>JASMMZ010000001.1:2743444-3114527 GCA_038502455.1 Anisogramma anomala | reverse complement strand
CCCCCACCCCCCTCCCCCCGACCGGTTGGTGCCACCGGCGCGTTGCTTTTCCCCGGACGCCAGCACACAGACGAAGGAGTAACATGCGGTCTTGCTAGTGGCCCATCAATCTACAGGCGAAGACGAGGACCCATCGCGGACTCATAGCACGACATTTGCCGTATGACGTGGCGCAGAGTCTGGTCGCTGGCAGGTAGCTACCTACGTGCCTCTGTGGAGGATAGATACACCGGGGAGAAGAGAAGAAGAGCACCAACGACGAGAAAAGTGGTCTCGAATGGCGCCGCGCCTCCGGTTCATGCCGTCGCGTGCCCAACCGGAAGGCCGGGACCCTGTTGAAAATAGGGGTGAATGTGTGTGATTGGTATGACTAGGTCTGTGATAGAAACAATTTCAACCACACCGATTTACCACAGGCCCACACACGATTTGGGCTGATACGTTAGCTACGAATTGCTTGATAACGCTAATCAAGGCTGACCGTTAGTTTATCTTCAACACACCCTTGTGAACAAAATCGGCTGATTTGGTTGATCTATTCACTTTTTTTTTATGTACCAAAGGGTAACAAGTCCTGCAGTTACAAATACCCCTATTGTTGGTAGGGCTATAGACGTTGCAACGTTGTCGATTCGATTGGTCGAAGTAACAGAAGTATTGCGTGGTCAAGTGGTGAACGTATTGTTCTAGGTTTGGCAGACTGTTAGCCGGTTTACGTAGTAATTTGTTTGGCCAATTGCTTGGCCTGTGCCCTAGTGTGAAGTAGGCGCATATTATACTTGACTTGCAGTCAATATAGTAGGCCCACACAAAACAATACACTTAACTTAAAGTCAGTATAGTTAACTTTACTATAAGTAAAGTTAACCTACTATACTGCAAATACTACTATTCTAACACTAGCGGCTTTTTAGATTGTACGCGCATATTAGTGTGGTTAACCAATCTTTTCCAGTAAATATTAAACCGCTACCTCATCAACTGGCCAAACCCCTGTTAATTTTAATTAACCTTCGTATAGAATTGTACCCATTTGCACTTAAATTAACACCTATTGCCGTTAGTTATCCCACGGCTTTGAAGTCCGACTTTATCGACTTTTATAAAAAGTTCTTTTGTCACAGACTTATACAAACCTTGACTTTAGCCGTGTCAATTAAACAAATCGCCATCGTTAATTCCTTGGCAATCCTTTAACTCGTTAATACATTCCTAACCGCCACTATATAATTTAGGTTTGTTGAGTAGCCTATTAACATAGCTGTTAATACGTATAGTTAGTGTATTACTATCTATAAACCAGTTTAAAGCCTTATTAAACGAAACTTTTGTTATAATATCAATAGGATTATCTTTTCTATTAATTTACCAGAACTCCTCGATCCCCCCCCCCTTCATAGGCTTTGCAAAATGCCATTACATTGATTATCAAGCGTTTTTCGCTAATGGTTCCGAACTTCAAAAAACATTCGAATGAGGTCCTCGAGTCGGTACAAATCACCACTGAGATAGAAGGAATCTTTAATTACCTAATAATAATATTAAAGGTTTCCTACAATACTAAACCTATATTAAAGCTTATTATTATACCATAAACCTTGAAATCTAATATACTCTATATAATCCTTTTATATTTAACAAAAGTCCAGTAAATTAGTTTACCGATAATACTAAATTAATATTCCCAACTATCCTTATTAACGAGGGTTATCAGGAAGCCGATCTGTAAAATCAAGCCCGTGTTATTTGAAAAAGACTTAATTGTGAAAATTATTTATTTAGCCCTCAATAAGTCGATTGGAACTATATTAATACCTCGATCCAGGTTTTGTATTTACTATTTGAGCCTTTTATTTAGCTGGTTAAAGTCGGTATCTTTTAGGTATTATACTTATACTACTATAAATAGGTTGTAAAATGTCTTCGGTTAATATAAGGTGGCGATATGGCTATTACGGGCACGCTATTCCAAGTACTACTAGGCCTTAGCTACGTTAGTTTTATCAATTACACATAAATCCGTACCTTAACCCTTTTGATGAAAGTTAAGGCCGGTATTAATACAATTTATTAAAGTTACATTAACTACCATTTACCAACGTCGTTACCGGCTTGTGATTTCGAAACTTGAAGTTTTTAATCGCTTACTATTCCGATATTATAAAGTTAGTCGTTTTAACGAAAAGGGTATCGTTAGTTTATATACCTACTAAATCGAAGTTTTTCTCTTGCGTTACTAATGCATCTGGGTCGTATATTGAAAAAATATACCTAACTGTAATTTAAAGTACGATTAATAAATTAAAAACCAATAAACGCTTATGTTGGTAGGCCTTTATCGTTACAACGTAGTCGATTCGAATCACTGTGGTCGAAGTAACTGGTGCTGCGTTGATATTGTTGATTAAGGTGTGAGTTCTAAATTTGGCAGACCGCTAGCCGGTCTGCACACTAATTTGTATGGCTAAACCTTTTGGGCTGTGCCCCACTTTGAAGTGGGTACCTATTGCACTACACTTGTAGTGCAGTCCCACAAACTACAGCTAATTTTGTAGTTAGTACAATCAACTTTACTACAAGTAAAGTTGACTTGGTTGTACTGAATTTAATTGCTATTCTAATACTGGCGGCTTTTTATTTTGTACCTGCACGCTAGCGTGGCCTGTTATCAATTGGTGGCAGCCTCTGAAATCCCTCCTTAATTCGTAAGCTAATAATAAGTCAAATCCATATCAATTCCGATTAATCTATATTGAAATTACCATTAATCACGGCCCTTTGTAGCCTTTTTGCTCTACCCCTCTGAGGCCTCCATTCCTCAAATCCCATACACAAATCTTTCGCCACAAACCTATGTAAATCAAGTATTCCACCACTTGCGTACCTTTTACCAGTAGTTTAAACCACTGCTATCGCCACCTTTGCTATCGTCACTATTACCATAGCAGTTTTCCAGTTTACTAAGGCAACTCTATTCCTTCACATTACGTGTTGGGCGGTTTATATATCCCTTAATTCGTATAGTTAACGTATTACCGTTTAAAAACCTCTTTAGGGCGTTATTAAGGGTGGCCTTAGTGATGATATTTATAGGATTATCTTTGCCGTTAATTTACCGGAACTTATCGATTTACATGGCTTCGTATACCTTTTTTAACATTATTACATCGATTATTAAATGTTTTTCATTAGTCGTACCTAGCTTCGATAGGCATTCGTGAAAATTTCGGGAGTCGGTATATATTACCATACGTATCGATAGTAGTCTTAGCTATTTGGTAATATTCTTTAATATGCCATTAATTAATGTACCGATGTTAAAGCCTGCTTTTATGCCGTAAACTTCCGAGGGTAATACACTCTAGATTACGCGTTTATACTTAATAGATATCTAGTATATAAGGTTTGCGGTAATCGTAAATTACCCTTTAAACCTATCCTCGTTAACAAATATTATTAGAAAGTCTATTTGCGATATAAGGTTAGTATTGTTGGTAAATGACCCGTTTATAAAGATTATTATTTTCGATTTCGCTAAGTTTACAAAAACCATATTAATTTTTTACATGGTTAATTTACTACTTAATCCGTTTATTCAACTTGTTAAAGTTTTCGTCCCATGAGTTTTATACCTATATTGTAATAAAAAGGTCGTACGATACTTTTCATTAATATAACGTGGTAATGTAAATTGTACGAGCTTTTCATTTTAAATACTTTTATAATCTTTCCTCGTTGGTTTTATCGATAATCGTAAAACTTATAGCTTATCATTCTTAATGTGGGTTAATATAAGTGCCATTTTTAGCCTTAATATTATGAATACGGAGTAACGATTAATTAAAATTAAGTTATGTGTTTTTGGCCATCATTTCGATCGACTTACACTTTTAGAGGCTTAACTTTTCGATAACACGTTATTTTGCTGCCATAAACCTAGCATCGCCGAGGGAAAGGATATTATTTATTTAGATACCTATGAAACCAAAATTTTTACCTTTTGTAATTAATAGGTATGTGTTAAAGATTAAAGTTTTTATACTGAACTTGTTTTCAAAGTACGTTTGGTAAGTTGGGAACTAATAGATGTTTACCTCAGCCAATTTGTATGAAAGCTTAATATAACGTATTATCGTATTAGCCAGAAATTTATCCTTTAGTTTTTCAAGAGTTTGAGTAATATAATCCGTTAAAAATTGGTGGTAAACTACGTATACATTTACGTAATATCTAGGCTATTAAGTGAAAATTGACATTTTACGTTAACAGTTCAAATGGCAGTAATAATGACGATTAAACATTAGCTTTTTTTTTAATTGTAAGCGATTGAATAAAGATTTAGCTTTTAACTTTTTTACTATTTCTTTAAACAGTTAATAGTAACTTTTTATATGGCCAATCCGTAGTTTTACCTTTAACCTTATAAACTGTCTTCAAATCAAAAACAATAATATCTTAGACTTTAAATTCCGTTAATGGTATAAATTATATAACCCTAAGTGATAAAAGACCGTTCATTTCAACTTAATTACTTTCCTTAAAGAGCTTACTTGTTATATTTTTAATGCCTTCAACACGTAGCTCAAAAGAAAGTTTTCCGTTAAATTTTTCCTTTTGAAATACCTATACCGTTGTATACGCTTTTCCTGACCTATATTCCATTATAACTGTCCTCCTTTTCAGTATATATCCTCCTATTAGGTGGTAGTCCACGCAGTCGACATTTAATTCATTTGTTAATAATTGTCTCGGAGGTGTTATATTAACTGATTCGTTCAATTCGAATGTTATCGAATTTATGGTTTTTATTTAACGTAAAGGGCCCGAAGGGTCTTGGATATAGCTTAACTTATATAGCTCGAAAAATTAAAGAGCTGTTAGTAATTTCAACCACTACGTTTAAATTAGTAACACTCATAATTTTTTTCGGTCTATCCTATTTTCCTGGCTCTCGTTACGTAAGAACTTTACTTCAAAGTGAGAGTAATAACACGTTTGATATTGAAGGTCCGTTTGGTGTATTAATAGTATTATTAACCTAATGGTGTGTCGATTCATTTCTTAGATTTTTTAAAGATTTATTATATTTTATAGCACGTTTTTAGGGATTTAACGAGCGTAGAGATCCAGCTATTATGCGTAGGTAAGCCTCAAATACTAGTAAAGTTGGTATAAGTTCGTTAAAACCAATAGTATCATTAAAACCTTTTACCTTGATTTAAAACCGTGTTTTGTGACTTATAAAGCTTTCGATTTCCAATATAAGAATATTATAAGCTTTTCGTAAAAGGGCGTTTGTTTCCTCGATCTTATTAATATCTTAGTAATCTTTAACTGAAACCTGTTTATATTAAATTCCCATCAACTTTATATTTACTTGATATTTTATTGTAGCAAAGTTGGTACCGACATCGTAAATTAGAACGTTTAGTAGGCTAAGTTACTTGTTAATTGACAAAGTACGTAATACCTCCTATATTTTCTTTATGTTAATGATTTTAAGGAATCTGACGCCGTAAAAAGCTGTGGCAGAGTTTACAACGTGTAATACTAGCTTACCGTCCATGTAAAACACGTTTATAAAAACTTAAAATTTAAAGTTTTGGTTTTCCTTTAACGTGAATTTAAACCTTAAAAGGGCTTAAGAGTGTATTTAATTATAATGGTAAAGTCTTTTAACTATTTTAGATGTTAATAAGTATATATTTTTATAACTAATTGTTTTTAAAAGTTTATAAAGATTGTTAATTACCAAGTGGTTGAACCTATGATATAATTAATAAAGTTTCGTCTCTGTTAGGTTTAATACTATTTCCTTTCGCCTTTAGAGGTAAAATTAAAGTTATCCTTATTTAAAACTAAGTAAAAACCTTTTATTGGCTTTAACTTATATTAACTTGTTAATCTAAATATTAACGTTAACACCGAGGTTATTTATATGTTTTAAGTATAGAAGGAAGGAAGCAAAGGATTGAGAGATACAAAAAATAATAGTGTTAACAATAGTCTTAACCGTTATCGATTTTAGTAAAAATAGCCTTTTTTGAGGTTAAAGCTAACTTTAGCTTTATTATTATTCATATAGTTAAGTTCCGTAATAATATTAATATCCTTTCGTAACGCAATGTATTACGAATAGCCTCCTGTTAAGTATCGTGCCGCCCTCATATCAGGTATAATCCTTTAAAAGACTTATTTCGCACAACAATTTCCAATGTTAAAGAGGTGTATAAGGCTAAGGTTTTTATCGTTATATTAGCGGTAAAGATCTTTATCCGTAAGGTTGTATAAAAAGGTGTGGTTAACTAGTTATTTCGTTGCTTCTGGATTAATACTGGTATTAATATCTCTATATTAGTCGATAGCTTTTTGCTTTTTTTCCATTTATTTATCTTTACTTTTTTCAACCTATGTCACTTGCTCAATATAGTCCCAGTAAAAAGTAAAAGGAAATTATATGTAATATATTACCTGTTTCATCAATCCTAGTTGTTGTATATCCAACAGTTTTAATGTTTAATATAAATTTGTTTAGTCGATTGAAAGGCTTTAAAAAAGGAGTATCCTTTTCTATAGGTTAATATCTAAAACTTTTGTTAATCGTACTAGCTAGACCTTTTATACCGTAAATTAATGTAATACGAATAAGGAGTGGTTTTTCCCTCTTTACTAAATTCTGGAATTTAAGGGTACATAATCGTTAAGTTAAACACTCGAATAGTTACGGTTGCCAACAAAAATATCAATTGGCTCAAAAACGCTTTACAGGTGGTATTATGACATTGAAAGACGTATTTAAACTTTTTATAACCCGTAATTATTTGCTGGACCTATTAGTGTAAGGTGTCTTCGCTAGATTTTACGTTTCACGTTGTTTCTTGGTAAAGAATTAGCCTATTAAGTATCTAATTAAAAGTTTTATTTTACTTTTCAACACTTTCTTATAATATAATATGTAAAACTATTTAATAATGTTCCAGTTAGTGTAGTAGTAGGTAATATTGATATTGTGTTCGAGTAGCCTTTTAAGTTATTATAAATTTCGAGGAAAAATAAATAGCTCATTAGGTACCAGAGGAAGTAATCTTCGGCTTATCCGGTAAAAATACTGGGGAATAACGAGTAAAAACTTGGCAATTTAACCCTTATCTAGCGGCAGATGTTAAAAAATAGGCGTAACTTAAAGTTGAGGAGGTTATACAGCTTACTTTTTACTTTTTCTTTCTTTTCTAAATTTTAACAAATGTAATAATTGCTGTATAGTCCGTGTCTATTATAGGAACACGTTAATAGGAAAAGGCAATGTATTAGTCGTAAGGACCTTTTATATCTTTTAGCTAGATAAAAGACTGGGGTTGTTATTCTTGGTGTTGGTAGGTAGGATAGTTATCTTTAGCTTAGTTTAGAGGGAAAAAGCCAGTGGTCGTGCCTACCGTAGGCTTTCGCATAAAGCCGGTTCTTCTTTGATTTGGCTGCTAAAACTAGACGTATTAAAAAGCTTGGTAGAAATAGGCTTAAGGGTTTCCATTGCAGGAGATTTGGTAATAATCCTTTTAGTGTTTAGGGGTTTGTCGAGGTTCCTACTTGATTGACTAGTGAAATTAAAGGCTTGAGGGGTCTAGGTTAACTGATTTTTTAGGTTTACTTATCTAAGATTGGGTAGGTCTTTGCGAACATATATATAGGCGTTAAGAGTTACTGTCGCCAGTAATCTCTTTACATTTAACTAAGGTTTATTAAGGGTCTTCAACCATAGAGTATTCGTAAAGTAACTTAGCTAAATTGCCTTTTCCCCCTTTCTTCATAGGGAGTTTAACTCCTCGATTGAATAGTTTAATTTTTACCCTTATCTTTGCTTACCTATCCGTCTTTTCTTATATATTTAGACTCTAGTCGTAAAACCAATTTTGAAAATTGTTAAGGGACCTAAGGCTACGGTTGGTTTTGGTAGTATCTAAGTAGAAAATAAAGCGGCCGATTACGTTGGCTAAGTGCTTTGGGGTAAAGTTTTTAGTGGCATTGATAAATCAGAGCTCTTTGTCATAGTGCTTTTCAAAGATGGCACCGAGGGTAATAATTTCCCCCTTTCTGGCGGGATTGGTAACGGTATCGATTTCAGTGCGTCTTGAAGCCATAGTAATGTTTTTGCTGGTGTAAGGCTTGGTGATTGATTTGGTGATTTGTGGGTGTAGAGACTTGGTAATTTTGGGATATATGGACTTGATGATTTAACGTGGAGTCGCGCGACGTGGCTTTTTTTACGACTAGGTGTTTTCGCTTAGAGTAGCGAGCTTGATGATTAAAGTGGCGTAAGGAGTGAAAAGAGTGAAATTTGGTTAAAGGATTGGGTGTAAGGTTGAAAGTTGTTGTTGGTGGTAGAGGGCGAAGGTTGTTTGTTGTTTAACGTAAGGACTTAGTCGTTTTTCTGTAGTAGTAGCACCAGTAGTAATACTAACTTAGCCGTTTTCCCATAGTAATACTAACTTAGTCGTTTGCCAACATACCGAACTTTGAGACTTTTGATAGTTAATATTAACGTCTTTAAGAAAGATTAATAAATATTTCTTAGTATTTTGTAGTAGCGATACCGTCGCTTACTCATAAACTGCCGCGAACAACTATAAAGTCTATAAGTCTTCCTTACATGCTGCCGCGAACAACTGCACAATGTATAAGTGCCCTTTATAAGAACCTTTCTTTTACCTTGCCTAAACAAGAAGTAAAAACTAAAAAGCTTCTTCTTCTTCTATCCAGCCAATCTATACTTAACCTAATAAGCACTGATCAGTGTTGGTAGGCCTTTATCGTTTCAACTTAGTCGATTCGAATCACTATGGTCGAAGTAACTGGTGTTGCATTAATATTGTTAATTGAGGTGTAAGTTCTAATTCTGGTAGACCGCTAGCCGGTTTGCACACTAATTTGTATGGACAAACGCTTTGGCCTGTACCCCAATTTAAAGTGAGCACCTACTGCACTGCACTTGCAGTGCAGTTCCACAACTTGCAGTCAATTCTGTAGTCAGTACAATCAACTTTACTGCAAGTAAAGTTGACTTGGCTGTACAGCATTTGACTGCTATTCTAACAGCTTGCTTTAATTAGTCCATATAAAATCTTAATAAATCGAATTACTGTTTCTAAAGAGTGAATACTCCGTAGTTCCTATTGCAATTTCAATAGTATAATTCGTTATAAATTTATTAGTAATTACGTATAGGCTTACGTTATATTTCGGCTACTCAACATAAATTTAAGTTTAGTTTTAGCTAACGCTACTCAAGTAACTACTCAATACTAACTAATCTTTTTCATCGTTAAAAATTACGTAAGGATTTAGTTTTTATCGTTATTACCATATCTTCAAACGATTAAACGCAATTTTTCGTACGGCCACCCTGTAATTTTACTTTTAATCTCGTAAATAATTCTTGAATTAAAAATCGTAATATTTGGGTCTTAAAGATTAAAGTCGGTTTTCGATACGAATTACACGATTCCTCGAATTAATAAGCTATTAATCTCGACTTTATAGATTTTCTTAAAAGGTTTATCGAAGGTTTCAATAATAGCCTATACTCAAAGCTTCAGTAACAATCTTTGTTATTCTTTTTGTCCTATTTACATCAGTAATATCATAAATACAACCCGGTGGGTATTTCTTCTCTTTTATATTCTTCTTTTTCAGCGGTCGTTCGCATCAGCGGCGTTTTATCAACTTATCGATTATAAGTCAAAAAGGTTTGTATTAGCTCAGTCGCTTAACTTAATGATTTTTATTTTCGATAACCTTAATATTGAACTTAAATTGAATAATACAGAGAGTTATGAAACTGTTAAAATTTTTAACAATTAATTTAAAGTTAGTAATACTTAAAATCTTGTATAAGACTTCCTATCAACCCGGACCCTACCACATAATTTATAAAGGCAAAGTAAATACGTCGATTATATTTGGGATGTTTCTAATGTTAAAGGTATTGTTAATCTGGCAGCGTACATATTCCTTCCGCAATTCCTTTAGTGTTTTACCGTAGGCCACCGCTCGTTTTTAGGTATTTACTAATAGCAGAAAGTTATTTGTCAAGCATAGGTATTCTTGGAAAACCAATAGCGTTAGCACTAAGTCGTTAGAGCCTACAGTTTCATTTAAGCCCCTTACCACTATCTAAAAACGTGCCTCTAAGTCCGTAAAGCTTTTAATTTCAAACGTAAGGATGTTATCCTCTCGGCGAAGTAATACGTATACTATCTCGACCTTTTTAATATTCTAGTAAGCCTTTACAGACACTTATTTAAACTAGATATCTATTATCTTAACATCTTCCTAAAATTGTGCCACCGTAAAGTTAGTACCAATATCATAAACAACGATATTAGATAAACCTAGGTACGTATTAATCTATGAAATCCTTAAAGTTTCCTATATATACTTTACTAAAAGAGGCTTCAAAAATTCAGCTCCATAAACAGAGGTTGCAAAATCAATATCATCAAGAAGAGGCCCATTATTTGGATAAAATATATTAATGAAAACCTTACAATTACAGTCCCCATAGTTTTTTAATATAAATTTAAATTTTCGGACGGTTTGGATATACATTTAGTAAGGATATTTAAGCTTTTCAACAGATTTTAAGGCAAAGTATTCCACATTTTTATACTTTATAAACTTTGAAATTTTAAATAACCTTTTAACAGCTGGATAGTCAAAACGTCGGTGTAATTAGAGTATCTCCGACTTCGTTAGATTTAATGCTACTACTTTAAAGCCTTAATAATAAAACCATAAGTATCACACTTAAAGGAGAGAAGAAACCTTCAGCTGTTTATAACCTACTCTTCGACATTAACGTCAATATTAAGGCCTAATATCTTTATATCCTCCAAGAAAATAAGGAAAGAGATGAGGGATTTGAAAATATGAGATGTAATCGACCAAATAATAATTTAAAATATCGTTATCCCTAATAATGATAGTCCTTCGCCTAATCCGAAACTAACTTTAGCTTTACCAACATAATAATGATTAATCTTAGTAGTCATAATAATTTTCTTCCGCAGTACCACCTATTACGAATAACCTTCTTTTAAGTACTTTACTGCCCTTTATATCTGGCGTAATAACTTAAAACATATGGTTCGCGTAACAATCGCGAAAGTTAAAGGTATATATGGAATTAGGGGCTTAATCAAGGCAAAGGTAAAGGTTTTTACAGTCTAAACGGTACAGAGAAGCGTGGTCGGCTAGTTATTAGGCCGCATCAAGAGCTATATCTTTATGTCACTAAATCTATTTAAAGCTATTGTTACCGTTAATTAACTTGTCTCCTTTAAAATCCAAGATGAAATATAAGTGATCTTATTTGAAAGCAATAGGGTATTGAATATAATATATCACCTTTTTATTATTTCGTTCGGCGGAAAAGTGACGAGTTAAATAACAGTTAAACTTATTATTAATATAATATCTTTTAGTACTATTACGACGATAGGTTTTACGTTTAATAATTCTGTTTAAATATTGACTTCATTAGCGCCAACGTAACTATTACCTCTAGTTTGGGGTCTATAAACCAGACCTTAGGCGTTGAAGACGCCCGTAACCATACTTACGGTCGACGTAATTAACCACCACAAGGTTTCTTTATTTACGTCAAAGAAGTTACCGACCTGGGGGTACATTTTAATCGAGTTTAGTATACGAGTTATTGCAGTTGTAAGCGAGAGATTAACTGGCTAAAAAAACCTTTGTAGGTGACATTTAGGCGTTATAAAGCGTATTCGAACTCGTTAACTCCCGTAATTGCTACCTGTACCTGTTAGCGAAGTATTATTTCGCTAGCGTAGGCTCTTCCCATTACTTATTGGCATAACATTAGCTTATCAAATATTTGGTTTGATATATTTATTGGTATTTTTTCCTTATTCTTCTTCACTATTATCGTCGTTCATATCGTAGTAGCCTAATTTTTATGGTATTAGGTAAATTGGACGTCGTATTCGAAGTGGCTTTTTATGCCATTATAGACTTCGTTAAAAGTTGTTGCTCAGGTTAAAAAGGTTAGGCAATAGTTCCTAATATACCTTATAAAGATTCCAGAAAACAGTAAGTAAAAACTATGAAGGTAAACCTTCATTTACTTACAAATGTTTAAAAAGTGTATTATCTTTGTATCGAGGAGGTTATAAAGCTTCCCATCATATTTTTCTGTATCGTTTCAGGTTTTGGAGAAGTCTATAAAAAGCTTATAGTTAATGATAACCATTTTAACAGGTTTTGGAGGAAGGTCGCGATATTTATTTCAGTTTTCATTAATAGTATTTTTTAATAATTTAATCCTTAGAACCTCCAATGCATGGTGTTAAGGGTAATTGCTCTCATTTGGCCCAAGGGGTAAAGTTTTGTGGTAAGGCCTGTAATAGGCGAGCAAGTATAGGCAAACCTGCCATATGAAAGCTTTTAGAGACTTTGGCGATTAAAGAGCTAAAAGGTATTAGGGGTTTAAAGATTTTAAGGGACCTGATGATCTTACTTAATTAACTGGTGTAAAGCGTTAATATCAATTCCGTTTACCACGTTGGCGGCTGCTACTTCACATACCTTACTATCGCTAAGGGTATACACTGCGATTCCATATGGAGGCACTAGGCTGTCGAACAAGTTAATAGGTTCCTTGTCGTTAGTACGTAAAGAGGTTTAAGTTAGCTAAGAGTAAAGGAAAAGTCCTCGGGATCGCGTGTAAGGGCGTTAAAGTTCCTTATTGATGTTTCCCTTAGGGCGTGGATATTAAAAGCATTTCTCGAGTTAAACTAAATCGAAAAAGACTTGTACCAGCTTCGTAAAACCCTATACTGGTATATAAACCCTTTGTTATTTAAGTTTTAACTTGAACCTCAACTTAAGCCCTTTTTGGATTACATTTCATATATCAATGATCTAGTCGTTGAAGAAATTACGAAAGTTACTAAAAGTATAGTTAAAATCGTCACTATCGTTATATTTAACAATGTAATAGCTGATGAAGTTGGTAAGGTACCTTTCCGTTAAGCCTTTATCGATATCTTACGCCTAATGATTTTTGTCTTATTGTTTGGTAAAAGCGGTTTGAAGGGATTCAATTGCATATATCAGTTTTTTGGGAGGTGCTATCTTAATATTTTGGGTAACGTAAAACTTGGTAGGTAAAAGACTTAATATTTTGGCGTAAAATCGCGTATAAATTTAGTGACTTCGCGTTCAATCGCGTAATATAGCTTTTTTCGGCGCAATTAGGCTAATTTTGTTTTTTTCGTTTAAAATAGCGAACTTGGCGATGAAATTAGCGAAGGAGAAGTGAAAAATATCAAATTCAAGGGAAAACTTGGTGTTAAGGGTAAATTCGAAGGTCGTTTGATATTGTAGGTAAAAGTCGAGAGTTATTTGTTGTTTTGGTTGTGGGACTTAGTCGTTTTTACAGTAGTAGCACCCTTAGTAGTATTAACTTAGCCTTTTGACAATTTGCCAACCTTTGAGACTTTTGAAAGTTAATCTTAATGCCTTTAAAAAAGATTCAGTAAAGATTTTGTGGTGTTTTTAATAACGATACTATCGCTTACTTTCAGATTTCCGTTTTAGACTGACGTAACCAAAAAGTATTCTTTGTTTTCCTACCGTTGTAGATTAGCTGAGTACTAATAAAGGCCCCTCGTAAAAATATTTTCTGAGCCTTAACGATACCGTAAAGCGTAAAAACCTAAAAGTAAATTTTCCATTTACTTAGCCAATCTATTTTTTACTCAATAGACACTAATAAGTATTAATAGGGATTTCAATATTCTAACGTTGTCGATTATATTGGTTGAAGTAACGGTAGTATTGTGTGATCAAGAGGTAGACGTATTGTTTTAAGTTTAGCAGACCTCTAGCCAGTTTGAGTAGTAATTTGTATAGCCAATTGCTTGGCTTGTACCCTAGTGTCAAGTGGGCGCATATCGTACTTAATTTTCAGTCAATACAGTAGGCCTACACAAAACAATACACTCTACTTGCAGTCAGTATAATCAACTTTACTATAAGTAAAGTTGACTTACTGCACTGCAAATACTACTATTCCAATACCTATAGACATTGCTCTAATACTATACTACTTTGCGAATTTGTATTAAATCATGGGTTTATGCCAGGTTGTAGATTTATTTTGTGTCTTTTAGACCGTATATATATACTAGTCATAGAATGGTGACACAAAATTATCACAGCCTAAAGGTTGTAGGTTGATGTATATGGATGTATCCATATAGAAGGAAGAAAGAAAATGTAAACAGACTGATAGTGGAGACCTGTACTTATATTGAAGTACACTAGGATAAGGGGGTAATCCAATCATACTAATCAAGCTCGCAATAATACTTAGCTTCTACATTTCGTTTCATTGTGAAACGCGTATAATAGATTCTAAGTTTTGAAAATCCTCTTATACACTTGAATATAGAATGTAATAATACAAAACCAAACTTTTTTATCCAGTCCTATGAATTTCATAAAACATCATAATATAGTTTAGGGTTATTTTCATATGAAACCTTAAAGTTTGATAATATATATTTAGATGGTAAGGGTTAATTAAAGGGTTTGGCGTACAGCTACACTGAAAATAAAGGTGAGGTATGTAATAAACATGTATGAGACCCTATTATTAGCCCATAAAGCTGTAGTTTAGCTGTTTAACATTCGAATAAAGGGATAGATCTATTAATCAAACGCTTCATTATAAGAGTTACATTATTAGCATCCTCAGAGTCGGATCTGATAAATATCTAGTTAAAATAAGCTAGCCTTCGTATAAAACTATATAGGTACTTATTAAGAAGCATCAGCTCTCCAGTATTGTCTAAGTAGCTTGAAAACTGTAATTAAGTTGAGGAGTAGTTGTGTTTAAACCGATAAACCGTATGAAATCGCTTCAAAGCGTTTTTGGAACCTTTTAAATTGAATACTAACGATTATATTAAGTTTTCATTGAGATATTGAATAAAATAATGAATCAAATTCATTATACACTTTTAAAATACTTTCGAATTCCTATCGTTCTATCTTTTCCAATATATCGTCGTTTATTTCCCATTGTTGGGATAATATTCAAGTGTAGTGCAATCAAACTTGACGACTACACTGCCTACAAGAAATTATATTGGAGTGACCAATTGAATGTGGGGCGTAGTATAAGCAATTGCCCATACAATTTAGTATACAAACCAGCTAGTGGTCTGTCAAACTTGAATGAAATAACGATCCACCACCTAACCTTTGCAATATTAATGTTACTTCAATTATACTTTAGATCGACAACGTTGTTACATTTTCAAACATATTAAAATTCATTAGAGTTTATTATGTTAATTATAGAAGAGTTAGGAAAAAGAAGAAACTTCTTTCGGGTTACGCGTCATAAAATTATAAGGTAGAGGAAAGATTTTTATCAAAGGCCTCTACAAACTTCATCAATTGTCACGGCAGTAAATAGGAAACAATTATGGATTGCGTTAGTTTTGACGAAGGTTTAGAAGAGGCAAAGGTATCATTATTAACGGTACTAAATTATCTTCATTAAACAATGTTTTTTTTTATAAAATAAAATGTTGAAATTTACCGCCTTAAATCTCAAAATCAATGGTTAAGAAACGATTCTCAACTTACCAAGACCTCTAAAGTTGTCAAACGGCTATGTTGCTACTAATACTAATAAATATCGCAAATTTCAAATCTATAAATTTAAAACCGTTTAATGAATAATACTTTCGGTAGTAAACAACTTACAACATTAAACATAATGATATATAGCAAGATTTTGCCCTTATATTACAATATTTTTAATTGATCACATGACCAAACACGTTAATATCGTTGCGCCAAGTGAATATACCAAGATCTCTTAGTAGTTAATATATAAACACACTAATTTTACACAAAGAATCGCTAAGACCATATTAAATCGTTTTAAAATCGTTAAGTTCCCGCCTGAACTTGAATTGACGTTAACTTGCCATCCAAAATGTTAAAATAAAAAACTATTAGGAACTAAGAAGGGAAAGTAAGGCTATCGAACCATTTTTCTTTAACTATTACAACGAAGACCTCTGGTATAAAGAAATTAAAAAAAATGTTATTGAAGAATACTCAACTAATTTTGTTAGCTAGTATATCCTTCAATAGGATTCCTATGCAGAGTTGTGTGGTGGTATTTGCGCCTTTTAAAACTTTGATAAGTGTTTTAATAATTGGCTTATTAATATGTGTGATTGTTCTTGAAAAGTGAGTTAATATTAAATTAAAAACGGAAGTTTGCAGAAAAAGGAATTTTTATTTACATAAAATTACAAACGGATTGGAAAAACCTTCTTTCAAGTTGATATAATTAGAGGACTTCTTATAAGATCCTTGACTTTAGGTTCTCCAATTTGAAAATCTACAATAGAAAGGAAAAGAAATTAACAAAAATTAACAACGCCTCTTTAAATTTTTTAGGAAACAACCACTTTATTTCTATATAATCAAAATATTTAACCACTACGAGTGTAATTTCTTTTGTTTCAACGATAAGAATCTATTCATTTGCTGGGTAGTTCAACCCTGTTTTGTGAAAGCACGGATTACACGTTTAGCAGAGAAAAAAAACCGTCAAGTAGCTATTTTTAATGCAGTATAAGGAATTAATATATGTGCAATTTATAATTTAGTTACAAAAGATCAATATTACCCTTGAAATAATTATAGAAGTAAGGTTTTAAATGACTAGATCATACCAAATATAGTTTAGTATCATCACCTTAAGAATCTACATCTACGTGCGAGAATCTATCATAGGTTCTACCATAGTACTTTTGTTAGGTTAATTTATTAGAAGTTAACCTTATCATGGAAGCTTTAAAGTCTCATGATTTTAATTCATTATTCAAAACACCATCGACCACTAGAAAGACTATTACGACCTATATTACAGACTATTTTACATGATTAATATTAACTATAAGCTTTTTATGGAATTCGATAAGATTTGGAATGATATAAAAAGGTATAACAAGAAACCTTATAGTCTAAGAAATATGAAAATGATACTGTTTCTTGGAATCTGTAGGTGGATAGAGGTTTTATCTCTAGGCTTCAACTTTTTATTCGAAGTGATCTTCATATTATGTACTAAAACTTATTACCTAAATTTTTTTATCAAGGTATATACCATCTGTAAAATTTATATAAAAAAAATTGAAAACTTAACTTGAATACGACGTTCACCTTATATAGTACCCTTTAGATTTGGTAATAATATGTTGAACGACAATAAAAGTTGAAAAGGAAAAGAAAGAAACACCTATGGATATAACTAATAAAATGTTTAATAAGTTAATATTTTGTTTAAAGGTAATACAGAAAATATACGCTGGAAAACCCATATTTCGCAAGTAGGTACCAGCAGTTATTACAGGCGTTAACTAGTTTAAACACAGCTTTATAAAGATCAAATTCTATTTATAAAGTTTTCTTTAAATAGTAACAGTTTTATATTAAGATTATAATAGTATATACGCTAAACTTAGTTAATATATTCCTTTATGTTAATGGATTTTGCGATTGTGACAATGAAAATCCTTTTATTCTATGCTATATCGATTGGATGTATTTGTTTGAATGTTCAAAATTTGGCCCAAAGCTATTGGACCTAAAGCTACATTGGTAATAGCTATGTGGGTAAATCTTATACAGATACGACGATTATGGGAACTATTATTGCAATAGCGATATAAATTATAAAAAAATTGGTGTCCTCAATTGTTAGTTTAAATTTTTCTTCATTAGTTAAGGTTTGAAGTAACAAGAGATTTATTACACACAATACCTTTGAACGTTTTGAAATAATTGCTTAGATCGTTTCGCAAATTACCAAAGCTAGCATACGTTGTGTAATAGAGATAACGCGTTAAAATAAATCTTGTAATACAAAACATTCATTTCTATAGTAACTTGGTAATTAATAGATTGTTTTTTTTCTCTTTTGTTTCAATTTATAAAATAAGTATTATTATTCTGAAAATGAAATATTAGAGGCTTTACACATATTGAATCTTTGCGATCGGTACGCGTATTATGTGTCTTAAAGAATTATGCTAAATATTTATGCATAAGATAATTAATATGCAGATATTCATGGTATATCTTATTATAACTGAAAAATATCACTGCCACTATTGAGATGAATTTAGACGTTGCAATGTCGTCGATTAGAAGTATGATCGAAGTCACAATAGTATTTCAGTAGTCAGGTGGTGGATTGTTGTTTCTTTTAAGTTTAGCAAATCTCTAGCCGGTTTGTATACTACTGTCTATAGTTAATTGTATGGCACATTCCCAACATTGAATTGGGCACTTTATTTCAATTGATTGAATGCAGTTCAATGAACTTTGATAGAACTACATTTGAAATCTATTTCAACAATAAAGGCTAATTGTTTGGTAATATTATTTCATTTTGTAGGAAAATGTTTTGGTAGCGTAAGTTTTTGCTAATGTTTTCCTTACTACTATTTTTATTTCAGTTTCGCTTTCTCTCACTTCTATTCCCACAAATAAGTATTGTATGACAAATGTACTACAATACTTAAATGAATATTTAACTTCATAGCATTAGTTAAATAAATCTATATCGTCAAAAACTTTAATACTCCAATAGTTCTTCAGTTTACCAGGGTATTCCTGCCTTTCATTTCATTTGTTATTATATGATACCTTTTTAGGTGGATTTTTGACGTAGTCTTCGATCCGTATGGTTAGCTCATTGTTGTCCATAAACCCTTTGAAAGTTTTATTTGGTGTACTTTTCATTATAGCGTCAATCGGATTATTTGTTGATAGGTTTTACCTATTGATAAGCCTTGAGATATTGTAATATTGTCGATTTAAATCTGTCGAAGTAACAGTATTATTACATAGTCAAGTGGTGGATTGTTCTTGGTTTAACAGACCGATAGCCGGTCTGCACACTGATTTGTTTGGCCAATTACTTGGCTTATCCCCTAGTCTTAAATGGACACATACTATACTTGACTAACAGTTAACCCACAAAAAATACAGTTAACTTGCAGTCGATATAATCAACTTACTAACAGTATAGTTGAATTCACTGTACTGTAATTAGCTACTATTCCCATACTGAAGGCTTTTTGTTTTGTACGCGCATATTGGTATAGCTAAGCCCTTATTTGTAGTAATTTCTGAAGTGCCTCCTCGTCTGTCAGTCAGATCCCTATCAGTTCCAGTATGTTCTGCACCTAAATTGATTCTAATTACCTCCTTTTATCCCACAACTCCTAGTCTAGACTTCATTAACTCCCTTAAATACGTTTTTCGCTATAGACTTGGGTATATTTCAAACTTAACTATGGTAATTAGTCAAGCTTTTGGATTGAACTCCTTAACAATTTTTCAACTTGCTAGGGTACGCCGATTTCGTTTTCTATCTCTTATCACGTAATCTAACCTTGTCCGGTAGGCTTTTCATGTAACTTTTAATGTATATATTTAGCTTATTACCATATTTAAATCTTTTCAAGATTTTATTTGGTATTCATTTCGTTATGATGTTGGCAAAGTTATTGTTGCCGTTAATTTATTTAAACTCTTCGATTTGTCTGCCTCTCTAGGCTTATGAAAAGTTATTACGTTCATTATAAGTCGTTTTTCTCTTGTTGATCGTAGTTCTACAAAGTATTCGATGATGATTTTCGAATTAGTTTTAATAACAATTAGGATACGTAAAATCTTTCGTTATTTAATAAAAATATGAAAGGGTTTTCATATCATTATACCTACAGTAAAACTAGTTATTATACCTCAAACTTCTGAAGTTAATACGTTTTGCGTAACGCTTTCATATTCAACCAAAGTTTAATAGATTAAATTCTTTATAATTACGAACTGGTTCTTCTTATAATCTATTTTCATTAACAATCTTTATAGGGAATCTGATATGTAACAATAAGTGTTATTATCGAAGAAACCGTCCGTGAAAACTATTAACTTGGTACTCGATAAGTTAATAGAAACCATATTAATCCTTCAATATAGGTTTTCCATTTTTGAATGTAGCGTTTCATTTAGTTTATTGTAATTAGTATGATTTATGATTTAAACTTATGCTATAACTAATATATTGTACAATAATTTCGTCCAGTATTAAATACCGATATAACTGTTACTAATGATTCATTTTGAATAATTTTAAGCCTTTATCACGTCGGTTTGGTTAATTTTTACTCTGATAACATCTTAAACTTTTTGGTTGGAACTGAGGTAGATGTTTATACTATTCATATTATTTTCCTGAATTAACGATTCGTTGAATTCGCGACCGATAAATGATTCGATAATTTTGAATCTTTAACGGTATATTATTCTTATATCATAAAACCAGCAATTTTGATACAAAGGGTATCATTAGTTCATATACAAATCAGATTGAAGTTTTTGGTTTATGCAATCAATAAATATGGGTTATACGTTACGAATTATTTTACTTAAATTCAATTCAAAGTGAGATTCATTGTTTAGAAACCAATAAACACTTGTGTTATATATTTTGTATAACGGTTTGACGTATCTTATAACCGTTTACAGTGAACAAGTATTATGGAGTTTGTGAAGTAATTCAAGAAAAACGAGTATTGATAGATTAATTTTGATTATACATACTTTCGAGTCATATCAAGACTATTGAATTTAAATCATCGATTAGGTTTCTCTAATGAATTTATTATTAATACCATTACTAAACGTTTGATGATTTTCTGAATTCCCTACGATTGTGTAAGGATTTATTTTTTCTTTTTATTATCGTATTCTTCAGCAATTAGGCGTGACGTTTCGTATGGTTAGCTCATCGTTTTAATTTCAACTTAATAGATAATTTCAGATCTTAAGATTGTCATATTGTGATCATGAAGGTTAAGATCGCTTTTAGGCATAAATTATATAAATTCTTAAGTAAGAGTTTATTAATTTTATCTCTGTCTCTTTTTTTATAAGAACTGTTTAAATTTTTGCTAATTTCTTGTGCGTAAAGCTCAAAGTTCAAGTCTGAATTTCTTCTTTTTTCTGTTGACTTAAGTGGTAATTTAGGTGAGCTTTAGCGTATATTTTTTATCTTTAATGGTCCTTATTTTTAGTACTTGGCTACATTGAAATCGTTTCATCAATTCATTCATTAAAGGAAGAGAATAATTGTATTTTTTAATAGGTTTTTCGTAATAATATTTATCATTATCTTCATTATTTTTCGCTATAATGCAACTTTTAAACTAAATTATGCGAAACGTAGTAAAAAATTTCATAAATTGAACGATTACTTTGTAGTTGGCGATATTTAAGATCTTGATTGGGCTTCACAATTTATTTAGCTTCTGTTATACAAGGACTTCGCTTTGTAATAGCAAAGTTAGTACGTCGATTGTTATAGAACCGTTCTTGGTTTCAAGGGCATTTTTGACTTGGCTCCTAGTAGATTCCCTCTATAGTTTCTTTAAAGCCTTCCGTACGTCACAACTGTTTGTTTTTTGGTACTTTTCAATAGTAACGATTCATTGATTACACAAGAACATATTCCAAATACCAGTAGCATTTGTACTAATTTGTTAGAGCCTACGGTAGCATTCAAACCTTTTACCGCCATTGAAAAACGTGTCTTACATACCGTGAAGCTTACATTTTGAACATAAAAAATATTAAACGACTTATGAAGAAATATATATTCCGTTTTCACCTGTTTAATACTCAAATAGTCCTTTAAGTACAAATTTACATTCAATTAATATTATTATATTATTTACTGGGAATTAGATATATCAAATTTGATACTAATATCGTAAATGATAACGGCTGGAAGCCTTCGGTACGTGTTAATTTACAATAATTTTAACCTTTCATAAATATTTTTGACCAATCAAGATTTAAGGAACTTGATATCATAAAAAAAGTTGCCGAGTTTATGATGTTAATGACAGGTTCTTTATCTAGGTAAAAATATTAGTTTAAATTCAATAATTAATAACCTTTTCATTTCAACGTTAATGTAAATATTTTAAGTTTTTAGATGTATGTTTGGTCATGGTAATAAATATTTTTAACTCTATGTAGGACAGATTATTACACATCTTTATGCCTTGTGTAATAAATAATTTTGTAGAACCTATCAACGGTTGAGTAAACAAAATGTCGGTGTAATTAACATATCTTTAACTTTATCAGGTTTCAGATCGTTGCTTTTAGCCTTGAAAGGTAAAATTAGAAGTGTATTTATGTAAAAGCAAGAGGAAATTTTGCATCCTTTTTCATTAATTAATTAAAGTAAACGTTGCAGTTAACACCGAAGAATTTTCTATCTTTTAAATAAGAAAGGAATTAGATAACGGATTGTAAGATATAAAATGAAATGGACGTAAATATTTTTTTTATTGTCGTTCATCTCAATAATAATGATTCGTTATAAGAGTTAAAGTCAACATTAACCTTACTAGCATTTCAATGATTGATTTTCATAACGATAATGTTTTTCTGTTGTAATAAGATATATTACATTTTCTACCTTATATTAAGTTTCTTGGCATGTTGACATAGACCACTTTGGTCAAGGTAGGGAGCTTATATTATAAACCGTAATAGTACCCACTTCCGATAAATTTCAAGTTTAGCCATTCTCAATACCATCACTTCACATGCATCCTATTCCACCACAATCTTTCTATTCGTATTTACTACCACTTTTATCTTTTTAGGCGACCTCCTTTTAGCTATGAAAATCGTCGTCGGCCTGGCGCACTGCTCGCGTAGCGGTTCATCCAAAGAATAGCACTTACAACCAACGATTCCGTCCCTTGTTACTTTTGACAACGTGACCCTTTAAACTTGTTTACGATGCAACCAAAATTCTGATTCCTTTTGCGTTTGAAGGCCTTGAAGCCTTTATTATAAACGCTCGATTTTGATGGCTTTATTTATTTTTTTATTTATTTATTCATTCATTCATCTTTGAATCGTTACCACATTCACTAGTGACTCGCACCCTTAGCCAGACTTTCGCCTCCAACTACACTTTGGATACTCAGATATCTACAAAAGACTTTTCTTGGCACACCAACCGTTGAGTAATGTACTCTATTTTATATTTTTTATAATTTTTGGATTTACGACCTATAGTCAATATTATGGTACAACCTATAATGGTAAGCCAAGTAGGTATCAAATGGGGTTTACTATTGAGTTACGGTGGAAAACTAGATGAGGTTACCGTGACTCACTATGTAAGATGTATGGGTATGGCTAATGCCTAGCTTTTGCCGTATACGGACCGCGCCCGGTCCGTGCTCGGATCAGGCCCAAACCAAGTATTGCCTATCTCGTTATATGTATAGTTATATAACCTATAGACTTAATGGCTAATGATTTAACTCTATAGTATACCCCCTTTCCCCCCGGATATTATAAGGGTTACGGTATCCTGCTAATTAAATGCGGATGGTGGGCTTTACTTATCTAATACGTAGACAGGGCGTGGGCTAGTAACACAACGTTTAACGCGCCGTATAACATATCGACTGATCCGACCTTAAGCTACCGACGCCGTATAACAAGCCCTTAACATGTTGTATAATGTATCGGCCGATTTAACTTTAGGCCGTCAGCGTCGTATAACGTGCCCCTTAGCTTCACCGTATCATATATCCTTTTTACTGCTGGTGTCGTAAAATGTACCTTGGAACACATCGTATAATATATTAAACGATCCGAACTTTGGTCCGTGGTATCTTATAACGTGCCCCTAATATGCCTCCTAACGTATTAGCCGGTTTTACTCCGGGTTGCCGACACTGTATAACGCGTCCCATAACGAGTTGTATAACGTATTAGTCGGTTTAAACCCAGGCCGCGAACGCTGTATAACGCGCCCCTTATCTTTACCATGTAATATATATATTTTTACCCCTAGTAACATATAAAGTACCTTTTAAAGCGCCATGTCATACATCCTTTTTGCCGCTAGTACCGTATAACGCATCTTTTGACACGCCGTATAATACCTTATTCTTGCCTTTAGTACCGTACAACGCGTCTCGTATAATACGTAACCCCTATCGAATCCGGTCCACCAGTACCTATTAATACGAATGCCCTCGTAGCCTTTAAGACCTTTTTTTTTCCCTTTTACAACGCCATCTTTATTTCATTATTTACTCTTTTGCGTTATTATTACACTTCCCCTTTTTACATTTTAACTACCAATTCCCGTCAGTATTTCTTAGCTATTTCCTTTACCTCTTCCTTATAACCGATGTATATAATAGATATAGTTGAAGATACGTCGTCACCAGCGCCCTTAGTAGAAATAATAAGCCGCTTCGAAAAAATACTGCCTTATTATATATAAATATCCTGTCGTTAATTATATTTTCTAGCCTTTTTTCGTTATAAGAAATCTTCTTATCTTAAATAATAACGAAAATAAAAACGAGTTTTTCCATTTATAAGTTTAAAACGCGTATATATTATATATCAACCGCCTTTTTAACTCTGGTGTTTTTCTTATTCGTATCCGAGTTTATCGGTTGTAAGATTATCATACGTATCGAAAGGCTTACAATAGGTTAATCCTATAAATTTACCTTATGCAAAACTTGAACGCAATTTAACTCATTTTTGCAATGAATTAAAAAAATTAGTTTTTTTTCGAATTTACCTAGTTTTCGTTCCCTTTTATGCTAATTAGTTGTTAGGACTGAAGATAAAGGCTATATTTTGTCTTATACGCGTAAGCGATAAGGAGATGTCCTGGGTTATCGGCCCATCTTAACACCCTCATTTTTTAAGTTGGTTAATTAATTTGCTCAGCTTCGTGATGTTAGTTGAGTATCAAAAGTCCCCGCTATACCGGCCGTATAAGCTGTTACCCCTTTGGTTATACGTTTCTTTCGCTCCCTCCTCCCGAGTTAATCCTCCCCTAGGACTCTTCCGTCGCCTTTTATAGTATCTCCTATTTATAAAGATAAGATTCCCTTAGTTAACCGCGCGTTAACACGTAACGTTTTTGCTCCGGCCCTTTATAATACTCGCTTTATACCTTTCTGTAATTTTAGCTTAAGTAGTTCAAATAATATAATTACGTAAGCTATAATTTTATAAATAATATATGCTACAGCCCATAAAATATAAAAAACGATATTCAGAGCCTAATTATACGAGCTTCAATTTTACTCGTGTTTTATTTATTAACTTTAACTAAAAACAAGCTAATTGTGTTGACTACAAGCGTACGGAAAATTGTGTCAGGGCCGACCTCATCGCCCGGACCCAAATTCATATATTACAATCTTTGGTAACCAGCTTAAAAAGTCTCTTTTTTTGCACCGCCCCTCGCCTTACTTTTCGTTAGCCATTATCGTCGACATCCCCCAAAGCCCATCCCTTTTAACGTTCTTCGCTATTCTTGACATCGCTCCGCTCCCGTTCCTCCTTTTATTAACCCCCTTCGTTGACGCCTATTAACGCCCGCTACGCCCCTTAATGTTCTCCCCCACCGACGTTTCCTAATATACGAAGTTAATTATAATAAGTATCCTAACGTTAATAACGCTAATACTCTCTAAACCCTAATAAAATTATAATAACAAGTACGTAAATATTTATTAGGTCGTGGTAAAAGTAGTTATACGGTTAGATACGTATCCAAAAAGGTTGGGTAATATTAATCCAGCTTTATCTATTATATTATAATATTATTTAATGATGGAATTTTTCCTTTTTTATAAATAATGTATTACTTTAAAGGTATAAGCGATTCGCTCCACGTAGGCTATTTAGTATAAGCTCGATACGGACATCGAAATACCGGGTTATTATAAACCCAATTCTTTTCCTATTTCGCCTTAAATTTGTTTAGTGCCATAATATATTGGTAATTATCCAAAAATTTCTATTATAGGTTATTATAGATATTTAACTTAATTAATGTAAAGAGAACTCCGTTCAGTCTCATTTTAGCCGCGATAATTTCTTAGACTTTAAATTCCTCGTATATACTTTCCCTTATATCGTTAGAGACTAAAATTGGTCCCGGGCGAGTATTGGATGAAACCTACGAGTGAAAGGGGTTCGAAACTGCCCGCTTAATTGAATATATATAAAACATAACGTATTTACCAGGAATATCCAAAACTATGTTAAACGGGTTCAAAATATCAACGACCTGATACTAATTATAAAGCTAATCGAACTTTTTATTTAGGCGATTGGTTTTAATATTATAAAGATTTAACTAAACCTAGTTTTTCACTTTATATAGTTTCGCCAGACGTCGCCTACGATCCGCCGTCGTTTTTATTTATTATTAGATATAAGTTATCGCCACATAAGCTAATTCTGCCCTTTTGCGTAAAAGTACTAAAAATAAAACAACTAGCTCCTCCAGAATAATTAACAACTTTATATCCTTGTTTACCTTTAGGATAAATGAAATTTCATACCTATTTACCGAACGGTTTACATCAAACGCGGTAACCGTTCACTTTTGGTTATTTAACGTAAATTAACAAGCGAGTAAATGTAAAGCCTAATCGTATTATAAAAAGATAACGACGATACGTAAATACCTTGAAATTTTCTGGTTTATACGTTTAGTACTATTATTTATTCGTAGGTATTATATTGTGGATAAAGGTTATTCGACTTTTATTAAAACATATAATGTCGTTTACAATACCTTTACCTAATCCGAATCGCGGTTATTAATAAAAAGAAGTTAGGAATCCATAAAATCTTCATTTTACGTCACGAAAACGCTCCATACGCATATCGGCAGTTATAAACTATATAGCCATAAGTTAAATGAACTTGGAAAGGCGATTCGTAATAACTAATAAATATCGAAAGGCGTTTATGGTAATTAGTAAATCGATTATAAAATCGATAAAAATGTATACCTAATATTGATTTAAGAAAAGGAGGGGTTAAAGGAGGCTTTATCGAAAAGTACAATGAGATTATGTCCTGTTATATTACGTATATATTTAACATAAGTGTTGGATATCTGTAACCATCCGCTTTCAATATTAATCCCATTAGAAAACGGGAAATAGAATGTTTTTACCCAGATAACTCATATTAAGCGAATCATAAATTGACCATAAGATCTTCCTCGTTACTGGTTTCTAACTCGATAACTATAAATAACTATGGTAATGTAATATACCCCGCGGATTAATTTTATAATCCATAATTTATACCAATCATTTGGTTTTAGTTGAAAAGCGCCTAGCGCCTTCGAAAACCGCTAATAAGCGAACCTTATATAACGAGTCGTTTACTATTCCTTAGTCTTATCATTCTGTTAAGGTACCTGGGCCGAAAATAAAAAGATTATTCAGTGTTAACGATATTAGCAGGACAAAAGAGGCTGAATCTGTGGCAGTATTACCGGTTCCAACGTATTAAAATCCTCCGGCGTTATTCTCGATAACGACTTGGGCATGAACCGGGTCTGGAGAGGTTCCGTTTTTAACAACCCTTCGAAAAACTTCGGTTTACCTTTAGAGTGTATGTTTTTACGATCTAATAATCAAGTCTCCGTTTTAATAAATTTGTTAATATAACGTATCGCAAATTACATTCCCTTAATATATCGGTTCATAATTATTACGTTTAATATAGTGATAAAAATAGGATAGAAAACTCGCGTGCGGCGTTTTTTAACTTCGGGTTTATTTTGTAATTTCCAGGCTAACGTATCCAGACGGGCGCCCTAAATTACGGGCTTATGACGTAGGTGGTATTGAGAAAAGCGAAAGGACTTCGGCCAATTTAACCTGATGGTTAGAAATCCAACGTGAAAGAGAAAAATATTATAATTCTTTATGATCTTTTAAAATCATGAACGGGGTACGGATACTACGTAATTTGGAAAATTACACTTTTAAAATTTTTTTTATAGTAAATAGTATAATTACGTTTCGTATCTGTTAATTATACAGAATAGTAAGCTATTGGCTATAGAATACTATCTTCATTCCGCTACGATAAACACCTTTTTAACAACGTTTCCGAGCAGTCGGTTTTTACTACCGTTAACCGATTTGAGTCTTGATATACCAAAATTGGAGCCGTAATAAAAACATCTTTGAAGGGTTAAAATATATGTTTTTTTCTATATCGTCCAACCTAAGGCATTTCTTACTTTATTAGTCGAACGAAATAATTCGTTGACTCTAACAAATTACAAATGAAATTAAGATAAAAGTTGGTAAAACCTAAAAAACTTCGAACCTTCCGGATAATATGTGATAACTTTTACTCTCGAATTACCCGGGTTTTTTCGAAGTCAGCCCAAATACCTACCTTAACCGTTACAATAAAACATAGATATTTTACCTCTTCAACTACGAAATTATATTTTCTTAAATCCTGATTTAGCCTCGTGTTACGAAGACGTCCTAAAACTACGCGAACTTTGATTATATAGGTTTATTTAATACAAAAAAAAAGGTTATCTAGGTACGTTGTTTTACAAGCTAGTGCCTGGCTAGTATTACCAGTGATCTAACCCTGGTAGTTCTATACGCTCCTGCGATGCTCTATAGCAGAGAGAGAGCCTCTTGAGGATACATTACATTACTGGGGAGAGGGCTATACCATCTTAGCTCCATAGCCGCTCCCTAACAGGGATTTTTCCTTCTTTTTCTTCTTTATCAAGGTTTATAGATAGAATCCGACCACCTTAAGCGATAGCTTCGGTCTTAGTCCTATTACATATTAACTTCGATCCTTTTTTCGACGGTATTTTAACTGCTCCTTAACTGCTATAGCCTAGGGCTATATTTATATCCTCCGACTTACCGAATCTAAATCTTTAAACCCTAAAGCAATTCCCTAATACGTATGTTGAAAAGCAGTTTTAAAGCGTTTGACCGGCTTAGTACAATTACCTTACGATTTAATACGAATGTTTTACCAACGTATTACATATAAAACTTATCAAGTGGGATGGAGCCGTTCGAAAGTACGTTCTACATTTAAAATAAAGGAATATTAACTTTTTAAGGGCTTTAATAAATATAATCCGATAGCTCGAAGTTGCCGGTACGTTTATGTCCTTGGGATAACTTCTCTTTTAGGAGGTTTACCCTATATACGTTACGAATAACGTCGTTATTATATTACTTATTACTAAAGACCGCGTTAAATTCACAAATAATAACGATTTCTTTTAACTTCGACTACGATTTTAACGCTTCTTTTAACGGGAGTTACCAAATTAAATGTAAACCTTTTAATTAACCATGTAAATTTTATGATATTAAATTACGATTCTAGTATAAAAAGTTACAATAATACGTAAATTTAGTCAAAACCGGAAATTTATCGGTAAAAAAGAAAATCACTTTTACGTTTTCTTTTAATAATTCAAAGGCCTCGCAAAAACCATTATAAAAAGTTACTGCGTCTTCGGAGGTGACGGTCGCACTAACAACCCTGACGCCTTTATAGTTATGTTTCGCATCTACTATTACGATCTTGATGCGGATAAAGTAATTATTACTTAACTTATAAGTATAAAGTACGAAGTTTGTAAACGATTTTACGTTTTTTTCAATATTTAAAAAGTTTTATTTGCGAAAGACGGTGGTATAACTTGGAAATCCGCCATTTAACTCGTTATTTCAAAGGAAATTATGTATAATATACTTACTAATACGTTGCTCCCCATCGATATACCAGCGGATTATAATGAATGTGTTGCCCGCGTTTAACTTATCGACGAGCGCCTTTACAATTTCTGTATTCATTACGGTGATATTAGTATTATTATTGATGGAGGCGTTTCCTGCGGTGAAAATAACGGCGGAAATACGCCCGTTCGAGATAGTTCGAGCGATATTATTATAATTGGCGTAAGCGCTTATCGAACCGTTTTTAAACGGCGCGCCGTCTGGGTTAATCACGCGAAACTTTTTCACTGTAAAGACCTCGGGCTATATTTACGTTACGACGAAAACGGCTACCGGATCCTTACCTACCTATAGGACCCATAGTAGCGCCCGAATGGCTTTAACGAGAAAGTCTTGATAAAAAAATATTTTACTTTGGCCGAGGAATTTATCGATTTCGATAAAGGAAAAGCGTAACTTTTATATGTAATCGCTTATAAAAGTCAATAAAACTTTAATTTAACTTAATAACTTCGCCCTAATATTTGACTAAATTTACGTTTCTAATAAATTTACTTTATCATTTCATTTTTTTATTTATACTTTAGTAAATATAAATCATAAATATTATAACATTGCGAGTAAATAACTTATTAACCGCTTGAAGTTACCGCGCTTTTTTATTCTATTACAATAATTCGACGAAGTTATATTCTACACGCCTGATTCTTCTTTACAATTTATTCATTTGTTCACCTTTTTGAATATCTATTTTAATAAATACTATTACCGGATATAGGTTTTTATCGTTTTTTTTTAAAATATGATATCATTTTGGGTAAAACTTGGATAAAATACCAATAAATTATTTCCGACATTACGAAATATATATTACTTCTAAAATAAGGCGGCGATTATCGCGTTTAAAAGCGAAAGTTTACGTTCTTTAAAAAAGTGCCGAAAAATATTAAAGTCGTTATATTTTACGCTCTTTGACTATAAACTCGTATGAACCGAGCCGTTACTACGTAAATCGCTGCCGTCTTCTTCGAAAATATTAATTAAATACTCGCTTCGAAACAATTTATTATCGTTTACGATAAACTATATATTAATTGTAGGAAATTTCTACCTTTCTTTGATAAAGCCTTAGGCGATAAACTACTTCTTTACCGCCTTGGAGCGAATTACGAGATCGTTTTTCGTACCGACAATTAAGGTTAACCTTTAGAAGTACCGCAAGGCCCTTTATATGGTATATCGCTTAAAAAGCTCCTCGTATTACATAAAATGTTAACAGAATTATAAAATTAAAGTTCAATTCAAGTTAATAGTTATTTAATGGGCACTATAGTCTTTTTCATTAAAAACCCCGGAAAAGGTTACAATGTGTATCAATTATTACTAATTTAATACTATTACGAAAATAAATCGTTACTCGTTTACCTTAGTAAATAAGACGTTCCTAAATATTTTACAAGCTAAATAATTTATTAAGTTAAATGTTAATGTAAATTTTATAAGATTTGGATTAAAGGAAAAAAAATAGAAAACTATATTTCGTATAAGCTTCGAATGTTTGTAGTAGCTTTTTATTTCCTTTGACTTTTTAAACGCTCCCATTACCTTTAAACGGTATATTAATAATTTATTACGGTCTTTTCTCGATATTCTTTCAATTTTTTCTACCTCAAAAACTTTATCATTTACTTCAACGATATATTTCATCATTTTATAGCTAAAGTTAAGTAAATATTTAACGTATTGAACACTATAAAACTTACTTTAAACATTTTTAAATATGAATTAGGTGTTTAAAAAAAACTAAATACCTGATATTCATTATCGAAGTTAACTTCAGCATCCGTATAAACTTAGAGAAGTTACACGTCATTTGGAAAAAGGTAGCTTTTACGACGGGTTTAAAAGTACGGGGCTTTTTTAAATTCGCAAATTTTTATCGCTATTTCATTCGCGACTTTTTGATAATTATCGCATTATTATTATAGCTAACTAGTAAAAGTACTTTTTTTCGTCAAGAGCTTAAAAAAAGTTGGTTTCGAATGGTTCAAGCTTAGCTTCTTTTCCGAACCCGTATTCGCTTAATGGGATTCCGATCGCGATACTTTTTTCGAAGCTAACTATTTTAGTTATGCCTTGAAAGGTTATCATTTTCAACGTGATAACTACGGTGACCTAGGTGTAATGATATATTACTCCCAATATTTATCTTTCGACGAATGCAACTATAAAATTTACAATGAAGAGTTATTCGGAATTATAAATTATTTAAATGTATATAACTCGAAACTCCAAGGTACGATACGCTTATTCAATATTTGAACGGATTATAAGAATTTAAAATATTCTATAACGATATGGCGGCTTTTCGAACGATGAATCCGTTAATTTAAATACATTTCTTAATTTCGCTTTCGGTTAATATATAATAAAATAGCGAATCACGAGTAACCCAACGTATTATTATGATGAAACTAGGATATTTTAAAGGCTATTCAAACTTACCTTACTTGAATCGAAAACTTCAATTATTACATACTAAATAATTTGTTTTCAAACCGTTTTTGCGTACATACGTTTTTTGGTTAACCTTCGCTGGCGAATTAATTTTGAAAAGCCGTAAATTTCTACGAACCTCGACCTTTAAAGCTATTGAAATTCCGTTGTTATATACGATATCACTTACCCCTATACAATAAATATAATATATATGAACAACCGATATTTTTTAACGGATATCTATATCGATAACGATTTTATATTAAAGGTTTTTATTTCAAAATATTTAGTAAACGACGATGAAGTTTTTAGGTTTCGCGATAGTATTTGGATACCTATTTACGAACCGTTTATTACCGCGTTAATTTAAGTTACTTACAATCCGTTCTTTACCAGCTACGCAGGCTGCGAAGTTATTATCGCTATTCTTTTTAAAACGTATTTTGAGCTAAGCTTATATCGTACGGTCCGCCACTTTTGTCGTAACTACGACGTTGATAGCTGTATAACCTATTAAAAATACCGTTAAAAAAGTTTTTTAAACCCCCTCTGATTTCCGAACAACTTGAAAACGAATTTTCCGTCGATTTTATGGTCAATTTACTTTAGTAGCATAAGTGTAACCTACGTTACCTTATAGTTATTACGGACCGCTTAAATAAGGTTGTTACCCTTAAGGCTATAATTATTATAAACGCTGAGGCTTATACGTAGCGGTTTTTAAATTGTTATAAACAGTTTTATGATTTTTCGCGTACTTTTGTTAACTATCATAGTTCGAATTAGACTAATATGTTTTAAAAACAACTTTATAACCAAACTAAAGTAAAGTAACGTTTAAATACCTCTTTTGACCCCGGAATCAGCGGCGTAACTGAATGTGTAAATTAAAAGGTTCTTACGTATTTAGGTTTATTTGTCGTTTATATATAATTCGAATAAAACCATGTATTAAATAATAGGGATGCAACAAATATCGATATTAAACCGTTTTTTATAACTTATAATTATTGCGTTAATTTTATATAACCGGTATAACGTTTTTCCGTTTCGATATTAATATTATGCATAAAGGTTAAAAGTTTTATTAAATGAATTTACAAAGTTAAGAAATTCGTATAAACTGTAAAAGCGGTTCTGTAATAACGTATAAAGGAATTAATCAATAAGCGGCATTTCCTTTTCAAATGTTTTCGAGTTGGTGATAACATTTAACTTTTTCTTGAAAACCATAAATTAAAAGATTTTTTTTAAAAGTTAAGTTAGATTTATGATAGGTATTGAATAACGCGAATGATCAACTTTTAGGTTATTAAACTCAATATACCTAGCGGAAAGTATCTTTAATTTTATATATATTTACTTGTCTGAATCATTTCGAACCCGTTTTGAAACCAGTAAACTTAAGACTTTTAATTGTGAGTTATAATTATTAAAAACGATAATAGTAAGGCTAAGCCGAAATATTAAATCGAAAGTATATTACGGGCTGATTAAAAACCCCGAATCGGATGTACCCAACTTTATAAATAACCGAAACGACAGGTTTTAATTAAAAAGGTAAATTATATATACTTAACGTAAAAACCACTTTTATATTTTTAATACCGTACTATTTAATACCTTTAAATTACGTTATAAATTCGTTTCATATAACGATAGACATTTACGTCTTACTAGTAAATGAGTATGATTTTATACTTTACTTTACTCAATGGAATGGCATATAAACTGTTAGTAAGCGAATACTAAATTAATGTATCAATATTAACGAAAAAAAAGAAAAAACGATTATTACTGGGCTTTATTTAAATCCTTACCTAGTATTCTTTTACTCATTTTAACAAGCTAGCTTAGTTTAGCATTTGTACGACCCAGTTTAGCATTAATACCTTCCAAAACCTCAATAAGCTTTTACGTTACTTTTAATAACTATCTTTAGCTATTCTTCAATCGCGCCCCTCTACGTTTTCACCGAGTTATAAAAACCTTACCTAAACATTACATTTTTCGTTTATTAACTATATGGTTTGTAAGCCCCTAAATCGTACAAGAGAAGCGAATAAAAAACCCCCCCACCTCGGGTATTAACCTTACGCTAAGTAAAGAAACGGACTTTTATAACTTTTTTAGCGGCGATTACCTAAGTTTATACACTTTTTAGCTGCTCGTTAACACCTAGCGAGCGGTTTAATGTATGTGGACTTACCTTGGTCCTAAAGGTCGAACATCAAATACGTTTCCAATAACTTCTCAACAACTTTATTTATATCGGAGTTTAAATTTAACGGCGTATACGTATAATGAAAACTGCAAATCGTAACCATAATGGAATGAAAGCGATATCGGACCCTAGTATTTAGTTGCTCGTTAACAACTCACTCGTAACTATTAACACCACTTACCTTTGGTTTTCTACAAAACTTTCTGAAATTATACGCTATTTTATAAAAGAATTTTAAATATATGTATTTTCGAGTCGCTTAGAGGTACATATCGATAACCCTTAAAACAGGAAACTTTATACTCGTTAATAAAGATTAAGTAGCTTTAAAATATATTACGCGTATATTTAATAACTTTATTCACTTCAGTAGTAAGCTTATTATTTACCGTAACGTTATTAGTAAAGCTATAACAAGTACTAATATTATATGGAAAAATTAAAGGTTAAAAAAAGGAAGAAGTTTTATCTTTTTGTAATTGGTACTTTAGGGATTATCTATAAAAAGGGGGTCATTAAAACAACTTTTACGTAACGTTGGCTTAGTGCTTTCCATACGAAACCGTATTATTTTAAAAGGCGCGCGTACCTTTTTTATATTTACAGCGTCTTATATCAAAATATTACACAAAAAGAAATGAGGGAAAAAACGACAGGGGTATCTTTAGGAGTAATATTACAGGCTAATTCCTCGCTAATATTACCAGGGATCCAACCCTGGTAGTTTTATACGCTCTTGCGATGCTCTAAAACAGGGAGAAAATCGCTTAAGGATACTTCATATAACTGGAGAGAGGACTGTACTATCTTAGCTCCATAGCCGCTCCCTAGCTGAAACTTCTTCTTCTTCTTCTTCACCGAGATTTATAGACAGAATCCGACCACCTTGAGCGACAGCTCCGGTCTCAGTCCGTTTACACTTTGTAATTAAATTACCAAAAATATCCGTTATTATATAATTAATATACTGTTAAAACGTCGCCGGCGTTCCTACTAGCCTAAAAGTAGTAACTAACCATTTAAATAACACGAATATCGTATAAACCTCTGTTAATTCCTTTTATTCGGGTATAACTCGAATACGGTAAAAAGCCGCTTAAACATTGAACTTTATAAATAATATCGATTTCGATAACGTACGTAAGTCTCCTTAATTTAAAGTAAAGGAAAACTGTACTATTCGGTAATTTTATTTAATATTTGGCAATCGATATAAAACCGTTATCTCCTCACCTGTTTGGTCATAAATAATACCGGTGTTATAACTAATAAGGAGTGTACCCAAACCTATTCCTTATTTATTAACTTCATAACTTGTCGTCAAAACTAAAAATGATAATTTCGTAATATCGAGTATTACGGCCTTCAAGGTCGTTTCAATAAAGATTTATCTTTGTTCGGTTCAATATAAATGTAGTAATCGAGTTTCCCTTCATGTAGGGATATGCTTATAATTTTATCCTTGTAAAATAGGTCGCAGAATTTTACTCATTTTAGTGAAAAACGTAATCAATACCTTTTCTCTTTAACCGTAGTCATCTTCTTCGTTTGTAAAATCCGCGTTATTTCATAAAGATTTGTAACAAAAGTTAATCGAGATTAATCCCCCGTGCTTTATATTTTCCGGTACAAACGTTTCGCTATATTAATAAATACCAATTTTACCACGCCCCTTATATTCCTTAAAATAAAGCGTACTATTAAAGAGTTGATAACCAAACCTTTTCAACTATAAATTACTTCATAATTACCGTTAACGTTGGAAATTAATTGTTAATATCGTATCTAAGGTATCTTAAAAATTATATCCCGCGTTATTTCGGGAATAATATATATTTATATGGTGTTCGACTATTTATTAATATCCATTTGAAACTTAGCTATTTAGGTAATATAAGTATTTTAGCATAACCTTAATATTTTGTCTAAATTTCAAGGATATAAAAACCGAATTTACTCCATTTTGAAACATTATATTAAAACCGAGTTTATAATATAATAATAATTGCAATTAAAATCGAATTAAGCATTTAAGAAGTAAATATTATAAAAAAACATAGGGATAAGAAGTGAATTTTCGTTTTTATGTATTTAAATTAAATTAAACTCCTTTTTAATCGATTTTATAACTACATCGTTTGGGTTATATAACACCTAAACAAAACTATATCCAAAAATTAGGTTTTTTTCGTCGCCGTTAATGGGAAACCTTTATTTATTTCTTCGACTTAAACCGCATATACTTACGTAAAAGCCAATATTGTGCGAAGACTATAACTGCGTTAATAATAATCCAACGAACCATAACGTACGTAACGCCTTATAACGACCTTGGTCTAACGTTCCTTTACCGTCGTCTACGTCGTTTTACATCCTTAGTTCTAAATGTGTACCGGACAGGTTTATTAAAATAACTGGCCGCAATATCGAAATAAATAGCCGTGATTACAACGAGACTTTAATAATGGTATTTAAAAAGAATGAACCCCTATTATAATTATATTATTATGCGGCTGTCAAACCTGTACGGGTTCCACTAAGTTAGGACCAAAAAGTCGTTTCAAGTTTGTAAACTTCAAATCGTTGGAGAATTCGCGGTATTTTTCTAAAGCTATAATATAATTCATTCGGCTAATACCTACCGTAACGGATTTGCAAAGGATACATAAAAATATGAAAAAGCATAAGTAATTGTACTTTACAGCCGAAGGCTAATTTAAACCGCCCGCTTAAATTAAAAACGTCTCGAACCTAATACCGAATAATGCTTACAGGTTTTTATCGTTTATAATCAATTCCTTCCATTTGAACAATAATTTATCCATGCCATAAAGTTCGTAAAATTAGTTTCGATATAATCGAGGAACTTATATATATTATACATACCCTTGTATCCATTGGTTTTATAATATATTATAATCGCTTACTTTACCATTGCTATGTAATAACCCGATATGTAAAGTAACGTATAACGACATTTTTGAATCCATTAATCATTTGATTTTAATATAAATTCGATTGTTTAACGCGTCGCCACCCACGTAAAAGCAAATTCGTCGAATTACGGTTGGTTATATCGTTTTCGCCCACCCTAGGTTGATGAAAATCCAGTACCCGTTGTGACTAGTTCGGCCTTAAGTTATTAAATCTTAATTACGACCTAAGCAAAGTTGGACATAAGGTTGATAATTAAAATCGATTAATACGACTATTACAATTTTTATAACCGACGCAATATAGATTATAGTATGTTATAAATAAGAAATATCGATTTGGGTTGACTTCTAAAAGGTAGGTGATATGTCTATTAAGATAGAGAACTGGTTATTAGTCGACGGTCTATCCTCCCCGATAACGGTAAAATGTAACGTAGAATCATTAACGTTTATTATCAATTCGTTTATTATAGATGATATTTTTTCGAACAAATAAAAAATAGCTTTCTCAATATGTTATAATCCAACCTACAATATTAAACTAAGTAGGTATTAAATAGGGTTTACTATCAAAGTACAGTGAAAAACGAAAAGAAGTTACCATAGCTTGCTGTACAAGACCTATGGACATGTTCAATACTCATCCCGTTATGTATACTTATACATGCCGTGTACGGACCACGCCTAGACTGGGTACTATCTATCTCGTTACGTACACAGTTACATAACCTATAGACTCAATGGCCAATAGTATGAGTCTATAATAGTAAAAAGATTTCTAAGTTGTAAAGTATATTTTCCCCATCGCCGCAGGTTTTTGGCCAAGAAACATGTGTTTTATAAGCCCTTTATTTAATTAGGGTTGTAAGATATTGGATGCGAGTAGGCGTTGAACAGGAACTGAGATATCTGTATAGCACAGCTTAGCTAAGGCTATAGTGTTCGCACCCTTATGGGTCTCTAAACTGTTGAGTATCTTAAGGCCTTTATTGGAAGCTTGATTAGAGGTCCAGTTTCCCGTTTAATGTTTTGCTTGACAATTCATTTTATGGGTAAAGATTATATTTTCTTATATTCCAGATACAATGGGTTCAAAACTAATATTCGATACCCCTTGTGGTAAGTTGTCCCTCTCCAATTACATAGATAAGATCAATACAAATTCGATTCATATTAGTCACAGAGGAAAGGATTATTTGTTAAGCAGGGACATATATGGTTCATATAAGGTCTCTTCGGTAGGCATTCACTAGATACATTTAGCGCAAGTTTCGAAAATAAGCCACAAGTGTGGCCGATACATTTTCAGTTCATATATTTGAATCATGAGGAATAAAGGGGTATGTTCAATAGGTGAAAGAGTATAACTTAGAAACGGGGACTCGAATATGGTGGTGGTTATGTAAGGTGATGAAATTAGATTACGATCCTTCCAGTCAGTATATATAAGTTAACATTAGCGAGAGTTACACTATACTGGCTATATATTTGGAACTGTCTGTTAATGGTAAAATATCAAAAAAAATATTACGAATACCCTTTTGTTCAATATCTTATTCGACTTTTATTTGTCATGATAACTTCAAATATATTATTTACGTAATAATTACAAAGAATAGGTGTATAGGGGGTTATATTCTTTATTCTCATAGCTATGGCAAGGGTATTTGACAGTTTAACAGTACAAAAAGGCGTGGTTGGTTAGTTACCAGACTTCTTTAGGAGATTTATTTTCGCTCCACATGATTTTTTTTGGCGTATTGTTATTGTTAAAAACCTTTTTACCCTTGTAGCCTGCGAAACGATCCGAGTAATCTTTCCTAAAAACAGTAGGGTATTAGGTATAGTATATTACCCATTCTTCTTAGCGCTTAGCCGTGGGGTGAAAAATTAACCATCAACCTGATTTACCTCAAATCCACCACTTTTTGCTTTTATTACGAAGATAATTATGAAGGTCTCGGTAAATGGATTCGCTTGGGTTTTATCCGAGTAACTGTCCCCGGTATGACTTTTAGTATAGGGGATAAGGCCAGATTTTAAGCGCTAGAATCTTTTGTAATTGCGGTTGATATAATTCGTAATTAAAAGGTTTTCGTTATTCAAATCGCAGAAATCATCAACTTAAGAATATATAACAATTAAGTTTTATATACATACTATTATAATAGCGAACGAAGACTATAACTGGCTAAAAAAACCCTTTATAAATGGTATTTAAGCGTTATAAAACGTATTTAAATATTTAACCGCCCTTGATAACTGTCTCTACCAGTTCCAAAAATTGAGACTCACTAATGTATTCTTTTCCTATAGCTTACTAGTATAATATTAACTTATTAAGCATCTGATTAGGACTATTCATTAGCATTCCGTCCTTTATTTTCTTCACAATCATTGTCTCCTATCTTATTGTAGCCAAATCCATATAATATTACAAAAAGTTCACATTGTATTAGAAGTAACTCTTAATTCCGTTATAAATTTCATGGAAGGTACATACCTTCGTCAGAATAGTCAGGTAATAATACCTGGCATAAACTTTGAGCATTTATAGAAATAATAAGTTGAAACTTGAAGGTTAAATGGTTATTCCTTAATAGATATTAAGAAATATAATTACCTTCGTATTTAACAGATTATAAGGTCTGACGTTATAAGTATTTATATCATTTACAATATTAGCGAAGTCCATGAAAAGCGTATAATTAATATTAACCATTTTAATTGGTTTGGGAAAAAGGTTACCATTTTTATTTCAGTCATTAATAGTAGTTCTTATCAATATAGGTCTTGGTTCTTTATATTTGAAGTAATAGGGGTAACTGTCAGTCGCTTATCCTAAGGGGTAAAATACTACAATATTACTTATAATACGCTTATATGTGTAGAAATAACTGCTGTAGGAAGTTTCACCTCAAGAGACTTAAATACTTGAAGAAGAACATTAAGAAACTTGACGGTTTTATGGAAAGCTTGAAAGGATTTGAAGATTTTGGGGAAAACCTTAATTTTTTTAACGATTCTGAGGAAAGATTTAAGGGATTTGACGATTCTGCAGTAATTTTTAAGGGACTTTACGATTTTTCCTAATTAATTATTGAATTGTATCAATTTTAATTACTTTTATTACGTAGGCTGTCACTACTTCACATTGTCAGTTTCCACTGATCGCGTACTCCTCGCTATTACGAAAGGAAACTAGATTACCTAATGAAGTAAAAGATTGCTTATTGTCGGTGTATGAAGAATTTAGGTTAACGGGGTTGAAAGTTTGAGTTAATTAGGGATTAGGAGATGATAGTCTCTTAGAACGTATGTGAGGGTACTGGTAGTCATTAATACCCTTTTATTGTCCTTGTAAGTCTTGAAAATAAGAATTTTGAGGTCATGGATTTTGAGGGTATTCCTTGAGTTAAGCAAATTAAAAAAAGGTCTTTGTTAGTCCTTTTAGTGTCTTTTCTAAAATGCAAATCTTACGCCTACAGACTCTCATTGATAGCCTGACCTTAATGGTACGTTGAATAATCTTTTTTTTTTCGTTATAAAATTGTTAAGAACCTTACAATAGTCTTGAAAAGTACAGGCATTACAGCCAAACTTTTTATTACCATTTGTATCGAGAATGTACTAGCTATTATAATTGGTTTACTGCTATTCTATTAAGGTTTTATTAACATCTTTTCCCCATATTTTCTCGTTTAAATACTCAAAAAGGGGTACAATAGCTTTAATTGATTTTATATAGTCCAGATTGAATGCTATTTTAACTTGGTTATTTGGGCGAAAGAAATTAGCGATTTTGAAATGTGAGAACTTGCCGATTTAGATGAGAGGATTTTACCTAGGCGTGAAGTCGCTTGACATGGATTTTTTTTTTATGCTAATTAGCGATTTTTAGTATTTTCGCTCTAAGTAATGCCTTTAAAGTGTTTGTTAATGTATTCAATTAATAACTTCGTAGTATAGGGAAAAGAATGAGTGATATAAAAAGAAATAGTTAGCGCATAGCGCGAGGTAAAAGATTGTTTATTATTCAAATCGTTATGTGTTGTAAGAGCTTTGGATTTAGAAAGTTACAATAGTGGTAGTATTAGAGACTTAGCCATTTGAAAAGGGTAAAAGAATTAGCAACTTGGCAATCAATTTTTTGACGATTTGAGACTTTTAACGGTTAATATTAAATTTTGTTTTTGAAAAGGGTTCAATAATGATTTTTTGGTCTTTTTCCGCTAGCTATACTATTGACTCGTCTATGTTACCATAAAAAGCGACGAAACTTAGAAGTCTTCTCCACTTACTGCCATAAAAATAGACGCAGTTCGTAGAGACCTTTCGTAAAAATCTTTCCTCTACTTTGTAATACAAAGTGTAACCATAAAGTAGCTTCTTCTTCTACCTAGTTCATCTGTGCTTAACCTAATAAGCACCAATCGGTATTAATAGACCTTGCCTATTGATAGGTCATAAGACGTTCCAACGTTTTCGATTTGATTCCGTCGAAGTAACAGTAGTATTTTGTGCTCCAAAGGTGGATTTTTATAGGTGTGGAAAACATATAGCCGGCCTGCACATTAATTTATATACAAATTTCTATTCCATCATAAAAACTAGTTATTATACTGTGAATTATATAAAATCAGTATATTTAGCGTCATTCTTTTATAATCATAAATGTTTAGTAAATAAGATTTGTGGTAAAAACGTGCTAGGTATCATATAATTTATCCTTATGAACGACTACTATTGGGAATCCAATTTCAAACGATAAATTGATGTTGTTAGAAAAGTATTCATCTCTAGGAAATTTAATTCGGACTCTTATTCAGTTCAAATAAAATATTTTGTTCTTTTCGTTTAAATTAATTATTTGCCACTTTAAATTCTTATTCCATCCATTGTAGTCCATATCACTCGTATTTTCAAGTTTCATCGCAATTAATAGGTTCTACTATGCTTTTGATTGGCATAAATTTGCGATATGATTCTTGCATGCACGTCATTTCATATTCTTTCTAGGATTTACGACGTTAGTCTCATTAATTTCAGATAAGCTATTACTTTGATCTTTTTTATAAAAATCGAGATATAATATTGAAGTCGTTAATATTTATATCAATATTGACGATTTATTGATGTTTAGACATCTACGTTGAATTCAAGTCGCGATACGCTTGTAATTTCAGAATTTGGAGTTTTCAACCTTACGTTGTTTCATTATTACAAAGTTATTAATTTCAATAGCAACAATATCTTTGGTTTGTATACCTATTGTTATAGGCTAGTGCTTGAGTTAATCTTTGCTAGGAATATAGCTTTGACGATTACTATGCTTTTACCATAATGTTCACTACTCCTGAGTATATCAAGTCCATATAACAAATTATATAAATAGATCAAACGATATCACTAGATTTATAACATCTCCTTAATAAGGGTTTTTATTCCCTCCTCATAGAAAATTGTACATAGTATCAGATTACTATAAGTGGTAACCTTAGTCCAATACCTTTACATATAGTTCTCGATTTCATTATCTTCGACAGTATATTAGGTTTTTTTGAGTGATTTTAACTATAATTATATTTTTCAATAATTCGAAATTTAGGCCTGAATTTTTTGAGCAATTTTTTAACGCTCTTATTTAAAACCTATGATATGGTGTTTTAGCATATATCTAAACGAATGAACTGTGAAGGAACTAAGCCTTAAATGTCGCTCAAGGTAGTCGGATACTGTTTATAATCCTCGATTAAGAGGGAAGACGAAGCTCTACCAAGGAGCTGCTATGGAACTAGTGATAAAGTATGGCCTGGTCATTTGATTGCTCACGTAGCGTAGTTACGTTCAGGAGCAGCGTGGGAGTATTGTGATAGCACGGTAATCGCTAGGGCTAGATCTCTATCAACCACTAGACTATATACTAGCCCATGGAATTACCTACTTCATAAAAACGTTTTACTGAAACCTTACAAATGAAAATTATACAGAGATATTACACCGCTTATAAAAAAGTTATAAATATTAAGTAATGAAACATTAACATATAAATTACGTTTATAAATAAAATACGGCAATCTTAATTCGTTACCAATACGATTATATTATTAAATCAAACTTTCGACTCAATCTAAAGCCGCTAATACGCCTTTTACTTAAAATACCGACTTTGGAAACAATACTAATATAACTCCCTCGTACCTCTCTAGTAACAACCTCTTCGGGTTACTCGAGGTTAATAATACATCGAATTATTAGATTTTGATCACGAGTCCAATAATTAACCTAATAATATTAGCTTTTAAGAAGATAAATATGATACTATTAATGAATTAATAAAGATTATACCCATTAAATTATGTTTTCTCACATAAAATTCTACAATGATAAAAAAACGAAATGGGAATGAAAATTGATTATTAATAATATAATTTTCTTCATATTATTATTTATAACTGAAAAAAAATTAAATTATTTTAAACATTTACTATAATTACATTAGCGACAGAAGTAATAATAACTCCAAATATTTGTAAAAATTTTACGTGACGACTATTACAACTTGAATGAAATAAAAACTATTATCGCTTTTCTTAAGAGTTAAAATTCAAAGCGTTTGAAAAAGTTTTTACGGTTTTTTTTTAATACTCAAAAATCTTCTTGAACCGAAACCGGCAATACATCCTAAAAATATATTGCTTAACTCGCTATCCTCGAAAAAATGATCATGAATACCTAAACTAACACCTTAATTCCTTTATACATACCAGCCAAATACAACAAGTAAGTTGCTTAAGTTTAACTAATTCATGAATGTTTTTAGAAGCTTTGTACACATTGTAGCAATAATGGGAATGGCGAAAATTTTACCGGCGATAATGGTAATGGCGGAGACACCTATAGTAAAGCTAATAACGGCAACAGGAAAAACATCAATTTTATATGCATATGTGATAATGAAGGAAATATTATAATATTGAGTGTAAACGACTTATAAAATAGTATTAAACAACACATTACTTGATTGAACTGAACTAATTTTCGCGCCATAAAATATAATTTCCAATGAAAAAACGACGCACATCATTATATAATTTAAACCTATCCTTTAGATCTTTCTCACGCCTGAAAAACTTCAGTACAAAGATTTGTACATATGTTTACTTTATTACTATAGATGTTCATAAAGAGATTTAAATGGGAAAATACAAACACGGAATATAATTACATATGAAGCTTATTATTATAATGAGACCCGATAAAATATCCATAACTTATAGGTAATTTTCAATTAATCGTTAATTTGATTCAAAATTTAATTTATTTCATTAATGCTTTTATTAACACAAGTTATGAATACTGTATAGTTATTAATTGATAAATTATTAATCGATTTCAATTACCATCTATTGCTTTTTCGATTCAATATGCCAGTAAAACTATCCGATGTATTTTATTTACCGAATTACAATGAAGATCCTTTGGGGCTCATTTAAATATAGACTTTTATAGGTACAGAATTATATTTAGGTTAATTTTATTTCCCATTTTAAATAATACGTTATTTGAAATAAATTATAAATGGAATAGAAGCAAATTATTCACGTTGATTTGATACATGGATTGTTTTTATATCAAATGAGTGGGTGTCATATGTAAGAACAAAGGTTTACGCCCTAATTGATATCACTGAAAAATAATATTCTTATGGTGTTTAATATGATATTCCTCCAAATGCGCAGAAACCAAATTATTAATACGAAATTTATGTCCGTCTTTCTTCCAAATATCAATAACAAATTAACACTGAAAAGAATTATGGCCGTCAATAATAAATTTACGAAAATATTGAAAAAGTTGATATATTTATTCAATAACAGTCAACAGAACAATCCACCTCTCAACCACTGAAAAACAGACCATAAAATTCGTTTTCAATTATTGATGAAATATAACTTTTACAAGTTTTTTGAAGGTGTTTATATGAAATACTACGGGAAAAAATAAGTATTACCAAAAACTTTAACAAAATTATTAAACTAAGGTCATATTCACATAAATAATTTCTTAAAGAGTACCCTAATATTTTACTTTCAATAACCCAAAAATGTTTTACCCTTCTACGTCAACTAGTAACGGGTTAACGCTATTGTAAAAGCTAACTAATACCTTTTTCGATTCTTCTGAGTAAATTTTATTAATATTTTACACGCCAAATAATTTGCCAAATTTAACGATAATACCGCTTTTTACACACTTAGTATAAAGAAAACCTATAAGTGAAAAACTTCATTCCGTATTAGTTTCATTTTTTTAATAAATAACTGGTTATTCCACTCAATTCGTTTGATTTATTAATAGTTTTCCAATAGTGTATTAATAATCATCTATATTTGCTCTCCAACACTTTTTCATTCCATCCGCCTTGACAACATATTCATTGACTTGACTAACACTTTAGTTTACTATAATACCAAGGTTAAAAAATTCTACACGTATTAACCATTGACAAACTAAACTTTAATATATTTAAACATGAATGTAACGTTTGCAAAACCAAATATTTAGGGTTTGTAATAAGAAGTTAAAACTAGGATACATATGGATTAAGTGAAACTACACGTTATCTAGGAATAAGAAAACTTCATCTCGGTATTAGTAGCATAGAATTTATTAATTTCATTAATTCTTACAAATATTTAATTTAAAATTATTTGACAAGTATCGACCCCTTTATATGATCGATTGAAAGGAAAACCCTATTTTGTTAAAACTCTGAGAAAAACAAGATACATTTAATCTCTTCAAGTTTTGGTTTTCAACGAAACCAATTCTCGCCTATTGTGACCGTGAAAGAAATAGTTTCCAAAATTGTAACTATTTTGAATAGGCCTTTAGATACTACTATTTTTGACACGATAGTAAAAAGTTATTCGCTCTATATTATACTATTTCCGTTATTTATCGCCCACCGAATATGAATATATACTTCATAATAGGAAGGTTTTAGTAATTATAAACCGTTTGAAACGTGGAATGTATAAATACGCAACATAGTTACCCTGTTTACTATATTTACAGAAAATGAAAACTTGGAATAATATTAATAATAACAAAAAGATTTTCTGAAGAAAAAAAAATGCGTTGGTTGTAATGGATATTAGAAACTCATTTTAAGACTATTTAAAGTAAAGGAATGAATTACATATGATCCAATACGCTGTTATCAAAAAACAATAATCTTCAAGGCCTTTTTAACCATGACTTCTTAAACCAGAAACTACGGTTTATTCTCTCCTAATAATGAGATATCTCTTCATTCTCTAATTCGAATGTTTTCCGCTTTAATATCATTAGTGTAAATAGGCCTTTAGATGTTACAACGTTTTTTATTTGAATCGTGGTCAAAGTAACAGTATTATTATATAATCAGGCAGTAGTTGTATTGTTTTATGTTTGTCAAACCGCTAGCCAGTTTACACACTAATTTGCATAGCTAATTGCTTAGCTTGTGCCCTAGTTTGAAGTGGTTATATATTGAATTTGACCCACAATTAACCTATGAGTTATATAGACTACTTATAATAAATGGAATCAATTAACTAACGATACAATTAAATTTATTGTAATTTAATTTATTACTAATTCAATATCGGCAGCTTTTTCCATTTGTACACGTACGCTAATATTTCCAATCGCTTACTTGTAGTAGTCTCTAAAGTTCCTCTTCGTACCTTAACCAGACCCCCTTTAATTTCACTATGTTATGAACCCAAATTTCTCCAATTGCTTCCCTTCTTCCTATATTTACGAGAATTAACTTCATCAACTCCCGTATACGCGTCTTTCTCTACAAACTTATATACATTTCAAACTCGCATATCAAACTCACCCATGCTAATCAATGAATTATTCGGCTTCAACTTAAATTAAGTCTTTAGTTTTAACTTCATGACATTTTTCTAGTTTGCTAAGGTAACCCCGTTATCATCCCGGTTCATCTCCACCTGATCAAAACTTACTAGATGGCTTTTCAACGTATTCATCAATATATATAATTAACCTATTATTATGCATAACATTCTTCACGGGTTTGTTTGATGTGAATTTCATTATAACGTTAAAAAAGTTGTTACCTTAATTCATTTGAAAATTTCGATTTCTCAACCTTTATAAAGTTCATGAAACGTTATTACATTACTTATTAAACGTTTTTTTGCTAATTATCCCTAATTTCAAAAATTATTAAAAAAATTCCTTGAATTGATACAAATAACAACACGAATGAATGGAAACTTTAATTGTCTAGTAACGATATTGTGCAATTCTCAAATAGCCATACAAATATTAAAGCTAGTCATTATACTATAAATATTGAAAGCAAATATACTTCGTGTAACCCGTTTATAATTAATAAAAATCCAATGAATCAAGTTCACTATGATTACGAATTAGGTTTCCGATTATTTATCCTTATTGATTATTGTTATAAGAAAGTTGATTTGAAACGACAGGTCAATATTATTGGTGAAAAAGTGGTTCATAACAATTATAAGCTTAGCTTTCAATAAACTAATAAAAACCATATTAATCTTACGATTCAGATTATTTATCTGTCAATCAAACATTATTTTTCAAACGATTTTAATCCTAATCAGTTGCCAATTATACCTATGTCATAACCTATAAATTGTATAATAATGTTGGCTAATGCAAAGTTGTGATGTAACTATTATGCGCGCGTTGCCTTAAGTATCTTTAAGCTATGATCATATTAGTCTGATCAATTTTCAATACGCTATAACTTGAAACATTTTAGTGGAAGCTAAAGTAACTGTCTTTCATATTGTTAATACCATACTTGAGAATTGACAATCCGTTAAAATCTAGATATTTGCACTTAGCTAAAGTCGCGATTGACTTGCAATTCCAGAACTTTAAATCCTTAATCGCATGTTATTCCAATACCACAAAGCCAAAAATTCCAACGAAAAGGGTATCGTAAGTCTGTATACCTAATATACCGAAGTTTTTATCTTACATAATCAGAAAATACATGTTGTAAATTGAGGATTTCACATGTAATATCAACTTAACATGCGATTTATATCTTAGAGACTAATGAACACCTACTTCAAATGATTTATACAACGATTCAACGTATTTTAGAAATATTTTCAGGAAGTAATTATTACGGAGTTTCTAGGTAATATTAGTAGGATAATCCTCCGTAAATAATTAAATAATTTTATATTGGTTCAGGTAATATCAAGACCATTAAAGTTGATCTTTCATTAGTTTTTGATAATGAACTCATTACTAATACCACTACTATTACCAATCCTTGAGATTGTTGAAGATTACGTAAGGACTTTATTTGTGCACTTATTACCGCATTCTTCAATTATTTAACGCAACTGTTTGTATAATTTTCCTATAATTTTACCTTGAATCTCGTAAATTATCCTTCAATTGAAAATTATGATGTTAGGGTTATGGAGATTGAAGTCGTGTTTAGGTACAAATTGTATTACATATTGTATGAAAAGTCTATCAATCTCTACCCTATAACTCTTTTCATAAGGTTTTTCTGAAGTTTCAATAATTATTTATACGCGAAGCTTAACATTTAAGTGTTTTTAATAATTTTCTATTTTGGCTCACCCAATAATAGTATAAGCATGCATAAATATGATTTTCTTATTCTTATTTCGGGTATTCCTTTTTTTTGGTAGTCGATTATGCTGCTTTCATTTTATCAGCTTATCAATCACGGAAGGGAGATGGTTGTATTGATTAATTTACTTATCTTAAGGATTTTATTATCATCTTTATCGTTTTTATTCCTGATATATGGTTTAACCCGAGTGATGTAAAACTTTATAAGATTGTTAGCAATTTCAACAATTACTTCAGGGTTAGAAATACTTAAAATCTTACATAAAACATTCGATTTCCTTAGCTTTATTTTTACAAGGGCTTCATTTTATAACCTCAAAGTTAGAATTTCAATTGTTATGGGACTGTTTCTACTGTTAAAGGAGTTATTAACTTAACGTCTAGAAAATGCTCTCCGTAGTTCCTTTAAAGACTTGACATACGCCGTAACCATCTTTTGGATACTCTTTGATAGTAGAGATTCATTAGGTAAATAAGGATATAACCCAAAAATAGCAATGTAGATACGAAGTCGTTAGAGTACACAGTGTCATTCAAGCCCTTTAATACTATTTAAAAACGGGCCTCCTAGTCTATAAAGCTTCTAATATCCAAAATGAAGAAATTATACGCCTTAAAAAGTGATACGTATACTCTTTTAACCTTTCCAATACTTAAGTGAGCTCTAATAGATATTTATTTGAATTCAATACTTCTTATTTTAACCTTTGTTTATAATTTCGCCCCTATAAAGTTGTTATTGGTATCGTGAAAAATGATTCTTGGTAGCAATTGGTAATTATAAATCAATAATATTCTTAAAGTTTTTCAAATTTATCTTGTCGATAACGATTTATGAAACTTCATATCAAGAAAATGGGTTACTAAGTTCATAACCAAAATAACAGGTTTGTTTTCTAAGTGAAAAAACTTAGTTAAGATTTCATAATGAAAGTTTTCATCATGTTTCAATGTAAATTTATAACTTTTAGGTATTTAGGCGTAATTTTTATAATGTTGATAGAGATTTCAATAACTTTCAGAGAAAAGTATTTTCTAATATTATGCTTATAGATTCAACGATTTTGTATAGTTTATTGACCGTTAGATGTTTTAACCAGATACATATCTACTGTATTTATGATGTTATAATATTAATTTACTTTGTTTTCAATCCTTCGAAATCAAACTATAGGTATATCCATCCAGAAGTGGCTAGGAACCTCTGACTGTATTTTATCAGGTTATCAGTATTAATATTAATGTTAATGCCGAGAATATTTATGTTGTCTATGTAAAGGATGAATGAAGTATGAGCTTTAAGGATTTAGAACTTAATCGACGCAACGATTATTTTTAAAGTTACTAATTTTAATAACTATAAGTCTTTACGTTAACGACCTAGTTCAAAACAACAAGAGTTTCCCCTTCACTTGTAAATAGAGACACATTAGGTTCCATTTTAAGGCCTAAAGGTAACGATGTTTGATTTAACGAAATTAAAAATCTGTTAATTACACCAGCGTTTCAATTACTCAGTTTCAAACAACTTATACGACTTTTTCTCATTCTTAATATATAAAGATATAGAACAATTCATTTCAAGAAGTAAAGAAAAGCTTGATTACAATTGCCAAAGATATGTCCAAGCGACCCCCCCTATTTTCTTTTCAAAATTTATAATGAAAAATAAGAAATCTTTGAATTATAAGAGTTTTATGAATGTATTTTACTTGTAAAACATGTTTATTCTTTCTGTTATAAACTCCGCAATTAATTTCCATGTCAATAGGTTTTTCAAGTCTTTATGAACGAAAATTATATGGGAAACGTTGAGGGTATTGTAAATTAACAAATATTGAAACCTTATAAATGTTGTAACTTACGATACTAATACTAAGTTTTCGACATTAGAGTTTTAAACGAATGTTAAAATAACGAGGATTCAATGTAAATAGGTACATATTAATGTCTATTAGAGTATCGGGAAGGTTAAGAGGATATTCGTGATATTTTGTTAAGCGCATGATATCTTTATATCAAGATTGAAAGCTTTAAAAACTAGTAGACACGCTTTGAAATGGTGTTAAAGGGCCTAAAAATATTGAAGGCTCTAATAGTTGAGTACCAATATTAATGGTTTTTGAAATATATCCTCGTTTGATAAATAAATATCCGCCATAAACAAGGACCCCCAAAAAGCTTATGACGTACAGTAAATCCTAAAAAAATTTACGAGAATAATCGAATCTAAGGTCAGGTCAATAATATCTTTAATATGAGAAACGGTCTCACCACAATCGATATATTTTCTATACCATTATAAAGCGAAGTCTTTGTGTCATTAGAGCCTGTCATAAGAAATATCTATTTGAAAATTCGAAGTATATCCAACCTTAAAATAGTGATTAATACTATGAATGGATTTAGGACTTTTATTATGATCCAGGTTATACAACTGATTAAAACAACAAATAGTAACGATAACAAGAATAATAAAAATCTTCAAGCTAACCGAAAGAACAAATATAGTATAATAGCGGATTTCAATTTTAGTATAGCGATATAAGAAACCCTCAATATTATTACCAGGTAGCTGAAAATTCCATTTATTCCAGTTATAATTTTTACTTACTTCAAATATTTATGGAATATCTATCGAAACTAGAAACAACTAATGAAAAACGATTTATACGTATTATGATTGTATTTTGAAAAGCCTGCAAAAGCAAAGAGATCGAAAAATTCAGGTAAATCGATAGCGAAGATTAATCGACTAATGTCATAATAAAATCTATATCAAATAAAACTTTGGAAAGATCTGTAGAAAGTAATAAGTTAACTATATACATCGAAACCTATATTAAGAGAACACTTGGTGAGGTCAATTTACGTACCGAAAAGTAAAAAAAATAAAAAAATAGAGGTACCCCGACAACTTAGAAAACTGCTAGGGATTTAAAGAAGAAGATTTAATTAATTGGTACGTCTAAGTTTAAAGTGCGTATAAGTTTGGCGAAAAACTTACATAGGGGAATTGATAAAGTTGGAACTCGAAACTGTGGAAGAAAAAAAGGTAAGTAAGATTAATTTGGTTACGAAATCAAAAGGGGTTTAGCTAGTTGATAAAAAGGTACTACGGAGGTTATAGAAAATAAATAGTCGGCTACACTACCGTACGCGTATAAAGAAAAAAAACCGTTAGTATAAAAATGATAGTAATTGTAATATGGTTAATTGACTATACTATCAAGTAAATTTACTAAATTGATTATCAAGCAATTGGCTACACAAAGTAGTATGCAGACTGGTTAACGGTCTGCCAAACCTAGAACAATATAACTACCCCTTGACTATATAATACTACTGTTAATTCAACCACGATTCGAATCGACAACGTTGTAATATCTAAAATCCTATCAGGCAAGGCCTATCAACAGAAAAACTATATTTTCAATTGATCTTTTTTGAGATACGGTTTAATATTATTTAAATATTAAGTTTATTGTAACTGTTTATTATTCAATTATTGATTTTTGATTAGGGTTTTTTTTTTTTGGGACTTTTTTATCGTTTGAGGAAGGTTGTAGAGGAGTGTCTAGTAGACCTAATGATGAAGTTATTTTCTATTAATAACGTGCTGATAAAACTAGAATTATCATTGTAAATAGGTTTTTGTAGGCTTCAACCATCGAGTCTACTTCTTTGAAGATAGATTGTAACCAATATAGCTATAGATAATGTAAAGATTATGTTTCATTGGTAAAAGGTTTCCATTGTATTATTATTTTGTGAGAAATTGGAGTAATAGGTATGATGTTTATGACTATGAAGGTGTGCTATAAAAGTTAGCTCATCTTCAACAAACCCCGTGCCAGTCTCCCCTACGAAATGCCCCCGTGACAGTCCCCGGCCCCCTCGCCGCCAGCGCTCGCAGCCCCTAATCACTGCATAGGACGATCGGGTCGGTGGGCTCGTCCCTGTACAGTAAATAGTATAGCTTCTTCTTCTCTTCCTTCTCCATCAAATACATAGACGGCATTCGGCCTTCCAACGTTGTGCACTTATACATTCATTCCGTTTGAGACATGCGCTTCACATTGCTTGATTATTGTATGCCAGTACAGTAAACAATACAGTCAAATATACATCATATACAATACTTGCCACAGTTTCAAATTCATAACATTTGGTATCTCATTTCATGATTTTTGGTAATATGCGAATTTATTTTATAACGTGTTTATAGCGATGTTCTCAATGTAGGGGAAGTCGAAAGCCCAATGGTTTTCGAGGCAAAGAACTGGTTAAATTTTTGTAAAACAACTGTGAAGGAAAAAAAGTACCGATTAACGTAAGAACCGTATTGAGGAAGGCATACAAGTTGTGAAGCTAATGTAATGTCACAAACAATATAAAGTGGGTGTAAAGGAGGGTGAATTATTTATATTGCAGGAGGAAGACTAACTAATTGGTACTGAGGCTAGAGGTTATTACAAGTGGCCATGGAGTACGGCATCACAACGTTGTCTGTGCATGCACCATGGCCACACACATACTATGGCTGGAACCAGCACTATCCGGACCTTTAAGCATCACACCTGGATCATGGTCTTTATCTTATATCCAAGGGTAACTCCTGAGGCAAAAGCCACCGAAATAGCTAATGAGTAACATTGGATAGGTACTATGGCTGGGACCAGCACTTATTATACAGGACATTTGGTGGTGATATTTGACCAGCATTGACTGTGATTAGTGCTGTGCCTCAAGGACTACATGTCATACACATATCTGGTTAATCAAACACGATGAACTTCATAGCATGGAGGCCAGCATCAGGCTTTTGGTGATAATATAAATAATTGCACGTTCTCTCCACTTCTTCTTCTGAACATGTTGTACTCTATGCAAACACTTTCGAAATTTTGTGCACATTGACCAGTCTTCCGAGATTCTTTCTGGACGTCTCATAATTTACAAAGAAGGGGCAACGTGGCGCGCCTACCAACACCACCACCACCACAACAACAACAGAAATCTTACAGAAATGCCCGCCCAGGCGCCAACTACAGCGCTCGAGCGAATCACAACTATCGATGAAGCCTTCAAGCGCAGGCTTCACAAAGGTGTAGAACTTCAGCAACAAGAAATCTCGGGAGGGCTGAGGATCAGCAGAGGATGTATTGGATACACTTTCTTGGTGGCTTTGGGACCATCCCTTCTCATGGGCCTTGGACACTACATAATCTGCCCCTTTAGTATTCCCAACGGCTGGAATGACCCACTACAGGCCATCAATGACCATTGTGACTATCATGGTGCCCAGAAGGCAGCAATCACGTAAGTTTGTTGCACTTGTGACTTCGCCTACTTCGCGAATCCTACATACTTTCCGCCGACAATAGCTAAGTCGTGTCGCAAACTATAGATACACAGTTGTTAACATCTTCTTCGGCACCGTCATCGGCTACCTCAGCAGTCCATTTATTGGCCAGTGCATAAGAGCAGCCAAAGACGCTTACGCTCGTCACAAACTCAAGAAGGAACTCGGCCGAAAAAGCCTCCACCAGTACCTGGAGGAAGGGACGGCAAATGATTTAAGAACGGTGAAGCAGCGAAGAGACATCGAAATGCAAGCCGTCGCCGCCGCCGTCGCCGCCGACACGATGCGGACGCAAAGGCAGCGGGCGACGACCATGCCGACGACAGCCTCGTTCCCCGCCGGGCCATACACGCTGTCGCCGCGCGCGGTGGACGGCCCAGCACCAGCCGCGTGGCCTGCGCACGCAGCAGCGGCAAGGGCAGCATACACTGCGGCCGAAGGCGGGCGCGGGCGCAGCCCCACGGAGGACCATGGCCAGCGGCGGCATGGCACGCCCGCGCCGGGCTCGCCGGCCGCGCCTGCGCCGTTGCACGTCCGCAAGCAAGCCCAAGGCCAGGCCCAAGCCCAAGCCCACCACCCCCCCGGCTGGCCCCAACAGGGGACGCAGCTGCGGGCGGCCCACCGGTCGCCGTCGCCGCTGCCGGCGCCGGTGGCGCGCGTGGCGCGCGGCGCGGAGGTGCCTACGGTGCTGGAGCAGCAGGCTGCAGAGCAGCAGCAGCAGCAGCATGAGCCGCCACCGCGCTGGCACACGGCTTGTCTACCTCCGATGTCAGTAAGTCCCATGTCGGATGATGAAGGCCACGGATGATGAGAAATGTACAAAACGCACCCAAGAGAAAGCCAAATACCCGTGCATGAAGAAATGCACAGAGCGCCCGGGGGTGCTTTGGCAATAGGTACGGTTGGTTATCTGTTCATAGGCAGAGAGAGAGAGTCTGCGTGCAGTTGACTGAAACTGACTTGGTCTGTGCTCCGTTGACGGACGTACTTACACTTTTCTGCTTATGTTCAACTGAGGCCCTTTGTCGAGTATGCGATTCTTGTTGTTGAACTACGAATGCTACGCATGAGACCGTTGCAAATGATATTTCAGCATCCACAAAATAAAATAACCTTGGAATTTTACTACCACGAAGATCAATCCAATGTCCGGCTACTCGGCATGGGCCGTCGGGGGCAGAATTAGCTCTGGTGTAGTTCTCACTCAGACAAGGAAACACCATCAGCCAATTCCTTCCGGTGGCGCTGTGCCCTCCGTTATGAAACGTTCAAGTTGTTGGTGCATTCCTGTCGTATGTTGCAACGAAACCTCCGCTTATCAACCGTGATCTGGAGGAACAGCGGGCACAAAGCCTACAAAAAATAATATTTTGAGAAAGAAAAAGTAGTCTTTGCAACTTTTCCTGTAGTCTCCGATTGTGGTCGCGTTAGCACTTGGGAGACTGTCAATCGTGGTGGTCCTGGCATCCATTCCTGAGTAACTTGGCGATTTGGGAGCTGACATTGGGCTCAGTGTTGAGGGTTGACATTGATAACAAAGGCTTCTTCGTCCATTGCATAGTCCATTGCATAGTCAGTTGTATAGTTGTGAGTCCACGTCAGAGTCCACTGTTGTAGTGTTGGCAGTCGTCCATTGTCACCAATGTTAGCTCCTACGTACGGTATGCAAGGCACATACATGTGTTCATGTGAGTTCCACAGACCTGCAACATGGAGTCAGTCGAGTCTAAGGTTCCATTACTTGCTTCACCGGCTGGTCCACGCCGATTCATGACTCTCAGCGAGCCTAGCTGGCCCCACACCTCTGGCACAGGCCAAGGTTTTGCCTTGGAGATATTGAGGCTCAAAGTAGTCCACAAGACACCTTACCCGGGCTCGCCTCCTCGACAGTATCCTGCTGAGACCCGAGGCAAAACGTTGCTGCTGCACAAGAGATGTCACAAGTGACAGCCCCCAGACTGTGAATAAGGTAGGTAAAAGCAAAAGATAGAAATGTCGATCGTCCCGTCCCCACGATGTCTGATTCCACTCTCTCGCTATTATTGTAGTCGACCAGGCTGTGCCTCCGCTTCACTGTTGTAGTCCGTGCTCGCCTTTTCTTCTCGCTCGCCTACCCACCCATTACCGGGAAAACATACCCGCAGCAGAATGCACCCCGTCACTCCCTTCCTGCAGGCGCTGGTCCTCTCCGCCCTCACGGCATCCACGCCCGCGTCCGCCGCCGCCATCACCGGCAACCGCCCCGCCCGCCCCGCCGCGCCCGACCAGCCCGCGCCCGGCACCTGGCTGACCCAGGCCCAGGCCTGCGCACAGTACCGCCGGACCGCCAACCTGTCCGCCATCGGCGCCAACAGCTCGTACCGCGCCGCGTTCCTCGCCGCGAGCCCGCTCGGCACGCTCGCCAGCGCCGCGCTGCTGGACCGCGCCGTCGCCGCCAACGCGCTGCTGGCGCGCGACCGCCCGCTCAACGACGCATGCGGCAACGCCACCGCCGCCGCCGTCGCCGCCGCCGCCGCCAACTTCTCGCGCAGCGTCGTGGCCCAGTTCACGTTTGCGGGGAACCCGCAGGCGATCGAGAACGGGCCCATCATCGCGATTGGGACCGCCGTCACGCTCATGTGTTTTGGCGTGCTCACGGTACTGTAAAGGGGTAGGTTGTACAGAAGCGTCCTGAAACAACCGAGTCATGGCATTCCGAGTGATGGAGGCGAGGGGAAAGCCAGAACTCGGGAGGAATCCTGGAATGGGTTGCCCATAGGTTGGAGGGAGTTGGAGACGAAACGTCCCGTAACTCACCAGCTCGGCACTGAGCGGTCTGTAGATTGGCTCTGGGTGTCAAAAGGTACAGAAATCTAAATGAAAATCGGTACGTATATCAGTCAATGAATACGTACCCCATAAAGGCTGATAACTTACTCATGTAGTAACCAATCAAACCACTGAAATAGTTATACGAAGACAATTTCGTATATTTCAACCCAATATGCTTTGAAACAAAATCCTCAGTATCAAAGATACTGTTGGAATAGCAGTCAATTCCAGTACAGTCAAGTCAAATGTATTGACTGCAAGTCAAGTGCCCAATTCAATATGGGGCACGGGCCAAGCAGTTGCTTATGCAGATTAGTGTGCAGACCGGCTAGCGGTCTGCCAAACTTAGAAGGAAGAACTATCGATCTAAAACCGATTATGATTTTTTCCCAAAAAACAATGATCAATCCAACTTTTGCAAATTTGTTAAAGCCAATTTTACGGCTTGCTACTATAAGAGCTTTTAATATTACAAAAGACGTCCATTGAATTGTTGGATTGAAGTTTTACTTATACGAGTTGTTTCTTAATAGGCGATTCCATACTCTTTGTAAAGAATTCCAAAGGCGACCTATGTTTTTATGTCGATTACCAAAAACTTAATATTATTACGAAAGCCTATCGTTATCCCCTTACTTAAATTAAAAAAAAAACGTTTGTAAATATTTTACAAATTAAGTGATTTATTAAACTTAAAGTTAAAGCCACTTTTAACAAATTTCGTAATAAAAAGGGTAATGAGTAGAAAACTATATTTTATATAAATTTCGGATTTTTCAAACGGTTGGTTTTTTTTTCTTGTTTTTTATACTCTAATAACCCTTTAACAATATTTTAATTACTAGCTGAATCTATTTTTCAATATTCTTCATTCAATTTACCTCTATATTGTCTTGGTACATTGAATAACTCCTTTGATAACCACAACGTTCAAACTAAGTAACTATTTAACGTTTCGAAATCGTTGAATTAAATTCCCACATATTTTAATACGAGTTTGGAGTTAAAGAAACTAAATATTTTAGGTTTATTACTGATATAGGAGTCAAAGTACATATTTATCCGGAAAAGTTATACGTTATCTGGAAGTGGGAAGAGTCTACGTCCTTATTGAAAGTAGGGGAGTTACTTGAATTTATTAATTCTTTATGAGTAATTTATGGGAAATGATTACGTAATAACTAGCCCTTTAATTCAATTAATTAGAAAAGACTCTCCTTTTTGCTAGGAGCTTAAGATATATAGGGCTTTCGAGCGGCTCAAATTTTCCTCCTTTTTAAACACCATTTTCGCGTCATAAAACCCTCAATAAAACACCTTTCTAAAATCCAACTATTACGATTGGGCGTTAGGAGCCTATTTACTTTAATATAACAATTATATTACTTTTAATCTATTTTTTTTTCATTATCATCGTTTATTATTCACCGAATATAACTACAAATTCAACGATAACGAATTATTAGAGATAATAAATAGTTCCAAAGTATAAAACGTAGAGTTTTGAAGTATAGCCCGCCCGTTCACAATTCTTATGAACTACAAAAGATTAAAGTATATTATAACCACTCGACGGCTTTTTAAATGATACATTCATTAATTAGAATGACGTTTCTCACTCCGTTTTAAATCTGTTTATAATGAACAAACGAATTATACACAACTCGACAGAATATTATGACGAAATGAAAGATATTCCAAAAAAAAAAAAAATTCGACCGTTATATTTTAAGCATAAAACTATAGTTCCTTCGCCTAGAATAAGTCGCTGTTAAGCAGTTTCTGAGAGCGTAGGTCTTTTGGCTAACCAATATTAGTGAATGTATTTCATAGAGTTATAATTCTTTTACTATATCGACTTTCAAAGCAACTGAGACGCCGTTATCGCTCGAAATACTATTTCCACCCGCCGAGTAAGTATAATATATATTAAAGACTTTAAAGTTTCTGTTAATATTCGTGTTAACGAAAATCAAATACTACAAGTCTTTTGTTAGGAATAATCAATAAATAATAATAGTATTCGACGATTTAATAACTATATTTGAGTTTATTGCTTTTGACGATTAACCACCGTATTAATTTAATTTATGTACGATTCGCTTTGAACCGGCTACCCGAGTCACAACACTACTATCATCGTTTTATTTAGGAAGTATTTTCAACTTATGGTATATCGTACGTTCTGAAGTTTCTACCAAAATTTGAATATTTATAAACAGTTGACTTATCAAACATATTGTTGAAAGTTATTTCTCAATCTTTACTAATTTCAGAACGATTTAAAAACGAATTTTAAATCGATTTTATAGTCAACTTTCTTCGAAAGATAAGTTACCAATTTATAGTACCTTCTAGTTACTACGGATAGTTTGCAAAATATCGTTACATTTGATGTAATGGATGTTATAAACTCCAAAGTTTACATCACGCGGTTTTTAATTTATTATTAGAAATTTTACGGTTTTTCTTCGCATTATCCTTAACGACCGAAATTTTGATTGGACGCATGGGTTTTAAAAACGCCTTTACACTATAACAGGGGTAAAATAATGTTGAAATATCATATTTCAAGTCAAGAAAAATAACTCTATGGAATGTAATAATTAACAACTTTGAATGTATTAAAGTTTATTGATTATTGATATTGAACTGATTTAAAATAATTTATTACTCAGATGTTCATTCGCGTTCAATGAAAAAGACATTATTATTACTAATATTCATCTGCTTTTAAAACGTGTGATTATTACTTTGATCTTTTACAAACTATTTAACGTTCATATATTACGGTTACAAAATGTTGAAAAAGGGGCATAAACGTTGTTGGACGTATTTGCAACGTGACGAAATTCATATAAACCGTAAAAATAACTACTTAATAGCGTATAGAGAAAGCAGTTAATAAATAGAGCTTTCTATTCAAACTATCTCGGGTCGAAAGATAACGTTTAGAATATGTTTAAAAGTTTTTGATCGATTTCAGTTTTAAAAAAACAAGTTTTTTTTTGTAATATGTACCGTATTACGCATATTATCTATTTCTAAATTTTTAATTCAATATCTGAAATAGTGAATAGCCCCATTTGCAAGTTAATCAACTCTTTTGAATTGTTTTCTATCCGCTTCCAAACTAATAAATAAGTGATTACTAGCTACTCTCCATTAGTATTGTCAATTAAAACAATGAGATTAAGCTTAAATATCACATCGAAGTATTTTAAAATTCGAAATAAACTTTAAATAAGTTGTCCTTGTATTGGAAACTCCTTCAAACTATAAATTTTAGTTTGATTTGTCGGTTGTATTTCCTCGATTTGAACGCTGCTTTCAAGCTTCTCGGATATTGTGACCTTTAATATTTTATAATCCTAATATGGTTTGGCTGAAGATAACGATAGACCTTTCTTTCCAACTCATACGCGGATTTCATTCGATTTTACCAGTGGCTAATCCGATCAAAAGTTGCTTTTTTGAAGATATTAAATATAGTATACAAACGTATATTATAGCAACAACTAGAGTTACTAAATTATGTACTTGTATTCGCTAAGAACCCTATCTAAATAAAATTCTAAATCTTTCTAAAATAACTAATTTTCGCACATATTTACTATTCTATCCAAATAATTATTAATACTTTGAATAACTTAAATAAACTTTCTGGTTGTATTTAACTAGGTTTTATACCTATTCTTCTTTCTGTATTTTACTATTACCAAGCATTACCAACTACGAATTATTACACTAGTTGCTACGAAATAATCCTGTTGATAATAGCGAAAGGAATCGTTAAGCGAGGCTACCGGAGCTTGTAAAGGCCATTGAGACCCCTTGCTATCCCTCTAATTGAAACTTTAGGATACCCCTTAGTTCGGAGACCAAAAAGCATATAAACTATAGCCTTGGTCAGGTTATCAAAAGCGGCCTTTTCAGTTCCCGCCCAGCGTTTATTTGCGTCAGAGATACAACTATATAGGGTTTTTAAAGGAAAAAGGACACAGTAAAATAAAGATATAAAATAAAAGCCTATATAAAGAGCATAAGTAAAATGCGTATGTAATGGTGTATACACTTTGTGGGGTATATTGTGATTATTGTTAGTAGATCGCCGTATATACGCGGCATGCTATACGTTGAGTTCCTAGAATACATAAAGAGAACCCCTTATTAATACAACCTGTTACTTTAGATTTTCATTTATTTAACTATCAAACTTAATTCGAGATAGTAAGTATTTTCATGTACCTTTATAAATTTTATATCATTCGACCGATGTACTCATATAGATAAGAGTAGTTGCTTTATTATGTTAAGGTCAAGTTGTTTGTATAAGGTCCCAACGCATACAGATCCGAACGCAGGAAACTCTAGTTTCTAAACGGGTAAAATTTGTTTTTAGCAACCTCCGACTGGTATCTTTCTATTTCTTCTCCTTACATTCCCTGAATCGCATAACTTTTACCTAGCTCACTACCAATAATGAGGGGCAACCTTATAGGAGTTGCATATAGTCTCTAGTTATAAAGGCGAGCGATAAGGTTTGTATTAGTAGAAATAAGTGCTTTAAATGTATTAAATACCTACTTAAGGCCTTAATATATTTGTTGAGATTTATATAAAGGGATTTATTATTAACAAGTGGTAATTATAAAGAGAAAAGACGGGTATATTCCTGTCGTCACCAGCGTCACCAGACCATTTACTGCCTACCGCATTACCGTTGCAACAAAGGCGTCTTCCGAGTGTTCAACCGCGTTATGGGGGCCCCTCCGCACCGTTATTGAAATAGTGAATGGCGGCACGGTCTAAGTCACGGCTACAGCGTTGTTAATGCGGCGGAGTGCTATTACTGGCGGGTTTAGAGCTTACTTAGGTAGCAGTGCCGACGACTTTAGTAATGGTAAGAATACAAACTCTATCCCTAATTGGTTTATATTCCACATCTCCATCGCGGCTCTTACCACTCTTGACGTCTTCGGGATTTTCGCCACCTTAAATCCTGTTCCGAAATTAGTTACATTATTTCAATAAAGACTCATTCGCTGAATAACAGCTATTAAAACCTTCATAATAGTTGTAGTAAAATTAGTAAAAGATTAATTTTTTGATTGGTCATTAACTTTATATTAATGATAGTAATTATATATAATAAACCTGACAGCCATTATATGTCAATGTTAATAAGTATAAATCGTTATTATTACTTGGGGGCGGACATATAGTTTTATGAAGTTATAATTCAACTTCATTTTTTTTGTTTTTCTTTCGAAAAAAAATCTCAAATGCGTGTAAAGGCCCGGAAATTCCCAGGATTTGAAAGGCACTCTTTATATAAATATTATATATTTATCCATTTGAAGGTTTCCTAAAGGAGCGCCACCAAAATTTCCCAGCTATTTTTAGGCCTTCCTCATTGTAACCTAGTAGATTAGAATCTCTGGTTGAAGTAACTAGTGCTGCATTTAAAGTAGTGATGTGGTACTTCTAAGTTTGAAAGACCGCTAGCCGATCTACACATTAATTTGTATAGCCAATTACTTGACATATGTCTCAACCTGAAGTAGGTTCCTACTAAACTTTCTTTTCAATTAATATAATTAAATTATATAAACTATAGTTAAATTTTAGTCAGCATAATCAAATAACTTTGGGTATAATTGACTTAACTATGTTAGAATTAATTTTCATTTTAATTCTGACGGGTTTTCATTCTATGTTTACGCACGTTTGTAATGCTAATTACTTCCTTTCGATAAGCCCTAAACTTCTTTTTCAATACGTAAGATAGACCCCTATTAATTCTATTTGATTAGTATTAAAATCAATACCAATTACAGACCTCTGTCCTATATTCTCGAATCCTTTGTTTCCAACTTTTATGTATAAGTTTTTTGCTATAAACTTGCGTGCATCATGTATTGCATCAATAGTGTATCTTTTGCTAATAGTTTCGAGTATGTTTTTTTTATACGTTACAATTGTTACCGCTACCCTATCAATTTTCTAGTTTGCCAGAATATCCCTTTTCTTCTACTTTACGTACTAGGCGGTTCATGTAACCTTAACTTCTTACGGTTAGTATATTGATGTCCATAAACCTTTTCATAGCGTTATTTGATATAGCTTTGGTTATGACATTAACGGGGTTATTTTTGCGCTTAATTTAACCTAAGTTTCGGAGTATTCGAGTTTCGTATGTATTTTTTGAATTTCTTAGGTTTATTATTAAACGGTTTTAATTGGTCATATTCATCTTTGATAGCCTTTCGTAGAGGTTTTGAGAGTATATATATAATTATAGGTATTAAAGACAATTTTAGTTTTTTAGTGATAATTCTTAATGTGTTGTTAGTTATTATATCGATGTTGAAGCCTGCTATCTTACCTTGAACCTTTTATATTCATACGTTTTACATTATACATTTATATTTGACGGATATTTAGTTAACGAGGATGTTGGTGAATGTGAATTGTTTATTTAATTTTTTTCGTGAACTAATGTTGTAAAGAATTCCATTTATAATGTAAGCTTGGTGTTATTCGTAAAATAAATCTATTCTCAATGATTATTAACTAAGCCGTTATCAAATTTACCAGAATAATATTAATATCTTTATTTAAAATTATTCATTTGTTACTATTTTTTTTTTTTTTTTTTACTTCTTAGAATATTTCTGTTATTGGTCCTAAGTTGGTACCATAATCGACAGGTCGTTCGATACTTTCGGTTAGTATGATGTGGTAATGTGCATTGTATGTGTTTTCTGTTTCAAGTATCACTATGATTTTGCTTCGTCAGTTTTGATAATATTTACCAGGTTTTTAGCTTTCCTTTTTGAGTGTTGGTTGAGATACGTATTCCGAGTATCATTAATATGATAGATGCGAATTAAAGATTTTTTAAAGTCAAATTATATATACTTAATTAACGTTTCAATCGTCTTACACCTTTAAAGACATGAATTTTCCATAAAACGGGATTTCACTGTTACAAACCTAGCGTTTTATGAAAAGAAGATATCGTTAGTTAGTATATAAACAATGCAGAAATTTTCTTTTCGCGTAATTCATAAATACGGGCAAAACATTAAAGTTTTCATATTTAGACTACGTTTGAAATTTTTTTAGTAAGTCATGAAATAATGGAAACCCGTTTTCGATAATCTATATACAGGTTTGATATATTTTATTACCATGCCGGTTAGAAATTTACTCCTAAATCTTTTTAATAATTTTGATAATATCATCCGGTTAAGATTTGTTAAGGGTGCGTATACGTTTATATTATCGTATGATAATTCAAGGAGAGTTAATTACTCACGCTAGTAATTAAATTGGTAGAGATTACGACAATGAAACTCTGGCTGGTTTTTTGGATTGTATGCGATCAAGTAAGGATTAATATTTTATTTTTATTTCTGTATTTTTAAGTCATTAGTTTTGACCGTTCATACGGATTGTCCTTAGTTTTTCATTTGATTTTGTAAACTATCTTCCATTTAAAAATTATCACATTTTTTCCTTAAGTTTTGTTAATGATTCAAGTTGAATAATTATTTTTGTAAAGCGACCATCGATTTTTATTTAGTGTCCTTCTTAAAAAGTGTGGCTTAATATGTTTATAATACTTTTAGGTCGTAAATTGAAGATAAAGCTTATATCAAACTTCTTTTTCTTAGACACTCATTTTTTTTATATATATTTTTAAGATTATAGTTTTTGTTACAGCTCCCTTTTTCAGTATATATCCTTCTTTCATGGAATTCTTCGCGCTATCGAGATTGTTTCAACTTCAAAAGAATCGGTTTGGGAGTATTATAGTAGTTCAATTATTCGGTTCACGGGTTTTCAATTTATGGATTTTTATTAGTCTTTGGTTTTTTTTATACGGTTTAACTTTTATGGTACAAAGAATGACGAAATCATTAACCGTTTTAATAATTACGTTTGATATAGCCGTAATTTATAATGTTAAGGGTCTATCTTATTTATATGGGTCTTTTTACATGAGAAATTCACTTTCATGAGGTAGGGACAACACGTTTCTTATCGATAGTTCGTTCCATATATTAAAGGTATCATCAATATAGCGGTGTATTGGTAGCTTTCTTAGTTTCTTCAGGTTCTTTTTGTATATTATAGCCCGCTTTTATGTGTTTGGTTATATTGACGATTCAGTCGTTATACAAAGGTAGGCGTCAAATACTAGTAAAGTAAGTAAAAGACCATTGTGGTTAATGATATCATTCATACCTTTCATAACTATTTAAAACCGTGTTTCTCAATTTGTAAAATTATCAATTTTAATAGTAAGAATATTGTAGATGTGTCGTAAGAGTTAGCAAACCCTTTCAAATTTACTAATACCTTTGTGGGCTTCAATAGGGACTTGTTTATATTTAATCCGTATTAGTTTGCTATTATTTTTAAACTTTATCGTATTAAAATTGGTATGGGTATCGTAAATTGAAACGTTTGAAGGTAATAGATACGTGTTAATCCATAAAATACCTAATATATCTTTTGTTTGATTCGCTGTAATTTTTTTGAGGGAATCAGGCATCGTAAAGCCCCAAAACGAAATTCATCATATAAAGTATTAGCTTGTTATTGAAGTAAAATACGTCGACAAGAACTTGAGAATTAAAATCTTAATCTTTTTGAAGCGTGAACTTGATCCTTCTGGTGGTTTGAAAGTATATTTAACAATCATGGTAGAGCTGTTCAATTATCTTTAGTGGTGATAAATCCATAATTTTATGGCTAACCGCCTTATGAACTATTGAAGTAGTATCATTTGCAGCGCAGTAAGTCAGCTTTACTGTAAGTAAAGCTGACTATACTAACTACAAGTTGAGTGTATTGATTTGTATTGTTCTACTGTATTTGACTATAGGGAAAGTACCGTATGGTTCCACTTCACACTAGGGCATAGGCTAAGCAATTGGCCATACAAATTACGATGCAGATCGGCTAGCGGTATGCTAAACCTAGAACAATAAATCGACCACTTGACTAATGCAATACTACTGTTACTTCGACCAATATAATCGACAACGTTGCAACGACCTAAGGCCCAACCAACAAGGATTCTATATAGCCTATAAGTTGTCGGATAGTTGAACTATTGATATAGTTGATAAAGTTTCAACTTCTTCAAATTTAACACTACCGTTTCCAACTCTTAAAGGTGAAATCAAAGTTATTTTCATTTTGAATTGAGTGTGATCCGTTAGCCGTCTCCAACTTTAACGAGATTGTCAATTTGAATATTAATATTGATACCGAAGAGTGCATTGTTTTGAGAATGAAAAACTAATGGGTTAGCAGATTCTAAAACATGGAAGATAATATTTTAACGACTATAGTAATAGTCGTCAATTCCAGTAAAAAGGGTTCTTTTTCTTAGCTTAATCTAACTTTGTATTTAGTAGCATTCATATAGTTAAGTGTTGTAGTAGTCTTAGTATCTTTTCGTAATGAAACGTATATCAAATAGATTTTTATTAAGTATCATTTTGATTAAGTATTTGGTGCAATACTTTGAAATATTTGTTTCGTATAACGGTTGCGAATAGTCAATAACTATATGTGGCTACAGTTTTTATTATTATAATGAAGATAGGAGTCTTTACTTATTAAGCGATATAAAAGGAATAGTAGACTATTTATTACGTTGTTTTTTAACTGGTGTCAGTATCTTCACGCTAGTCGATAGTTATGTTTTTTTTTCATTGAAAGTTTATAGCGCGTTCCCTATATTTCACGTCAAAATTCTAGGAGAATTGTATGTGATATACTGTTTGTTTCGATTTGCGTTTTGTAGTAGTATGGCGTGTTTACTAATAGCCTTGTTTGTTTTAAACGTTATATCTTTGGTTATTTGGAAAGAGTTTGCGTTGATGATTAGAAGATTGTGATGAAGAATCCATTCATTTTGGTGGGCTTCGGCAATCAGGCTTCTGCGTAGATTTTGGTGAATCGTATTACATATGTCAGCTGTACTTACGGTCGATGTAGTATGTTTGAGAGGGGTTTTTATCATTTTCATTGAATTTAGGAATTTAGGAACATATATTAGTTGAGTTTGGTACCCATATTGTTACGGTCCTAAGCGCGGACCATAATTAGCTAAAACCCCATTTTTAGGTAGCCTTAGAGTATTTCAAGGCGTATTCGAATTTCTTGAAGCCCGTAATGGCTTGATAAACTTATTAACATAGTGTGTTTTTGACAGCTTTAATATTTCTTATTATTTGTTAGTAACGTATTTTCCTATCAGATATCTGATTCAAAATGCCTAATTTTCTTTTCACCATTTTTTCGTAATTTAGTGTGTATGATTACTTGATAATGTTTCAATTTATATGGTATACAGAAAGGTTAATATCGTATTTCAATTGAATTTTAAGATTGTGGTAGATATTTCGAAAAGACGAGTAATTCGTTCAATGTCGAAGGTAGTAGTTCTCAGTTCGGCTGGTTAGAATATTGGTAAATAACGAGTGAAAGCTTGGCATTTTAATTTTCAGTCGGCGGTTAGTATTGAAGAATAGGCGTAACATAAATTTAAAGAGGTTATTCATCTTATCGTTCTACTTTTCTTTTTTTTTTCCCTTTAATATTTAGATGAAGGTCGAAATCTCTGCGTAATATGTATTTGTCATGGGAATTTTTCGAGTGTAAAGATTAATGTATTGTTTGTAGGAATACTTTTGATTTTTTGACCGGTGTTGGGGAAGTTGTTGGTATTGTTGTGTCGGATAGGTGCCTTTGCTAAAGTTTGAAAAGAAAAAGACAGCGGTTGTCCCTATACTAGGTTTTCTTATGAAATCGCTCTTTTGAATGGTTTGCTAAAATTGAACGTTTAAAGGGGTGTAAGGGTAGAAAATTTCAGGATTATGGTGGGGAACTTGGTAATGATTTCTTTTGTTCAGGGGTACGCCGAAGTTTTTCTTTCATTAATTGGTAGATTGAGGTACTTATAACGTTAGGGTTAATTTTTTCATGGATAGAAATATTCGAACATGGGGGATTTGAGGTAAAAGAGTTTGAAAAACATATTTGTTTTTGAATAGGACTTTACGAACGTTTTTAACGGTGTTGAAGAATGCTATTTTTCATGATGCCTTTGTTTTTGTTTTTTGGTTGATTTATGATTTTTATTTGTTTCGTATTCATAGAGTACGTTTGTTAAGTTGTTTCCCCCTCCTCTTTAAAAGAGATTGACCTTTCGGTTGTGTAGCTTAGTTTTTGTTTTTATTTTGGCCTGTTTACTTACCATTTTTCTATATTTTAAGTTTAGTTCCAAAATAAGGTTTTGAAGATTTTTAATATTCAAGGCTTTTGAACGATTTTGAGAGGGTTTGAGTCAAGACTGCAACGGCTGAATATGTTAGTGAAATGTTAGATGGTTGAACTTTCATCGGCGTTCATAAATTCGAGGTTTTCATTGTTGTTATGGACTTGTTCTATTGGCCGTTGAATCTATAGGTTAAGTGACTGTACACGTAACGGGATATGAAGTACGCGGCCCAGACGCGGCCCTGGTGCGGTCTGCAGGAAGCACATGTGAGGGCATGTAAGGGGCTATATACGGAACATGTCCATAAGTCCTACAAAAATAACCATTGTAACTTTTTTTAGTCTCCCGCATATACCTTAATTGTAAATTCCAATTGGTACCTACTTAGTTCATAATTTTGGGTTTGATTATGATATATTTTTATAGTTTTATTTTACTTTTCTTAGGATATATCATTAATGATAGATGAATTAATCATCAATATTAATGATTGTGCGCTATACTTCAACTTTATTGGAAGTGATAGGCCGTCAACGAATACCTATCTCTCCACGTTCATAATTATTCTTTGTACCCATTCGGAGCTAATTTAAGCTGATATATGTGGTTTATAAGATATAATAAGCTTTATCGTGTTTAATATAAAGTAAATATAAAAATCTAATTTATTGACTATCCTTTTAAACCTTAAGTCTAATTTTCTCTTAGTTTTTACTGAAGTTAAATAATTTAAAGCCGATTTTCAAGTAATTTATATCCATTTTTCAATGTTTAAGGGGAGCTAAAAACAATTTAATAAACTGTAATGAAATAAGTGTACTTTTACTCAAGGAGCAACGTGTTAATGAAAGGAATTTATATGAAAGACGAATAAAATATTAATTGAAAACGGTTAATATACGTTTTTTTACATATAATGTTATTATACACCGATTGTTAAGTAGACTGTTACAACATATTACAAGGCCAGCCAATTAGAAAGATTATACGATACAAATAATTTTTTGGATTATATTGAGGCCATTTTTAAGATCAGTTAATGCGGGGATAAAGCCTTGGTCAAGGTAAGAGGATTACTTATAAGCGATAAAAACCAGTAAGTACCGTTCGTTATCAGGTTTAAGATATTATTGTGGATATTACTATATACCCTCATAGATAGTATATATAGGCGTAGTGGCAGTGCACTGTATTGTAAGTTGTACTCCTGCAGAGTGTACGATAACGTGTTACGCTGCAGGTTGCACTCTTGCAAGACGCAAAGTGCATTATGCATGAATCGGTTTGGAATGACTATACCAGACCGAACGGCAATGCACGGATCGGTTTGAAATGGGTATTCCAAACCGAACCGCTATACGTGGAGCGGTCTAAAGTGATACGCTCTAGGCGAAGGCTTATTACCCCTCACTTGTAGCGTGTACCTCTAGATACTTCTTCTATATATTTATTATATTTTATGCTCAAATACCAATTTAATGATTACTTTTTTCATACATTATTTCACGTTCAAAAAATAAAGGTTTTAAACCTTATCGATACTGATGAGTAGGCGATTCGGTCAAATATAAATAGCTTAGGAAAAAAGAGACGAATATAAGTTAAATACCTATAGTAATATATTATAGAGATCTTAGCTATTTGTACTCCACTACTTCGTTTTTATAAGAATTATACGCTGATGTATATAAAAACTGTAAAGATTAAGTATCTTTAAAAAAGAAAACTTTAGTATATAATCATTAACCTTTATTCGGCACTTTATCTACTAAAAGCTCCGTCATGCTATTATTATCGTTTATTTAGCGCTTTAACGTACCCGACTTTGTTTCAAAAAGCGTCCTATGACGTATCAGGCTACGTAAGTTAACAAGTTTCGGAACCCTTCGTTAAAACCCGTTTGAAATCGACAATCTACACCACTCATAAAATATAGAAAAAGTTACAAATAAAGCATTTGAACCGATTGCCTTAATAAAAGCGGTTACGTACGAAGTAGTTAAACCGATCACTGTAATAAAAGCGATTAAGTATAAAGTAACTAAACCGCATACTTTACTAAGTTCGGGTACAACACTTTAATCTGGACCGATAACCGGTTATAATTTAAATACCGGATTATATAATTACACTCTCACTACCCTGCCCACCTCCTCAACGATTACCCTATATATTTTAAGTCTACTTATGTTAGCCCTTTATATTTCAAATTTATTATTCATAATGTTTAAAATATCTTAACTACTTATCTAATGTAACGTTATTAAATATTGATAAACCTAATTCAAAACACCTAATTAATTTATAGTTATCTTTTTTTCCCGTATTATCAAAAGTTTACTTGTATTAATATGAATTAATATGCATTATTTTCATTATTTTAATTATTTCACATATCTTATATTTGCCGTTTATAAGCATCCAAATCCATTTTCAGCCCGTAATTACTTTCTTAGACCGTTTTAACATACCAAATACGTATAGCAACCATTATCTACAACTACCTCGAGAAACCCATAACTATAACCCGAAAACCAATAACACTAGAGAAAGTCAACTTTAACTTATACCACCCAATCGAATATATAGAAGTCAGAAAAGCCATAATACATTAAATAGACCTTGACCTTTAAGATAATACTATCGATTCGCCAATTAAGGAAATAAAACCCTATATTGTAAATACATATATCTTAGACGTTATGTTTTGTGATCAGAAGGAGAAAATCTAAAGATCTAATTTATTAGATAATTTCATGAAAGTTTTTAGAGCTGGAAGTTAAATATATAGTAGATCTTGAATCCTAAAATCATCAAAGCCTTTTGGATCTAATGAAAAATCAAAGGAATTAATACCTTAGGAAGTCAAAATATCCGCCTTATAAAAGCCGTATTCGAAACAATGTAGTTTACCAACGTACTGGATGAGAAAGATAAAAATTTGTATTTAACGAAATTTATAAAAAGGTATAACCTTATAAAGTAAAACATATTATTATTGGAACGCCGGGGATAAGGGGTAAGACAACCTCATCCTATACCTGTACCCCAAGTCAAAACCAAAGGCTCCAAGGGAAAAAACGATTATAATCCTTACCTATTACACAAGTATAATACATCTTTACACCGGTATATATTATAAAACAAAAACGGATACTAAATTACTTTCTAAACGAGAGGAATAACCCGATCAGCTATAGCGGAATGAACTCAACATCGAGAATAGCCCGATCAACTATAAAAGGATCGGCTAAGATACAAAGAATAACCCGCCCTAAAAATCCACGAACAACGTAAAACGCTAATACGTACCTTACGAACTAATACCCGTTAATTACGACCCTTACAGTGATCTTCTATTACACCACTTCTCTACCAATAGAAGTAACACTACGAAACTAACAAACTTTATTAGGATTTAGGATAAGGACGATAATTATAATAGTAAACCATACGACGTATTTAATAACAAAATACGAGTTAAACTTAATACATATAAAAAATTGATAATTGTCCATTGTAATTTTATATTAATCTACCCGATATACTGTCCGGATAGGTTCAAAAGTAATATATATACTATCTTATATAGATAAAATATTTACGAAATTCTATAACCGCTTAAAATTCTACTTCGATATAGAAATTAACTACAAACTTTATGATAAGGATTGTATTAATACAACTTGAAAATACGTAAAACACCATAAGGAAAACGCCAATGAAAACCTATAGGAAATCGTTACCGCCCTATTAGATGGATTCCGAAAGTATTAAATAATCCTTAAACCGAAATACAAAGATAATGAATTATTTATTAACATAGTAATAAAAGCGCACCGTGGAAATCTGGATTTCGATTTCACGCTTTTTAAACTAAAACAGGATTTAAAATCTTTTTGTAAAAGCTATTAAATATCGCATAGAACTTTTATGAGCCGACATATAAACTTCCAATAATATAGATAAAAAATAAAATAAAGGTCGAGGGCAAAATTACTAAAGTAAACTTCTTCAAAACCATTTAGCACGTTTTGTATCGAAAATTTAAAGTTTACCTAAGGTAAAATAAGCGCCTAAAATACAGGTATTAAAGAGTAAACTCTAGCAATAAATGATAGTAACGATTGTTTTGGAATGGAAAAAACTTATCGCGACTATAGAAATACTTACGAAAAGGTATACCAAGCCCTGTGAGTTTATAAAATCGGTATATTGTATACGGCAAAGTCGGTTGCTCGTTTACAAACCACCCCACTTACGACTAAATTCAGATTAAACGACAATTTTAGGCCGAGTATGTATTGAAGAATCGGATAAATGTTAATTTCACAATATATGTAACTGAATATAAAGGTATTGATAATAGATTTAACGCCTACCTTTACGAAAACATATCCGAAAAAGACGACCTTAAAAACAATAATACTTATTTTTTATTTTACGACAATGAAAACACCTAATTGATTTTCTTAAGCCTATAAAACACTTTTTTTATATATATTATAAGTTCTAACTATGTGAACGAAATGCTCAACATATATATAACGTCGCAGTCTACACCTTCTAACAGATACAGAAATAGGTTTCAGGGCATTATGCCCAATGCTAACCTAGTCGAAATTTTAATGGCCAGGAACCGATAATTCAACATGTTTTTGGCGAAGTTCCCAAAGTTTTAGTTAAACCAAATAAAAAAACACCGAAAAGTTTCATTTATTAAAGAAAATACGTTATCGTTCAGAATGGTTGTTATAAATACACGTTTGGGATCGATTAAATTTTACGTAATGGACTTTAAAGTACTATTTCTACTTTTATTAGTTGATATAAATAATCTTGGAATTAGGGTCCGGAATATGACCAAACAACTTATCCGTGTTGTATATAAAGTATTCGTATCGTTCCAGTTTAAATTTAGCTACTTGTAGTTCTTTCTCCAAAATACGTATAATTAAAGAAATTCATTTAATTTAGTCAGAATTATAGACTTTATACCGACTTTTAGAATATCCCGTTACAAAACGCCTTTTATGCTTGTTTTACGTTGTAAGCTATGGGAATATAGAAAAAAACGTATTTAAAGCTATCGAACAATTTTGCTATAAATATTGATTTATACCTATAAGCCTTACGATGGTTTAAGTGTCGCTTGTAATACTATATAGACTTTAACTACGAAATAATTATTCATATTATGTATTGAAATATTTAATGTATTTTTTACGCCGTCGACGCCACAACATTATTCCAATCCGTTAAATTTACACAAAGCATTTTCGTTACAAACTATTAAACCGAATTGTTTAACTATTAGTTTAATGTTCACCAAGGACCCCTAAACTAAATTATATATAATACTAATACGGCTTTTAATTTTACGTAGTTTATTAAAGCTTAGATAACCAGTAACGAATGTAAATAAATCCCTGTCAAAGTTTTATAGGGTATTGAAAAGTGTAAGCGGTACTACAAACCGTTTTGAAAAGCGTATATATTATTATTGAAAAAACTAAAGGGGATCAGCTTCAAGGAATTGATGTTTTAGATAGCGGTTCACGCCATTAATAACACTTTTAATCTTAATGGGTTTATCCTTACGTTTTTTATTTTTAGTACCTATCTAAGTATTTACATAAACTGTACACTATTAATATTTACAATATAAAGGTCTCATACTGTGGTGAAGTCCATAACGGCATTACGTTTCCTACGGGTTAAAAACGACATATCCAAAGCGTTGGTCATAGGACATATTCTACATAAAACGAATGTTTTAAATTTACCATTATAATCTAAAGTTTCAATTTGGAAAACAAAGGATGAATTGACTGTTTTTTGGATGATTAATGAGTTTAGAGGTTATAGTATTTTCTTTAATTCATTAAACGGTATAAATTTGTTCTACACAACAATAATATGCGAATATAATAATAAGGTGAAAAGGAACAGCTGAGAACTACAGGACAAATAAAACCTATAACGAGACAACCTCCAGAATAACAAATTAAAACCAAACCTAACCCTAGCCTTCCCCTTGAAACACGATTTCGGCCCGATTACTTTAAATAAAAGCGACCCGTTTATACCAACCTTACCAAAACCTCACCGCCAAGGGCTCCCTTTGGGTTCAAAAACCTAAAACGCCTTAGAAACTTTGCCACGGACTTTTTTATCATGTAAAAGGAAATGAAAAACCACGAACTTAGCTTAAAGCTCCGTTACAAGAGCATTATTACCAACTTAAGTACCCTATTCGTATAATCTACCTAAGCGGAAACCTTAGCCTTAATATACTAAAACGTATTTCGTTTTAAACGCTTCGACATAGTTATTTACAATAACCACTGGATTTTTCCAACCCGCCTCATTTATAAAGTGAAGGATAAAACCAGGGAAATCTAACAAAAAGACTCGCTATGTCTTTAAAGAATATAATATCAAAAGTAAAAAAAACCATTATAACCTAATTATTTACGTTATAATAAGCTAGATATCGCCTAATTTTGACACTAGACACTCTTTAACGTACTGTATAACCTGTATATCGAGTTTCGAAATGAAACACAGGAATATATATAAATAAAAAAATGGTTTAAGAGACGAATTTATGTCGATATACTAAAATATTTTATATAATACGACCTAGTTAAAATGATTTTACACATTCTAAAACTATTTTATAGCTATTTAAAACGGATGTTTACTAATATAACACCTATTAAAGGCACCATAAGAAACGACTAGAAATAATGGGGTTTACCTTCAAGCTGTGTTTATTAGTATCAATAACCAGATCGGAGGGCTTTATATTCATTGGTATGTAAACGTAAAATAATTAAACGTTGTATAACACTTGATTTTCCGCTATTAAAAAAAAAGAAACTTTTAAAGACTGGTTTAAAAGCGAAACCTAAAATGTATTTGACAAAGAATCATATAATCTATTTGAATGACTTCATTATTACCTTTTGGAACGAATTTATAGGCTTTACATAAAAGGGACAGTTGGACAAAGTTAACTTAATTGTTCTGGATGATATAAAACGGGCCGACGAATGTAAATGCCAACGCGTATATAGAGTTTAAGTTGCTTTTATAATATAACCAAAAGTTGTATTTAACCTCTTTATCGCCGTATATTATTAAATCAACCCGACGAACAATACATATGTGGCGTTTAACAAACGTTTTTTGTGATAATTATATAATTTAAAGCACGGTTTTCAATTTATACTGCTAAATATACCTATTGTAAAACAATTCATTTTTATTTACGACTTTTTCATTAATAATAGCGATTACAGCTTATAAATAGGCTTCGTTATAGTACTCGACAACGAAATACCGGTTCGGAATAGGCTTAAGCTTTATCTAAATATTATTTATTAAAAACTTATTAAGCATTAAAGGGTAACAAAAGGTATCCTGACGTCATAAATTTATAATATAGTTAAAGTTTTTGATTTGGGTAGTACTATTGTAACAACGATCCGAATGATTATTTTTAATTTTATTTCATGTCAATACCCTTTTATTGTATATACCAAATCTTTTTCGCTCTATGAATGTTTGGTTTAGTTAGATATTTTGAATGAAAAGCGATTAATAATTTATATTATAGCTTTACACGAGTTGTACAAATGATGTAAGATGAAGGAAATAAGTGAATCAATGACAAGTTTAACCTAACGAATGCGATAACCAAAACTACCTCAAACGGAGTATTAAAAATACTTATATCGACAAGTACATTATTGATTAGGCTTATTAGGAAACTTCTACGACTGAAATAAGCTATTATACTATTGTTAGCCGATTTCAATCAGCCTATATTATATCATTCGCGCCGATCACTGATTTTATCTTCATTTAACTCTACTTATTCGCGTTGCTCTTACTATTTTACCTCTCTTTATTTTATACTTTTTAATTCGATAAAGTTTCTCATTCGTTTCTTTTTCTATTTAGTTTTATTACTTTACATCGTTTTTGACGCATTAATACGTTTCATTATTTATACTTCGACCATATTAGGTATTTTACTCCTTAAGAACCTTTATTTTATTTCATGATATCGTATCGATTTTAGTATATTACTTTATTATTTTATATATTTTAAAGGCACTTGTAAACGATCGTTTTATAGAAAGCTATAATATTACTACGTAGCGTATTATACTATGGCCAGGTACACCGGCCCGACTCAAGGGAATTTTTTTACTAATAAAAGGAGAGGGCAACGTCATTGCGTCTTTACCATCTTGCCCATCGCTTTCCCTTTTTATATTAAAGCCACCGCTATTACCGTTGTCGAAGTTATTAACGCCAGTTAGGATGTAACCTCACGACTTGTTAATTATACCCTTAGTTAAAGGCGTAGCGGGGGGATCACCCTCCTTATAGCGACGTGTGATAATGTCATTTAACTCGCCTATATACTATATGCGTAGGCCCCGTTTTAAAGCAGTAATAGCGACTTCCGTCTCCCTAGACCACCGTTTGACGCTTATTACTAATTATTATCAGTTTGTTTTGGTTATTTGCGACCGCGGTTATTTTTCGAATCGCTTTAAACGATATACTTCTACTAAAAGAAAATCTTAAGGTTTCGTTAAATTTTACTAAAAAGTCAACGGGCGCGTAATACGGCTTCAGCTTATGGCCTTAAAATTACTGCAACGGGGGGCATACGAGTTGTTAATCCACTTGTAACGGTAGCAAAGAGCCGAACGACCCCAGCTTTCATAGCAGTTGCTAATGGATTTACCCGCGGTTATGGACGCAATACACGGTAAACAAGGCGTATCTATTAGCGGCCTAGGGTTACAGATTCGGGTACGTCACTCCAACGATGTATGCGTTAAAAAGGCTTCACTGCGTACTTTGACCATACGAAACTCGAGGCGACGATACAAATACGCCTTATACTCTTTGTATAAAAAAGAAAATTAAGGGTTTACTAATGGTTAGATTTAGGATATTCGTACCTTAACGTAACTACGCCAGATTACAATTACAGTGTAAAGAGGCCCTTACAGGTAATAAAGTTTTTACTCATAAAGAGAGGGTAAAGTTTATAACCTTAAGGGCCCCTTACTCCTCCCCTTAAAAACCGGAAAAGGGGGAGGGAGAGGAAGGGGAGAGAGGGGTAACGGCGGCGGCGGGAAAGGGAGTGGTGGCGGCGGCAAGGGCAGGTGAGGCCAATAAGGAGGAGGTGGTGGTAGCGGCGGGTGGCGGCGTCGCGGAAGGCGGCGGGGTGGCGGCTATGGAGGATATTGTGCTAGATAATGGCGGGTTGGTGAAGGTGACGGTAGCGGCTGCAGCGGCGGCAGCGCACCGACGCTTTCGCACTAAACGGCACTTTACTCTCTTGTTTTCATGCGGCACTTGTTTAAAGAATAAGTTAGTATATAGATATTAGCTAAGTAACCTACCTATCAAAACGAATTGTTTCATTAGGGGGAATAGAAGTTAAATTGGAATAGGGTCTTATATCGGTTTAGATTACGAATTTTCGGTAAAGCAAAAAAAGAAGTTTTATCTCAACCGATAACGATATATCTTTTTGTAGTAACATGATTTGTAATTATGTTGTTATCCTTATATAATCAACTTTACGCAATTACTCCTACGTAATTACCCCTACGTAATTACCCCTGTTGGAAAATATAAAAGCTATTATTACTAACCATATTTCCCCTATTTAGTTATACCAATTAGAGCCGAACTACAATCACTATTATAGCCAGACCAAACTAATCAAAACCGAACTTGATAATTCGACTATACTATCGCTACGGAAATTGTTAACTTGGAACTTTTATAATTAATATTACAACAATATTATTACTATAAAACCTACTGATTTAGACCTTTGTAACTACAGTAACACTATTACTGCTAAGCTATAGGTACGGAATATCTAAGGAAAAAAGAAAAATTACCTGTGTGGATATTACTATATATTCTTATAAATAATCATATATAAGCCTAGTAGCAGTGTACTATATTATAGGGTATACTCCTGCAGAGTGTACGATAACGTGTTACGTTGTAGGCTATACTCTTGTAAGACAAAAAATGCATTATATATGGATCGGTCTGAAATGGTTATATCAAACCGAAAGGTAATGCACAGATCGGTTTGGAATGGCTATACCAGACTGAACGGTAATGCGTGGAGCGGTCTAAAGTGGTACGCTCTGAGCGAAGACTTATAATCCCTTACCCGTGGCGTGCATCTTTAGATGCTTCTTCTTTGCATCTATCATCTTTTATACTATAACACCAATCTAACGATTACTCTTCTCTATACCTTATTTAATATAAAGGAACAAAGGTTTTAGACCTTACCGACAATTATTAATTCAAACGGGCAGTTTGGATTAGCTTGCGGCCTTTAAGTATAATTACCTATGTTTTCCTATATGCCTACGTATTTGAGATGAATTAACTATAGTAAGCGTTATTTGTTTCTAATATATTTTTTTTTTGAAAAAAAACCATTAGTTCGTAAATAAATTCAAGTTTTTCAATTTAAAACAAGGTTTTAATCGAAAATTCACGAAATATGTATACCTATAATAGCCGTATAAAATATAGTTATAACGGAAATTTATACCTTTTAGGAATTTTTTGTTTGAAGACTGCGGGAATCGTAGTGGGTATTTTTGACAAACTTATTCGGTATATTCCTAAAATTAAGGATGCTAGGTAATGTGAATAACGGCGAAGGAACGCCGGGTTGAATAAATTAAAAGTCGTTGTTTACGTTATCGTTTGACGAATTACTACTAATGTAATTGAAAATTCCACCCGACTTTTACTTCAACGTAGGTATATATAGTCTAAGTTAAAAAGGTAAATGAAGGTTTTCCATTATCGGCGATGAGAAAAGCTTAATTTCTAAGTACAATTTCGTTTACGAATTTCGTATAATTAACAACATTGTTATAAAATCTAATAAAAAGAAATTCAATTTAATGAAAATACGTATAAACGAGCATTCATTATTTATCATTATACTTTCTAATAATATTTGCTTTTTGGACGTTTTAGTCGATTTCAGCAATAATTATTATTATATTGTAAATGAGGTTTGAGCCTCACGGTTTAAGGTAATATAAATTCGGTATTCATATGTTCGAAGTTTCAATATAGTATTTGGGTTACGGCAGAATACGCGTATTATTCAAATGACTAAGTTTTCCTTAAATATTGATAAAGAGTTGAACCTAATATTAGAATATATTATTTCGGGAATAATACGGGATATAATTCTTTAGATACTATAGACACGGTATTAACAGGTGATATTAAACTTTAACGGTAATCGTCTATTAGTTCAAAATTCAGGAGATTAATTATTATATAATAAGCATACGTTTGAGATCTAAAATATTCAAAGTATTATAAAATTAGTTAATATTAGTTTAACTACCCGATTTTAACGGACTGTATAACGTATATAGAATCAGTCTTCATTAGCTTTTACCATGTTTTTTCGTAAAATAACGCGAATATTATAGTTAACAGCATTAATTACCATCAATAAATGAGAATTGGTTACGTTTTTTACACAAATTAGTAAATTTCTATAACCTTTACGATGAGAAGAAAGTAAGAGTCTTACCCGTATACCAGTAAAAGCTTAATTACTATATTTATATTAAACTCAAAGAAGATAGATCTTTTCCTAACAGAAAATAGAGATTATTATATTTAATATTACGAAACCAATTACTCGAATTTCTATGTTATGTTACCAATTTAATGAATGAAGGTTAAGTTTACGTTAACGTTTCATTAGCTACAACGTTAGTATTATTAAATTTCAATTTTAACAGGATATAACGGTTTCATTTGAATTACTTGACCTTGAATTAGATTATTGAGTAGGATAGGTTTTTGTCACATTTAATTTAGGAAACTCTACACGTATTACCGGAGTCGATACCTCTCACGATATTGGATATTGGAGAGGTTTTTAATATATCCGGGTTATATTTGAATAGGAGGAATTAACGGTTTTTCATATACGTTACGGCTTATTCGAGTAGTTAATTACCTCCTTTCATTTTGCGGTAATAATAATAACATTTGAGCTCTATTTCAACTATATAATATCTATTTTTTGAATACTTTTGTTGTAGTTTACCTGAACTACTTTTTAGTTTCTTTTTCTGGTACCACATAAAATTATATAAAGAAAGTTCGGGTAGTCCTGTGTAGCCTTCGTATGGCTAGGTTAAACTTGGACTAAAAATAGTGCGACTTCATGGTTGATGAAATAAAATATCCTGGGTTTATCGTGACGGTCGGTGTAGGTATCCGCGCCGACTCCGAGAAAGTCCAGGATATTTACGAATAAAAGTCCCCACATACCATTTAAAAGGTTCTAAATTTTCTGGGTCTTTTTAAATTTCATCGATACTTCATTAGTAATTTTCACAACCTAGCTCATTACCTAGTTCGATATCAAAAATAAAGATTTCTGTAAGTTTAAACGGATCAGAAGAAATATATATTTTGAACGTTGAAAAATATATTCGGTTCAGTTTCAATATTGGTATATTATGATTTAAATCGACTAATAGTGGAGGAAAAAGATTTTTCAGTGATATCTTTCAAAAGTTACCTATCGTAAAGAAATAAAGATAGTATATTAAATCCGTTGGTATTTTTTTTTTACGATCAATGGACGTCACGCATAACTATATTATTTATTATAATTGTTTTTTGCGGTAGTATTCTATTCAAAAGCGTGGTTATCGGAATTACGCAATATCCGAAGCCCGTTCATTATTTTAATAGATTATTAAAGATGAGATAATTTTTCTTGTTACGTTTAATTTCAAAACGTTCATTCAATAAATCGAAGTTTTTGCTTTTTTAATATTATTCACGTTACCGGCTCGCGACCTAAGCCTCCCACTCGATTATAGTAATCCGTAAATTATAAAATGAACCCGAGGTTAAGGAACGCTGTACGCAAGTTTTTCAAGTTATTTTTATAGCTATATAAGATATAAGAGTAATAGACTTATATATTGTAAAAAGGTATATTACGGCGGAATATACAACTAAATTTGTTTCAGTGGAAGTCTGATTATTGAATTGCAATAATATAGGTTTCCAAGGGGAGTAAAAAAACCCTGAGGCATAGACGATAATGGGATTACCTCGGATTCGGTCCGTATACACGTCGCCGATTTAACGATATCGGGTGATATTGGTGCGTCGATGGTTATAATATCGTTTCGGGTCTTACTCGCGTTGAAATAGCTGACTTAGTTAATAACGAACTGTAACCTTATTTACGGACCAGGAGTTTTCGCTTAGTTATAAAATTAAGGTATAACAAATGATCTGTTATACTTAATTGGACTATTAACGGTTATCGAAAAGATGAAACTTTTCCCAGTAAAGTGAGATATTCTATATAAACCAAGAATTATAAAATCGACTTCAAGGGTAAATTACGTTACTGTAATGATTTATGAATTTAAAATTCAAAACCGTTTGAAACGAAGGCTTTGTAATGGATATTCAATTCGTTTATTAAAATTTATTCGGATACAAACGTTTTATGTTAATTTTTACAATAAGATTACTCTTAGGAGGAAATCAGTGTTATAACTCAAGGACCAACTGCAGGTCATGGAATAGGCCAGCGGTCCACTGCGCTATTGGAAGCCTGATGTCCAACATATAAAGTCAGTGATCTCTCTTATATAAGGACTCAGGGTTAGGGTTGGGACCGCGTGGACCGAAGAGCGGTCCAATTAATACTACATTGGACCGTAAGAAGCGACCAGCAACTTCAGTGGTCCAGTACTGAAGATGGTATGAAGGCCATAGGATATAAAGACACGGTTATCACCACATAGATAGTATTTCCTTCATAGATCTTCAGTTATCAATCTAAGTATTCAGTCTGCACACCTGAATAGCCTAACGGTTAGTGATCATTCTACAGCACGAATAAACATCTTCTTGATATTGCACCTTTGTTACCTCTACTACCTTACTGCTAACATAAACCCCCTAACACCTTCTATTTACTCACGGGTATTTAGTGTGATCATTAAAATCAGTGTGAATATTTAATATATATATTAAATAAACACGCATTATAGGCATATGTAACTTTATTATATTTTACGATAAAACATCTTCAAATGACCTTGAATTTTAGAGAGTTATTAATTTTATATTTCTATCGAATTTATAATCGACTTACTCATTAACAATAACCAGTTTCGATATTTGTTGCTTTTTATAATCCGATCATTAAAATATATCCAATTTGAAGCTCTATAGTGTATAACCGTCGAAATGTATGTGAAGTGTTTTTTTTTGGAATATATAGTGGCGATTTCATAGATTTTTAGCTTGTATTATTAAAGATCGCGGTTCGAATTGGGCAAGTGTATTTTAAATAACTTTATATTTTTTAGTAAATGTTAAACGACTTTTATCGATGTTATACCACCTATGAATGAACAAAGATACCTAGTAAATAAATTAAAGGTTTAGAAATACCTATAAAATGACTTTGAGGTTTCGTAATTCGATTAAATATTGCATTTCCCCGTTTATTAATGCATATTGAATAACCGAAAGTCGACGGTTACTAGGTGAAGTATAAATCGGCATATTAATAAGTACAAAATGTTTCTGATTCCTAAGGTAAACAGGAATTGAATGTCGTTAACTAATTCGACGGTCCAAGTTCTGACGTTTTTAATATATTTAAGGGAAACTACTAAATAATTTGAAGCGATTCTAATATATATCTTATAATAAGGGAGGATGGCGGTAAACTTTTTGCGATGTTCAGTGAATTAATATAAAGTAGGTAATTAAGCTTAGTTTTACTAACATAATATTAATATTAAACATTTTAATAAAACGATCAACTAATTATATAATGAATACCAGGTCGTCTATATCTTGAACCCGTTAAATATTATTTTGTATTAGTAGGGCCTTAGATTGTTGCAACGTTGTCGATTCGAATCGTGGTCGAAGTAATAGTAGTATTGCATTGGTCAAGTGGTGGATGTACTTTTCTAAGTTTGGCAGACCGCTAGCCGATCTGCATAGTAATTTGTATAGCCAATTGCTTGGCGTGTGACCTAGGCTTAATCGGGCACTCCACAATCAACTGACTTGCAGTTAGTACAGTTAACTTTACTGTAAGCAAATTTGACTAACTGTACTGCAATTAACCTACTAAAATAACAGCTAAATTGTTCTAACACTACCGAATTTTTACTTTTTTGCCTGCGCACTTCAATTGAGTCGACCAATCTTTTCCGGTTACCACTGAATTGCCTCCTCGTTAACTAGCTAGACCTATGTTGATTTCGCAGTCAAATTGACTTCAATTACCTTCTTTTTCCTCACAGTCCCGATTCCTTCGTTCCTCAACTCCCGTTTACAAGTCTTTTACCACAAACTTGCGCGTATTACGCATTTCACCAATTATGTACCTTTTGCTAATAGTTTTAAGTACTACCATCGCCACCGTTACACTTACAGTCTTTTAGTTTGCTAGGGTACACCTGTTCGTTAGCACATAATTTAGCTGTGCCAGATAGATTTTTCTTGTAGCATTTTAATCAACACATGCCTTTGGAGTGTACATCTTAACCTTAACGAGCTTTTCGGGCCTGCGGGCCCTGCTAGGCTTGCTAGTCGAAAAACTTGCCTAGTAGATTCCAAGGACTAAAAGTGTATTTCCGATACTTAGTAGTAACGCACCCAATGTTGATAGCGAATCCAGCTATGAAAATGTCTCCAATCTCCACGGAGCCTCGAAAATATCGCTTATGACGATTAAATAAAATTAGGTTTGAGTTCTATTAGTAAACAGCTAATCGTTAAGGTAAGATTGAAAACATTATTAATGATTGGATTTCGGCGTCAAAGTCAATATTATTAAATAAGTTGAGCCGTTTCAAAAAAAGCAAAAACTAGAAGTTTATAAATATAAAATCTTTACCTACATTCATAATACTGAAATCCAAAAGATTGGTATATTTCGAGTTAAAGACCACAACCTTCTCTTTTTTTCAAACATATATTTCCCGCTGAATATTGTAAGACAGGTTATAAAGCCTCGAGTTTATTGGTCTTTTCACGTTTTCGCAGTTCGTTTTCGGATTTTTAGGGGCGGTCGCATTATCGAAAAGGTTTGGGCTTATAGCAACGGTTAACAACTTGCTCGCGGTTTCAACGATTGTTTTTACGAGGACGATCATTATCCTTATAGAGATGACGGTCCTCTTCACGAGTATAAGAGCCTAGACATAAAGAGTAAGGTTGCAGATAGAAAGATTAGGGTTGAAGAAAATCTCGTTGTAAAAAAGATAGGGCAATGACAACTTCTTCAGCCACTTTTATCTTAACGTAATTCTCTACTTGGTTCCTCATCTAGCGAATATTTTAATCCAAACCATTAAGGTGTTAATTCACACTTGTAAAACCCTAGTTACTTCGTCTATCGATAGCTTGCGAAGGTAAGTTATAATAAACTTATCATTGCCGCTTCCTCTGCCATTACTACCTGAAGAGGTAGCATTTCTAGACATTATATGTATTAGCATGTAAAAGCGAGAAAATGCTGATAATTAAAAGGAAAGTGAGATTCCAAGTAACTATTACGTTTTGAATAAGGCTGGATTAGTAAGTAGGGCTTCCGATGATGGGCCTGAAATTCATCATAAAGATGAATAAAGAAGGAACTAGTTTACCAACAACGCTTGCAACTATCTACTCATTATAAAAACAAATGAAAGAATAAATAAGAAAATGTAAAATAGGCAAACCGATGGAGGAAAAGGCGAGAAGTCTGATAGCTCAAGGGATTAGTAATGTTTTTTTTTCAATGATATTACGTATTATAAACTATGGCGATAATAAAACCTAATGGATATCAAAATCTGGTGACAATAAACCTCAATTAAACTTAATCAATTATATTTACAACTTCTATTTGTTGTGTTTTGCTGGGCATAGTACAATTTGCAATGTATTAAAAGAAGAAGAAACGAAGTCTAGGTCCAAAGCTGCAGAATTATCAGCAGGTATTTATGTACAGAAACAACAGATAACAAAAAAATCAGGTGGGGTTTAGTAATCCACCAAGTTCCAACAGTCTCCGATAACAGAAAACTCAAACTTACCTTTTCAACTTAAATATCATATGACTATGTTGAAGAACAAGCCGGGCAAAATCTACAACCCCGTAAATAAAATCCGATAAACTATAACGTAAATGACGTCCAATAACCTATTAAACTCGACGCTTCTCTACCGTGACTTACATTTCCAGGCATCCTTAATGCTAAACTTATACAGATTGAGTTTATTAAAAAAGACTGACCGCAGTGACGGTGGCTTTTTGATAAAAACACTTAAACAACGTACATCTCAATTATAATTATATTATTATCTGGTCGCGAAACTCATACGAAACCCGACAGCTTTTAATAAAAATATAGTTTTAAATTTAAAACCTACAACTCGTTCGTAAACCCGTGGCATTTCGTCAATGCCGCGATATAATTGATACAACTAACGCCTGCCATAATAAATTTGTTTCGAATATATAAAAATACACAGAAGAGAAAGCAATTGAACTTAATGGTTAAAAGCGAGTTCAAACTACCAGACTAGAAAAAAAATATTTACAGATCTTCATCGTTTGTAAACAATCCTTTTCAACTCAATTAAAACCCCATCCACACGGAAAAAATCGTTGAAAAAATCTTTATATGGTCGAAAAACGTACTCATATCGTATATTTCCTAATATCCGCCGTCCTAATAATATACCGTAATGATTTACTTCATGTCTGGCGTGTAATTTTCGCATACGCAAAAAAATGCATGTCAAATTTTTGTAATTTATATATTGTCAGCCTTCTATATGAATTCGATCGTTTAATATGTCGCCACTTATTTAAAAGAATCTTTTTTGAATTACGACGAGTCTTGTCGTTTCTGGCTGCTTTTAAACACTAAAACATCATCCCGAATAACTGTTAGGTAGGCTTTAAGTTGCTAAATTCGAACAACAACCTGAACGAAATCAATCATAAGGTCAAATACAAAGATCGATGCAACATGTTATTACATTTACTTCAAAATAAACGCGAAATAGCTTGTAATATTTTTCAGGAAAAATATATCAGCTTACATTTATCCCGAAGAAATAAAAAGTATATTTACAAATTAGAAAACTAGGTAATCGCCAACAGCCTAGCTGTTTCGATAAAATTCAAGTAAAAAGAAAAATTATCAATATCTACTATCTATTCGTCTATTATTAGAAACATAATTTTCAAAAGATTATAGAAAACCTTAATTATATATTATATTGAAACATATGAAGATATACTAACTAAATACTAAATGGGGTTCATAATTAAAATACGAGGAAAAATAAAGAAGGCTATAGAAGTCATTTGTGCAAGATTATATACACAATCCGTATACGGCTCGTTACGTACCCTTGTACGTGATACCTGCGGACCACGCCCAAACTGCACCCGGAAAGGGTACTACGCATCCCGTTACGTGCACAATCACATAACCTATAGATTCAATGGACAATGGCTTGAGTCCATAACAAATTTCAGCTAGGGTCATTAATAAACTACTAATGAGAACCTGAAACAAATGAAACTATCACTTTTGGATTACGAATACGAAATGTATGAAAAAAAAAAGTTTACTTATATAGATATAATTATATATCCCTATAATTAGTAAGCAGTCATGATATAGGGTACACTCTTGAAAAGTGAACGATAACGTATCACGCTATAAGATACACTCTTACAGAGTATATGATAGCGTGCTATACCTCAGAAGGGGCATTAGCTGAGTGTATAGTAAAGTGTCACGCTCTAGATGAGAGCTCATAAGCTCTCACTTGAGGTATGCACTCTACAGATGCCTCTTCTTCCTTCAAAATATCTATTATTAATATACTAATAATCTTACAATAACACTTCTACTCTTTACGTTCACTTGAATAGGTAGAGACCTTGCCAATAAAAGGTATGATATAAACAAGTAATCTAAAGGAAAAAGTAATATAAACCAGATGTTTACTTTATTCATTTATCCTCAAATCCAAAGCCCTTTAGATATACGCATCTTATACTAAGATAATCATGTGTATATTCCTATTCCTCAAGAAACGTACCCTTAAAAAGTACTTGGCTTCTCCTAGATCCTTATACTTAAAGTAATTTCCAGACTCTATCATAAAATCTTTGATAAAACATAGGTCAAGGAAAATAGTGGGGAAATTGTTAATGTAAATAGAGATAATGAGTTAACAGCAATGATTAATATATACCGCGTTATCAAAACTCACCTTTTTGAATTTATGGATATCAAATACTCTTCTTAACTTATTTAAACATTTTAAAGCTTACTTGAACCCATACAAGGAGTCCAAAAAAACTTAAAAACTTGGTTAACTACAAAACTCAAACCTATATTATCTTTTTTCAATATTCCAAACAAAAGTTCCTTATCATGTCCTGAATCTCTATTAACACGAATTCTTTAAATTAACTGTTTAAAAAAGCTGAATTGATGTCAATTTGGTTAATATTATATCCATAAAAAGTAGTGAGAGTAACAAGAATAGTCTACGTATAAGAATTTAGTGTAACGGCAAAAGTTTCAGTATAATTAATACTATATCTTTATTTCCCTCGTATCGCGATCCTAACATTTTATCTATATATCTAACCTTTGGAATGAGTCTTAACCTTAGTGAATTTTCTTACGGTCAAAGAATGGTGGTTTATATCCTTTTTAATGGCGTTGAAGCCCTTAAAGAACAGTAAGTTTCGTATTTCACTGCGGAGGGCCTTTTTCCAGTATACGACATCCAAACCCCTAAAGCTTCCTTCATAATTAATTATTTCTTTTGTCAATTGACTAAAAGTATCAACTGGAACATGTTATCGTTAATAACAATATTTGATAGATTTCTTACTAGCAAACTATTTGCTATTTTTATGTACTTAACATATAATTCCTTTTTACTTAAAATTGGGAGATGCTATTGTAGTATTATAAGGAATACCAACCTTGATGGTATCTTTATCCCTTATACCAAACTTAAGACGTCCCGTAATAGTTTTTCAAAAACCGTTAAGCTAAAAGTGCTGATGATTTTTTTGGTACAGTTTCCTATCCGGTTGAGCAAGCAACCTTAGAAAATATATCAAGTCTTTATAACATTGTAAAAATGCTATAAAGGATTCCCCTTTCTACTATTAAATTATTTTGAACCTTTACTTGTTTTGTAAAATTTATATATATGATAACGGCAAAGCTAGAAGAAAAGTTAAACACAATGTTAGGTTTACAATCCTCATGTCACTTTACTTTATCGTAAAGACTCTTATAAATAATGGTGTATTAAATCCTTCTCCTATTGTTGATAGTCAAGTTAATTATAATAATAACTGTTTGAAATGGTTAGGATTACAACATGGAACCTTTCCGACAACAGTTTAGATCAGTAATTTTTACAAAATTACTTTATTAGACAAATCGGAAATCTGTTTCTTTTTAGTGGCACGTAGTCAAGAAAACGCATAAGAAGAATATATGATTAATAGAGAATTTCTAAAATCGATAGTATTTTAGTTATTTATTGATATCGATGATTTGATAATTTCCAATATATTCAATATATTTGATAATTTCGTTTGGTATACGATGAACAGCTTTGTGTCTTTGAATACAGGATATAATGGATGTATTACAACCCTTGAAGCTATACTTGACCTTGGAAGCTATTAGGCTACGGCGTTTATCTTTTGGGAAAGTAATTGTTTCCAGGAAGCTGTTAAGAGTTTAAATAAAACTTTTTCCCCTCTAGATGAGGTATTGAATGCTTATTCTCTATGGAATGGTTTTAAAAGGCTTATAAGAAGTACAAATAAATTCGAAACGTTATTGTTCACAATCCTTCTTAAATATATTTAATGAATAAAGTAATTCCTTGATTAACCATGAACTGGTATAACCAAACTTTATATATTAGAAGGAATTATCAAAGTAAAAAGATCTCGTGGGAATTGTAACAGTAAGATTGTAATGGAAATACTATGTAGTAGCTCATATAATAGTGTAATTAATAGTTATAATTACGACTGTTTCATTATTTAATAAATTAACCAAACATTAATCCCTAAAACCAATGCCTAAGTTGTAAAAGTTTCATAGGATAATCAGGTTTATCATAAACTTATGATAATAAAAATAGTTGTGGAAATTTGGGTTATTATAACTGTAAATATTATTAAAGTTAACCAATATTTGTACCATCCCATATTATTTAGGTTAAATAATATCACCCTCTACTGTTAATCCGTCGTGTTTCTCGGCTTACATATCAAGACAAAAGAACTCATTCTTGTCTTTAAAAATAGGGAAAAATAAACTTAAATCAGTTCTTATAGAGTCTCGAAACCAAAATTCATCAATTGTAAAACAATGTGATATTGTGAAAAAAAGAGGAAAATGAATAAGAATTAATATTAAGTTTTAATGACTTAACGTTAAAAGTGGAGCCTACACAGCGACACCAACTGATTTTAGTACGGCCTTCAATTAGGCCTTTCTGCGGATTGACGCGAAGAGTAGGACTATTAACTTAAAAAGTAGAGACTTTAACGTTACAAATAGATCCTTTCAAGTAAAAAGTGAATAGCTTAAAATTGGAACACCTATATCAGATAAAATATCTATTGGCTAAGATTTACTAGTATAGGGTTTCATACAAGAATTCATATGGTAGACTAGTCAAATCGAATATCTGACTACGCAATTATAGGTGTCAGGATCATAGAGTGATAAGGTTGCATGTAATAGGAGTCTTTTATTATACTGTTTTCAAATGCAATAACGTCTGCTTTTTCTTCTTTTTAACTAAGAGATTTACCAAAATTGAAAGGCTGTAGGTTTGGGTATAATACTCGATAAGCCTATATTATATAAACTTGTTAAGCTCCGGCAAAGATATTTTTCCTAAATTGACTAATACAGTTAATAGGGTTGTCTTTCGGTTATTTTTAAAACATTGAATTTATAATCTCTATTCATTCTTAAAGCTGGTTTTCGTTTGTGAAGTCCGACTATAGTTCACATAATATCGAGGGGAATGCTTTCCTCAATTAACTTTGCATATGGATCATTTAACCTGGAAACTTGGGTTTAGAGCAAGTCAAAACCTAAAGGAGATAATGGATATTATCAAATTAAAGAACTTTGTGGATAAGGATTTCTTTGCTATTTTTCAACTCTACCACAAAAAGAAAGAGGCAAAATAGTGTAAGAAGCGTTGTAAAATAAGTTTTGGAAATGATTTTTAGTAATAAAGCGGTTAAATACTGTGGAATATGCTAATCCATTGCAGAAACATCTAATACGAGTTCATGAGATCAACGATAACAGTTAAAATATATGAAATAACAATGAAAGTAATTAACATATAATCCTGGATTTTTATACGTATAATTTTGGAGGATTCCACAAAACTATAGTCAATAAGCGTAAACAAGTACATATCATTGGTTTCTGTATAGACTATAATAATTTCAATTTTGAAAGTACTCTAAAGAATATCAACATAATTATCATTAGTTACATGTTTATACTTATAAAATTTCACTTTTTTAAAGTCGTTAAGTAATCATTAATTAAGGTTTAATAATTACCTCTTTTCTTTAGATTTAAACAAGAGGTTTTTAATATTTCTTTTTTCTTCCACTATTAGTATCGTACCTTTCGATTTAAATAGTTCCAACTTCGTTATTTCTTTAAAGCGTTTCTCAAGAGTATAAATTACTTCATCGTATAAATCGATAGCCAACTTGAATTATTATTGTTCCAGGTGATCTACGGCATAGGTAGCGGTATCTTCTGCCTTTTTATTAGCAAGATCAGTAGCATCAAAACCTTGAAGTTGTTACTTAGCTCTAGATCTACGGGCATCAAGAGCTGACTTACATCCTTTCCTCAATAGAGATTCAGGGTCCAAAGCTTCTGAGGCAACAGAAGTAGCCCTAAAGCGTAGAAATCGAAGAGATAGTGATTTAGATGGAAGAGCAAAAGAACCTAAAGATCCAAAAGAACGGAAAGATCCGAAAGCAATAATAGTCCTTTAAGAAGAGGGAATATCATCACAGTTATTGCGGTAAGACAATCCTAGAAATGAAAAAAAAAAAAAAAATCCACGTTCTAGAGATACTAAAAAGTTATCCTTAAAGGTATCAAAAAGTCCCGAAAAATTAGATATTTCAATATGTGTCTATGTGAAGAGATCTTGATCAAAGGTCGAAACTCAGTACTTGTTAATACCAGTATATACTAATAAATACTAATTCCCCCATCATAGTAAGTCCTAATCTAGGTAGCATCTCTGTGCTGATCCTCTGTAATAGTAAATACTAGTACTTAAACTAGTAAATACTAGTTCCCCTTGGAGATATCCATATCTGCGGTGAATTTCTCATCCTTGGTATTGAGGCATATAAGTACTTAAAGTTATACCAAGTACTGACTAGCCCTGATGTTTAGTATACTCAGTGACAGTATCTGTAATATTTTCAACATATTCATGCTACCTCTATTACAATAAATAATTAATTAACTTTAAACAGATATTGACTTAGTGTAAAAATGTTTCTATTAAAGCTTGTCAGCGTATAGGTAAAATAAAAAAGGTATACTTATTTTTACGCCAAGTTTACAAGATTGTTATGTTAGAAATTGATACTTTTACAAATGTTGAAGAAAGATTGAAACCAAACGAATAAGCCAATATAACCCTACTGAATCGATTATTCATAATTCTATTGAAAAAGAAGAGTGTAAAAGAACACTTATTAGGAAGATGAAAAATGAAAAATGAAGTTTATACAATAATGAAAAACATAATGAAAATATGACACAGCTTACGTATTGTAAAAAGAAAATTCTAACAAAAAATTGACCTTTCAGCTTTTAGTTAGACTAATTATGAATAAGCTAGGAAATACCGTCGAAAAAAAAACTATCGAGTTAATATTAATAATCTAATTACCCAGGGTGTAGTTGAACTTGCATTACTGGTATAATTCCAAAGGTAGGACATAACTATTTTTACAAAATAGTTTGAAAAATTAAGGTTGAAACTATAGATTAGCTGTAATAAAAGTCAAAGTTAATTGATAAGGAATACAATAATAAAGGCCAATATTTAATCTTTGATTAATCTAATCTAATCTCAAGAATTAGGCAATATTTCATATTTGTATTTACTATGAGTTTAACTCTTGGAGTAAACGGTGAATTTATATGTAATAGAGGTAATATTATGAAAATTGATCAGTATTTTGCCATTAATATTAAACGTATAATATTGTTTAGGTTGCTATATAGTTTGAAGGACAAGCTTTTATAGAAATGTTAATATAATATATCCAATATTTTTGAGGATTATATGGAATAAGTGTCTATTGATTTGTCATTTATTCAACTTACTTTAAGAACAAGGTAGAAAAGAAGTCAATATATCACTCATACTTGATAATCACATAAGGTAAAGACTGCGGTATCATGAACATATAGATTTATAATATGCTGTTTTTCAAACCGAATTAGTTTATAGTAGTTGAATTTCATGTTATTTCGTTTTTAATCTTCCCGAAATTCAAGCCGATCATGATGTGAGTTGAGGGTATATAATTAGATTTTAATCAATTGTTAATTATTATCCATCTTTTTCAAGATAAATATGACACATACCTTAACTTTCGCCAAAAAGGGAAAATCAAAGACTGGTTAAAGTTTGACAAAACCAACGAGGTGAAATAGTAACAGTATTGAAAATAAAGGGCCCAAATAGCCCTTATTACTACGATGTATTAATGCGAGATATGGTATAGTTGATGAATTGCGGTCTGAATTCAAAGGCTATAATTTTTTTGATAGGTTAAATCAACTTATTCATTGTAAAAAAATTCATTTCAAAATGTATTGTTACGATATCAGTGAATCAAATTATAGAGAATTTGATGTATTTAACGAACGTCTTTTTTAAATAACACCGACCTTATGCTTTAAATTGGATTCTTTCTAATATTCGTTATTAAAGATTAATCCTATGGGTAATTTACGATCACCAGCAAATTCGTATGTTAGAAAATCGTTTATTGTCAACATATAATGCGAAGTGAATTATCGTCAGAGGTTTACTACGTAATAAAAAGATTTTTTATGGGTATAGTAATATACAACACGTTGAAAATATTTATGAAATAAATAAGACTACTTCAAATAAATTTCAACCTCTTTCCTAACACCCAAAACTTTTACTAGTGCCTTTTTAAGCCTAAAATTATTGATGAAAAGTGCCTGAAAATGAATTTAATGATATTGATAAATATAAACAAAATTTGAGAGATTGATGAGTTTAGGTAGATTAACGGAAATAATAACATCTTCTATATTATAATTCGAGCTACGTCTTATAGTGTTATAAAAGAGTTTTTCAATGATAATAGGCGAACTGTACGGATTGAAAGATACGTGGACCGGTTAGTATATAGTGCAAAGAGATATAAATGTTTTGATAAGTCGGAAAAACGCTAAAGAAATAAATGGAAGACATGTACCAAACCATTAGCGAAAGGTATAGGAGTATTAAGAAAGACTTTGCAAAGAAAAACTTGTATATAGAAAGAAAAAAAATCAAAAACCTGGAACTATAGGGTAAAAGTTTGTAATTAAAGTGAAATTTGGGTGCGAAATAGACTATAATTAGTAGAGATATTTCTGATAGAGATGGGAGAGTTTTTAGCGATTACCCTTGATTGGTAATCAGCTACATTAGTGTCTACTTGTTGAAAAAAAGTCGCTATTATAGAAATAGAAACTAATTACAATATAGTTAAGTCAACTATACGAGTTAAAAGTTGACTAAACTGACTATCAGTTAATTATACAAATTGTAAATGAACTATATTAACTGCAAATCAGTTATAGGAAGTGCCTAATTCAAACTAAGCTATGAGCTAAGTAGTTCCTTATATAGATTGGGGTGCAGACCGACTTGTGGTGTACCAAACGTAGAAGTTACCCATCACTATATTCAATGCAATGAACCAGTTACTTAAATCATGATTCAAATAGAGTACATTCCAACGATAAAGGCCTACCAATAAATAACTATTTTTCGACTTTGATATCATTTGCAAGAAACGAAAAGTATAATTTCTGGCTATCATCATAATTATATCTTAATAAAAATTGAATTTTCAGTCAAATCATTGAAAGTTTTTTGTTTTGACCAAGAATACCTTTGTTTTGAAGCTTTCATTAGTCAAATATTTTGAATTTAAAAAAAATTGTTTACCAATTTAAATTTTTGATTATTATATGTTGAGCTTATTGATTGATCTTTTGGATATGTTAATATTACCAGTAAGTTCCCAACATATTGCTAGTATATTATGACTCTCACTCATGTTAAGTAGCATATGCCGGCGGAAAGTCTTGCAACTTAATGTCTTTACCTTCCACAATCACTACCCTATTTACCTACCTACTTCCAGGTTGTACCCTTGAACCGGTTGAAAAAATCCACTTTATTCCTTATAATACCAATATATAAACCCACAACGTATCCTCTACACCTGGGAACAATTTTTGAAACCTCTGTTATACGTAGTTATTCAATGTATATAGAAGGGGCCTCATATCAACTATATACATCCCTGATTTATAAAAACCCCTTTCTTCAAAGACAAATATGGATCGAATTCGTATATATATTATCTATGTGATTACAAAGAAAGGGTGGATTTACCCCTGGGTGTATCGAATATTAGTTTTTTACCTATTCTACATGTAATATCAGAAAATATAACTTTTGACCGTGAAATAGATTATTAAGTAAAACATTTGACGAGAAACAAAATTTGAGATTTACCGTCCAATGAAAACCTTAAAGTACCATATAGTTTGGAGACTTGGAATATTAAATGGGCGTGAAATTGTAGTTTTAGTCGGGATGTATTGCGCGGCTATCGTAGTCCCCATCCGATACCTACTCGTATCGAATATTTGAAATCGATTTTGAAATGGTAAAGAACATATAAAACACGTATATTTTGATTGAAAACTCGTGGCGATAAAAATGATATATTCTACATCTCCTGCGGCCAGTAAATCTTTGTTTCAAGTCGCAAGCTTAAGAAGTGCTGAAAAACGTGAAAAAATATACTTCGAAGCGGGTGGTGTGCCGAATGAAGTCTTCTATGGACAGCAAAAGGTATTCAGAGTCAAGTCGCAAACGACAGCCTCGTTAAGCGACCGGAGCACTTGTGTGGGTGGTATCGGCTCAAAAATAAATAAATAAATAAATAAATAGAGTCGTTATATGCGAGCGCTTGTAATGAAGGTTTTTTTGTTATTGAGACCTAAAATCGTAAAAGGAACAAGACTTCATTTATACCGTAGTGAAAATCTAGAAGATTACGTTGGTATGAGTGGTGATAGACGGAATCATTACTTGTGAATGTTTTTTTCTTTTTTTTGGGGGGGGGGGGGATTTACCGCTGTGCGGGCGGTGCACCGGGCTGACAACAATCTTCATAGCCAAAAAAAGTTCATCGACAAAACTTCAAGTGGTGACAGAGCCGATTAGTGATGTTGTGGTTGAATAGAGTGTATGTAAAGTGATGATATTGAGAGCAGTTAGGCTTGAAAATGTTTCTTGAAAGTAGGTACTATTAGGGTTTACAGTGTAGGCCCTTTACTTTTCTTAACAAGGTGGTCTGTGCACCTATACCAAGAAAGTTGATGTAAGGTTGAAGATTAGTTGATTGAGGTTATAAGGCGTGCGTTTTTGCGGATTGAACCTTTATCGGTTTATTAAATATTTCATTCAATTCCTAAATATTTTTAATGATTACACTGAATACCCGTGAGTATATAAAAGGTTTCAGACGATTTATGGTATCAAGAAGGTAGCAGAGGTGCTGAATGAACAATATCGCAACCGTGCAAGTAATGATCAAAAGCCATGAGGCTATTCAGATGTGTAGACTGAATACTTAGATTGACAACTGAAGAGCTATGAAGGAAATACTATCTATGTGGTGATGACCGTGTCCTTATATATCCGTACCTTCATACCATGTTGAGTACTGGATAGCTTAGAAAGCAAGATATCCAACATATCCTATGCGTCCGTGCGTTAACCCTAACCCTGGGTTGCTGACATAAGAGATATTCTCCGACTAATGTTGGACATCAAGATTCTAATGGCGTAGCTGGCCGCTGGCCTATTCCATAACCTGCAGTTGGTTCTTCGATTATAACAATATTACCTTTCGAAATTGTTAGACGGTAAGATTATGGATATTATTTTGATTTTTTTCAGTTTGTCAATCGATTGAAGTTACTAATGTAAAAATATAGTTTTTTTCTATTTATATAACTGATTTCAATATCATTATCTACTTTCTCGTTGCAAAAAGATAAATTTTAAATTCTATTTTTCATTTTCATCGTGTTAGTTGTATGCTGTGGACCATATTGTTGAGAGTAGTTATCCCGTTTGATCCTGACTTGGGAATAAACTTCTCTATTGGCTTTGCTAGTATTTTATGGTTATGTTTCGTATTTAATTCGTTCGTCCCTGAAAATATGTAGAGGTTACTAAGACCATAGAAGGTTTTTCTTATTATCGATATCGTTTCTATGAAATATTTCACAGTTAGCCTTTTCCAAAAATTCAAGAATAAATACCGAAATAACTTAAAGTATTAGTTTTATCCAGGTCAGTAAGCTGTATTGAAATAACCAAGGGAGGGTTTCTTTAAGGAACATGAAGTTTTCTATAACTTCAATTAGATAACAAGTAACTAGGTTACTCCGATATCCGCTTTCAAGTGAAATATCAAAGTTGATTTTTTTGTATGGAAGAGCTCCGTAGATTTAGTAAGGGTTAATATTTCCGTATATTTTTTTCTCCATCAGTGTAGAAAAGATTTTTCTTTTAGTTCGCAGGAGGGTTTTAACTCAAGAATTCAAATATGTACCAGTCATATTATTTGTGGAGATAGTTTTACGTACTTTTAGCTTAACATTAAAATTATGTTCAATTATATGAAAAATAACAATAAATTGTTATTTAATATTTTTGAGATCATCGAAAACAAAGTAGTTATCATTAGCGTTATCAATGTGATTTATGGTGTTATTAACGATTACAGAAGTAGTGAAGACCATAGATTACGAATTTACTGGAATTATTGACTCAAAGATACGGATGAATAATCTCTTTTATGGTTAGAATCTTAAGAATTTTATATTATATGAATTTTAATACTTGAAATTGATAACTAATAAATTTATATGAAGTTTAGTTTCATAAATTCTTGTATTTCGTTGATTCGCCTTATTTTGATCAGGTAAATTTTGATTTGAAAAATGGATAGTAACTATCATATTCTTTGTGGTAGGTTGATTTCGTTGTTATCTTTATTATGAGTTAATCTAATTCCAGAAAACAGTATCTTCTTGGTTCAAAAAAATTAATGTCTATTAAATTTCAAGATTTAAACAATGAAAAATTGACCCTTTTCATAATTCTTCCAAGAAAAGGAATTTATTCTTTTATTATAAATTGTGAGTAGTTGGAATATGTTCTGAATAATAAATATCGATGTAGGGACCCTATTCAGGTATAGTATAGTAAACCTCAATTTTACTGATTACAAATCAATTGCAATAGAGTCCCAAATTCAATGAAGGGCATGAGCTAAGCAATGGATCATATGAAGTAATGTGAAGACTAGCTAAAATTATACCAGAATTAAAAGAAACAACAATTCACCACCGAAATTTCTATAATACTACTGATACTTCGACTATAATTCCAATCGAAAAACGTTGTAATATTGAAAAAACTCTCCATGCTGATACGTTTTCATTAGATAAAACACATACAAAATATAAAGAAAATAAAGCTACTTTCCGGTTACTCTTTATACAATTATGAGGTAAAGGGAAGATTTTGGCAAAATACTTTTACGAATTTCATTGTTTTTTTTACTGTATTAAAAATAGTAGGCTTTACAATAGATCTTAAAAATAGTACACTTAAATTACAATCAGTATAAGTAACTTACTTGTAGTAAAGTTAACTGACTGTACTATAAGTAATACTGTTTCAACACTTAAGAGTTTTGTTGTACACGCATGCTATTATAATCAATTAATTCTTTCCTGTTACCATCAAATTACTCCCTCGTTAACCAGACAAACCCATACCAAGTTCATTGACAATTTGACTACAATTATCTGAGGATTTCGAGTTTCGACTTCATCAATCCCTATAAATGATTTCCTCGCAGAAAAATAATGAAAACCTCAAACCACACCGTGTAAATTATTTTAATTATCATCCTTAATTTCCTGCCAGTTTTCCAGTTTATCATGGTATAGTTATTAACCGGCACATAACTTATTTCTACTACGTAGTGTCTTAAGGTAGCACTCGAGACGTATAATCAACTCATTACAACTCAAAAACATTTCTAGGGTTTTATTTAACGTTAACTTCATTTGAGAATTAACATGATTATCTTTGCCGTTTATTCACCGGGATTCCTTAATTTATTTTCCTTCGTAGGCTTTATGAAATACAATTATTTCGATCATCAAGCGTTTTTTGCTGGTGATTCCAAATTTGAAGAAGTATTCGAACCGGTTTCCCTAGTCGATAACAATTAATACCGGGATAATTTGAATCTTAAAGTGTCTAATGACAATTTTAAGGGTTCCCCATATCGTTATACCGATATCAAAGCCGGTTATTATACCCTAAATATTTAAAGCCAGCACTTTTCAAGTTATATTCCTACATTTGACAAAGGTCTGATAATTCAGGTTTCCGGTGATTTTAATTTTGTTTTTTTTATAACTTATGCTTAAGAACAATCGTTATGAGAAATCCAATCTGTCACGAAAGGTTGATTGTATTTGAATAGGAGCCGTTCGTAAAAATCATCAATTTGGTTATCAACATTTTAATCAGGATCATATGAATCCCGCGATCCAGATTCTTTATTTAAAAATTTAACTTCTAGTTTCAACGATCGTAGTTTTCATCCATTAGATCTTTCTTTTATGCTGCAATCTAGGGGTCATAGGAGGCTTTCAGTTAGAATATGGTAGCTATATGATAACCATGAGCGCGTTCCTTCAAATATATTTAAGCTCTAGCTACGTCAGTTTCATTAATTGTGGCTAGATTCGCACGATACATTTTTAACGGAAACTAAGGTTCATATTAATATCGTTAACATTATTTATACCAATCAACGATGCATTAAAGTTTAAATGTTTAATCTCTATTAGAGTTGCAATCGGCTTGCAGTTCTAACATTTTCAATCCTTAATTATTTACCATTCCGATATCATAAATCTAGTAGTTCCGACAAAAAGGGTATCATTAAATTGTATATCCACTGAGCCTGATTTTTTATCTTAAGTGATTAATAAATACGAGCCATGAGTGAAAGAATCCATACCTAGCTTAGTCTTAAAGTTCTATTGGTAGGTGAAGAACCAATAAACGCTTTTTTTGGCTAGTTCGTATTGTGGCTAACTATATTGTATAACTGTTTTCGAAAGATATTTGTTACGAGGTTTTTACAGTAATTCCAATTAAATGATCTTTTACCAATCAGTTATCAACAAACTATACGTTGAGGTAATATTACGACTATTAATGTTAAACTTTCTATGAGTTGCATTTAGTGAATTTATTTCCAAAGCGACTACCAAACGTTGGCTAATTTTTTAAATCGTTGGCAATTATGTGAAGACCTAACTTTTGACTTTATTATTATATCTTGAAATGATTCAACGTGACTTTTCGTACAGCCCTCCTGTGGCTTTTTCTTCAACTCTATATTTAATTCTCCACTTAAATATTATAAAATTTGGGTTTTAGAGGTTAAATGCGCATTTAAATACAAATCATAGGACTCCTCGCATGAGGATTCCATTAATCACAATACTATTTCTCCTTATAGAAGGATTGTAGAAAATATTAATAGTTCCTTATACCCGAAATTTTACAGCCAATTCATAATTGTATTTTTCACCCTATGAACCTGAAAAAAAATGATAGATTCAAACCGGTTCATATTCTTCATCCATAAAATTCCTTTTTTTTGGTATTCGATTTTATCGTCAACTTTTGATCAACTTATCGATCATAGGAGGAGGGGGTTTATATTAGCTAATTCACTTTGTTTTAGGATCTTCATTGCTATCGTTATCATTAGTGTTTATAGTATAGGGTTTTAATTGAATTATATCGAATATTACGAGAGAATTAATAGTTTTTACAAATATTTTCGGGTTAAAGATATTCAAAATCTTGAATAAGCCAATTTATTTGCTTGTCTTTCGCCAAACAAAAACTTTAATTTGTAATGGTAAAAGAAAAACTTCGATCGTCATAGAGACGTTTTCAGTATTAATTTTATCATCAATCTAACGGTGTGCAGATTTCTTCCATAGATTTTTTCAATCCATTATCGTATACCATATCCCTCTTTTAAGTACTTACTAATGGTGGATATTGATTTATCGAACGAAGATATGCTTCAATAACTAATAAAGTTCGCACTAAGCCGCTAGGGTCCACAATATCATTAAAGCTCTTTGCCGCTAATTGAAAATATGCCTCTTGGTGTGTGAAGCTTTTAATTTCTAACGTAAACATATTGTACGCTTTACAACATAGTATGTATATCCTTTCGATTTTTCCAATACTTTATTAAGCTTTAACAAATACGTCTTTATATCAAATCCTTATTATCTACGTATTCGTCTAAAATCTACCGACGCAAAATCAGTATTAATTATTTAAACACTAATGTTTCATAGATCCAAGTATATATTGATTTATAATATCTCTAATTGTTGGAATAATATTATATGCAGTGCATTAGGTCAACTTTACTTTTCAGTAAAGTTGACTGTACTGCAAGTGTATTGCTTTGTGCGAACTTACCGCATTGAGTGTAAGTCGAGTGCAGTATGCTGCACTTTACTCTAGGGCATGAGCCAAGTACTTGGCCATACCAATTACTGTGTAAAGCGGCTAGCGGTCTGCTAAACCTAGAAAAATACATGCACTATCTAACTACTGTAATACTACTGCTACTTCGACTAATCGAATCGATAATATTGTAATGTCTAAAGCCTACCAACACTGATCAGTGCTTGCCTGTCTTTCTAATTAAACACAGATAATCTAAGTAGAAGAAGAAGTTACTTTCTGATTACGCTCTACATTAAAAATGGCGGCTAAGGTAGAGGAATGATTTTTGTAAAGAGACTTTACTGTTGCATCAGTTTTTACGGCAGTAAGTAGAGAAGACTTTTAGACTGCGGCGGTTTTTATTGCAGCTTAAGGGTGGTGATGGTATCGTTATCGAAAACACTAAGAAATATTTATTGATCCTTTTTGAAGACGTTAAGATTAACTGTCCGAAATCTCACAGTTCGACAAGTTGGCAAACGGCTAAGTTAGTACTATTACGGGTGCTATTACTGCAAAAATGACCAAATCCTTACGACAAACAATTATAGCAAACAACCTTCGCACTTTATCATTACCACTAACCTTTGATATTTCCTACTATACCTGACCTTTGCCCTTCTTTACTTTTTTCACTCCTTACTTTACTGATTTCGATCGTTATTTTAGATACCCTAAGCGAAAATACCAAGTCACGTCAAGAAAACTACATCGTACGACATCACTTCAAGTCGATAAGTCGCCAAGCTTTCACACGATCTCACGCTAGATTATCAAATTCCTACGTCAAAACATCAAGTTCTTACACAATTTTACACCGAAATACCAAGTCCCCTACGCTTAAAAATACCAAGTCCTTCACCTTATAGGTCCTACACAGCCAAAACGTTAAGTTACTTCAGTAAGCTTTTACTTTCAAGTTATTACCGACCTTGTCAGGAAAAAATCAATTAAAAGCCTTGGTTACCTCTTCTCCAAACACTATAACCACGATCTTTAGGGATACAATGTTAATAAAGAGTTAAATAAAAAGCACCCAAATAACTTCGTCAGCTATTATATCATTGAGCAAAACGGCAGCGATGAACTTAACCATAATGACTGTATCTTTTGTAAATAACGTATTTTTTTCAATATCTTTACTATAAATATATAGAATAAAGTTTAAAGAACCGTTAAGTCCGAACTAAGGGAAGAAATTGAACGCTGAGGGATTTACGTATTGAAAAACAGCTTTACGAAACTGGCAGAAACTCTATTTAACCTAGTACAACTTGAAAAATACCTTTAAAACTCATGACCTAAAAGAAAAGGCGTTAAAGAATCTCACCGCCCCTACACACGATCCAGAAAACCTCATATATAGTTTTAGTTAAGTTAAACCTCTTTACACGTTAACAATAAGGAACTTATTAACTTATTTGGTACCTTAGTACCTTTACGTAATAACGTGGAATATGTTCTTAGCTGTGGAAAAGCACATGAAACGAGGGCTGACAACGCAGCCAGAGGTATTAACATCGATGCTATATACCAGTTAATTAAACAAAATCGTTAGGTCTTTCAAAACCCCCAAGTACCTATCGACCTTTGATAAAATCGCCAAACACCTTAAAAACCCTCTCACTTCCGTCCTGCCAACGTATGAAAGCCGACCATAAGTTCTACCATAGGATTATACCCTTCGGGCCAGGCGACTGGCAATTACCCTTAATACCGTACCTCGGAACTTTCAAGGTGTAAACCGCCAAGAAATACCAACCAAACCTAGGATAACTATCGTAACCTTCCTCTAAAAACTGTTAAAATAATCAATATTAATTACAAGCTAATAACAGACTTCGCCAGGATTTAAGATAATATAAAAAAGTATAACGGAAAGCCTTATAACCATTTTGATGCAAAGATAATAACTTTTTTAAATAGTTGTAAATAGATAGAGGTTTTACTTTTTAGTTTTTATTTACTATTCCTCGAAATCTATACAAGTTACGCTAAAGACTACTACTTAACCTTTTTGACGAGCGTCACCACGTTTTGCGAAGTTTACGATATTATAAAGGGTTACTTCAAATACTTTATCCACCTTCCGCAATATCATATGGATTGGGCTACTACGCGGTAAAGTAAAATAATAATAAAGAAGAAAAAGAAGAAATCACCAATAAATATTTTAATTAAATATTCAATAAGTAAATATTATATTAAAAGGCAATGGGGAAGGTCTACGTTAGCGAAGACACACTTCGCGAATAGGTACGGGCAATAGTCACGGGTATTAGCGAGTTTTAATACGCCCTACAACGCCCAGATACCATCTGTAAAGGCTTCTTTAGCTAATTGCGCTTTTCACTTACTACTGTAATAGCACGTACGTCAAACTCGCTCGGTATATATTCCCAAGCTGGAAATTTCCTTAATATGGATGAAAAAGACCTTACATTTGTTAATTACGTCGATTCAAAGTATAGGCGCCCACAACGCTTAGGGTTAGGACTATTAACCTCAGCACCGGAATACAAGCAACAATTACGTTAGCGCTAACAAAATTTAGGTGGAACTGTTAACCGCAAATACTATCGTCGTAATAGTGGTAAGAGATATTGGATTTACAATAAGGCCGGCTATTAGTTAATTTGTTACCCTCCCACCTAATGTAATAATAGGAAAGCAACGTACTACGTCTAGTATTTTATTACTTCGAAATAAGACTACTTGAATTAAGGTGCAAATGCTAAAGACAATAGGCTCATTAACGTCTCCAACGCTTTTAATTAAATTAAGTGATACGAAGACACTGTTATCGATATAGTGGCCCAGTTATTAGCCTATATGTCTTTCTATACCGTTTAGGTAGTAAAAACTTTTACCTTTACCCTAATTATACCTCTAAACCGTTATATACCTTTAACCTTCGCAACCGTTACGCGAATTATACGTTTTGAAGTATGATGTCAAATACTGGAGAAACAAGATACTTAATAGGAAAATATTCGAAATATATAGAATTCTGGAGGAAAAGCACCATAACTACAGAAATTAATTGTTATGATATTGGCAAGGTTAAAGTTAGCTTTGGCTTACACGAATAATTATCGTTATTAGGGATAACAGTATTTTAAACTATTATGAAAGCGGTTATGTTTTATATCTTTAAGTATTTTACCTCTTTTTTACTTTACTTAAAGTATATAAAGACTTTCGGCCTTAACGTTCATATTAACGTAAACATTCAAGTTAGTTAAAAAAAGTTAATGGTTTTCACTTGCTTTTAAGTAGGGGTACTTATAGTTTTATGTTTAAGGCTCGGAAATAGTAATATTAAACCTGACGAATCTGGAGATACATTAACTATACCGACTTTTTGAATACCGAGCTATTAATAGACTATATAAAGTCCTAAAGTCTGTAGAATATAACGATGTGAAATACTTTACCCTAAAAGTTATTAAAAGGCTTTACCACTATTATTAAAGGTATACCCAAACCAATCGGAAATTCATGTTTATATTGAAAAACTATAAGGACTTTAGTTACAAAAATTTATTAATACATTTTACTTGGATAATAAACCTATTTTTTACGTTGTTAATGCCGTAACCGTTTTCCACGAAGCTAAGTTCCAAAAGTACCTATCCGCAAAAGATACGTGGGAAATGTTAAGTATATTATGGATTAATACGTACCTAGGTCCACTTAACGACGTTGTTCACAATGCCAATATCAAATTTACGGTGGCGGAGTTTTAAGAAGATATTAAATAATAGGTATCCAGTGTAAACAGGTGCCTGTAAGATCCTATTAAAGCATTGGAAAGGTTAAAAAGGCATACGCCCTACTTCGCCGAACTTATAGCATTTTTACGTTAAAAATTAAAAGCTTTAAGGATCTGGAAACACGCTTATAAATGGAAGTAAAAGGCTATAATAATACCGTAGGCTTAAACAGCTTATTACCAACGCTTTTAGTTTTAAAAACGTACCTACATCTAACGAGTGAACCTTTGGCAAGTACTTAAAAATGTGTTGTGACTTACAGTAAAGTTTTAAACAAATTACAAAAGAAATCGGCACGTCGTAAAGTTCATAACGCCATTAACACCAAAAACAGGCTTACAAAACTCGACGTATTTGCTTTGCTATTACAAAGTAAAGTTCTTATATGATGGAAGCCGGGCAAATGGAAGGGGCCATACAAGATATTAAGTATCGTAAACTCTAAAGTAGTTGTTAAAACTACTAACGGCCCTATATTTTTCCGAATTACTTCGGTTAAGTTTTATATTAGGGTTATTAATGTTAAAGACCTTTAAAATAAACGACCCAGCTGGTACGAATCGCCCCCACCTGTTATTGACAAGTTAATAAAATATCGTCAATGCGGATAACCTCCGAAGAAAAAAGAAATATTAAAACCGAAAAATATACCACGGGCCGTATTTATAATAATATTTAGGTAAATAAAAAATAAAAGGATAACAAAAACTTGGAAGCAAAGCTTAAGGTATAAGAGATTATTAAGACTTCAGGAAAATCTTTTTTAAAAAGCAACAAAGTCGAAATCAACGATTCATTAACTCGAGATATAGTATAATTTGTGCCGAAAGTTAACTTTAACCTTGAAAACCAGAATACCACGATCTTTCAGTCGTGGATCATTTACGAGGTGAAAGGAAAGATTACGGGGCGGCCGTATAAAGAGTTACGGCTAATCGTTTAAGGATACGGCGATAAAGGAAAGGATTAAATCCTTTTATAGTCGTTAACAATTTATAAAATGAGTTAATGCTTAGTAATTACCCTAATAACAAATTTTTAGCTAGGATTAAATGTAACTTTATACTTAATAGTTATAATATTACGTAAACTTATACATAATTAACAACGGATTTATAGCGGATTATACTATTGGAACTGTTACAGGAACTCCGTATTATATACCTATTAAAAATGGTAATATAGTGTGTCAAACCATTGTATGAATTAGCTAAAACAGATGTTTATTGGTTCCTAATTTATTAATCGCACTTTCAATCCCAAATAACGATAAAGTTTTCAATATACGATCTGTACTAATTGGTAACGTAAAAAAAGAACTTCGGTATAATAGGCATATAAAGTAACAATACCCTTTTTGTTGGAACGCCTGGCTTTGTAATAAAGGAATAATAAATAATCGAGGACTTTAAGTTTTGAAATTATAAACCGATCACGATGTTAACGGGAAATAACTAACTTAACTTTAATAAATCGTCAATCCGTATATTTAGTATTAATACTAGCTTAAGTTTTCGTTAAAGGGGCTAGGGCGTTATTTTTACCACAATCGATGAGACTAATAAGGTTTAGGCTTAACGGTACTTGAAATAGCGTGTATAGGGTAGCTATATTAGTATCCTATACTAACTGGAAGCCTTATACAATCTATCTATTAAGTCATAAATACAAACAATAATGGATAAAGACGCTAATCGATGAAATAAAAGGTTGGAGTGGTAAATGCGGAACCTGGACCGTGGAATTAATATGGTAATAATCGACATTTTAAAGACAAAGCTAATCATTTATACGAACGGATCTTTTACAAATAATACCGACTTATCTTTAAAAATCGGCCCTTTAATAACCTTCGTCAACGAAAATAGACAGGAGGATTCATTTAATATTATTTGCAACCTAATTTATTAAATCTCCGTCAAGTGTAAAAAGATTATACAAAACGTGCTAACTTCGAAAGTTTATGGTATAATAGCAGGCTTTAACGTGAGTATAATACTATATAAGACCCTTAATCACATTACCAGGCAGCTACGGATTTCTCCTTTCCCAGTGGTAATTTATACCGATTTAAGAAACCTTTTCGAATAATTTTAAAGCTTGGAATCACCAGTAAAAAAACGCCTGATAATCGACGTAATAGTACTCCGCGAAGCTTACAAAGGGAGGGAGATTGAAAAGTTCCGATAAATCGATAACAAAGATAAACTTAAAAATGCAATGATAAAAGCTACATTAAATAAAGCCCTAAAAATGCTTATTAATAATAACAAGCTAACCATATGTATTAAGGGCTATAAAAATAATCCGCCCGAAAAGCTCAAATCACGTAATGTTGGACAAAGATGTGCTAGAAAATTAAAAGACTGCCAGGGGATTAATGATAACGACCTGTTTAAGTAGCACAATTAAAGTTGCGAAAGGCTATGGCGAAAAAACTTTTTGTAGGAGTTAATAAACAAGGACCTTGGAGCAACGAAGTAATTGAGGTCAAATAGGGTTAATTTATATGCAATTGAGTGCAATTCAGTATGGGAGTTACCTGGAATTAACAAGGATCTGACCAGTTAACAAAAAGGAAATTTAGTGATAACCGGAAAAGATTGGTTAGCCACACTAAAGTACGCGTACAAACTAAAAAGCCGCTAGTGTTAGAATAATATTACATGTAGTGCAGTAGGTCAACTTTACTTACAGTAAAATTGACTGTACTGCAAGTGTATTACTTTTTGAATATTTACCGCATTGGGTATAAGTCGAGTACAGTATACTACACTTCACTCTAGGGCATGGGCCAAGCGCTTGGCCATACAAATTACAGTGCAAACCGGCTAGCGGTCTGCCAAACCTAGAACAATACATCCACCATCTGACTACTACAATACTACTGTTACTTCGACCATTCGAATCGACAACTTTGTAACGTTTAAGGCCTAGCTACACTAATGTTTCACATGAAACTTTCGCTGATGGAGATTGAAAGAATTTGACTTCTTGAAAAGAAGTTACAAAGTTAATGACTTAGAGAATAAACTAGTTATCCAAGTAAAACACATTAGCAAAAATTAAAAAATTTAAATTTTTATCAGGTTTTAATAGAAATAGAAATATGCGTGTAGGAATGGTCTCTATACGTTAACGTAGTAGAAGAGTAATCGAAAAGATTGGAATGGTAATAGTAAAGATAAGTTCTAAAAAGGAGAAGAGGTATTAGGAGAGTATAGGCTACAAGTGAGAGGTTATAACCTCTTACTAATGCAGTAGTACTCTACCATATACTTTTCTAATCTCCCTTCTGGGTAGTGGAAATTTACCGTGTACTTTGTAGAAGCCACTTTTAAGCAGTAGCACGTTATTATGCACATGCCATATCTAGGCAGCGGCACGCTATCATACACTTTACAGTAATGGACTCTACACAGTATTATGTTACTATATACTTTATAAAGGTACATTTTATAACGTGGCCACGAACTAAGTATATGAATATATGGTAACATATACATATGAAATATTTTTCTTTTATTACGTCCCATATTCGTTATTTAGTGATAACGGTAACGTAATCCGTATTGGTAGTTTAGTAGAAATAATATAATTTGTAATGTAATCATTATTCGAAGTTTGATAGTCATAGTAGTTACGGTTCATATTATAAAATTCTTAATCAATAGTTCCTAGCCGAGGTAGCAATTATATTAAATGCCTCAATAATTTTGGATAATCGGTAATTGCATAGCTATTCATAGCGTTTATTATTTGTCTTTGAAAGGGTATAATTACATAGATTTTACAGGGATATGATTACGCAGATATTGCAGAAGTGTAATTACGTAGGGGTAACTACAGTATTACGTATTTTGAGATTGATATAAAAAGATATATCGCTATCGGTACAGGTAAAACCTCTTTTCCTTTCGCTTTTAACGGTACGCATCTATAACCAACGTAAATCTTAACGAGTTAATTCACGTATATAAACTCAACCTATTATTTTAACTATCTATTTGAAACCTTTCTGATATTAATATTATTTAATCAATTCCTATATGTTAACCTCGCCTTTAAATTGATACCGCGTAAAAACAGGTCCATCAGTCACCTTTTGACGCATAAGCATAAACGTAAAAAGGCGGTTATTGCCGCAATCCGCCGCGCCGCCAACTTCGTTTCCGCCACCACCCGTAACCCCGTATCTTTTGACTCAATATTATTAATCTTAGCCTTTATCTTCACATTTTTTCCTGCTGTTACCGCTACCGAAGCCGTTACTCCCTTTCTACTTTCCTTCTCCTCTCCACCTCCTTCCAATCCTTAAAAGAAGGAATAAAGTGCTCCTATAGGTATAAACCTTACCTTTTCCCTATGGGTAAAAAAACCCATTACCTGTAAGGAACCCCCCCCCCCCGGCCGCCGCCATAAATGCAGCTTAACAAAGTTACAACATGGTTCTTATCGTTGATACTCTCCGTAGATTTCGTTATACCGATATTACAATAAACGAGATGATTGAAGCTGACCTTTTTCGCCGCTTCTAGTTGCGTATCGGTAGGATAAACTGTATGGCCTTTTTAACGCGTAAGGCGTTAAAATGGCTTACCTTGATCTGTAGTCCTGGACCGCTAAAAATACGCCTTATGTGCTATATATTGTATTCGCGGCTACGGGAAAGTTAATTAGCGATTGCTACTTAAGTCGGAGTTGGCTAACCCATTGCTATCTCCATAAGTAGATTAATAATAGATATAACCTTATTCCTGTAATTTCAAGGTTATGAGCCAAGGTCGTATTATGCGCTCACTGTCTTGATAGTAAGTACAATTTCAACTTATAATCCAAATCGCTAACCCAAATTCTCTAATTATATAAATATTTATTTGGAGCGCTCATAAAAAGAACCGCTTTCACAAATGATTAAAATAAACCGATATTAATTTTTCGTAGGTGTTAACTGGCGGACTTAGGAGACGTTAACTCTTTTTTTCGCTTAAAAAAATTGGCCTACTTATATATTACTTAGGAGAATTCGACAATGTTACTATACGTCGCCATAAGGAGAGTAAAAAAAACCACGCGCCTCTACCCAACGGCCTGCGTTCTAAGGCGTGGAGCCACCTCTTTGGTAGCGCTGATGACGAAGTTGATGGAAGTGACGGCAGTGGCGCCAGTACCAAGGTGGGGAGGAGGCGGTGGGGAGAAGGATGGTAGGGACGCGACGCCGCTCTCTTCCTCTCCTTTCAACAGGAAATAACTGCTTAATTTTGCCGGGTCGGCGCGCATAGTAATAGTACAATTCACTACACAATAATTCAATTGTCCTTTAAAATAAATCGTATCTCAAGTAATAAACAATCCGTGAAAATGTAACTAATAAATCCGTCAATCGTAGAATAATAAGTAGTAGATGTTAAAAGCGATACGAATAGTAAATCCAAACAAAGAAAATTCTGTAAAAGTGGTATTATTGGTAAATCCAATAAAACAATATTCCGTAAAAGCAGTGTAAATATACAAAGCAAAAAGGGAATAATATCAAATATCATTCGCAGAAAGTTTAGCACGGATAGAGTGGGAAAACCTTTCCAATAACACCAACAAAAAGGGTACTCGTTGATACGAGTGCCTTTAATACTACGTCCTGGGCGTCCTTAGTTATTGCATATATAAGGTTTAATTTTCTATCAATTCATCATGTTTCCTCAATATCGTGGTGTTTATATGATTATCTTAAAGTCATAAGATAACTGATATAATTTAAGCACCACGTACACATTAAAACATGTATTCGTTGACCCGTTTTGAGTTATCCAAAGAAATAAGGGTAACTTTGTTTAATTTTCATTTTTATATAAGATTTAGCACGCCATTTCGGAAAGTAATCATTATGTTGTTTAAGTCGATTATACGGTCTTCCGTCAAGTACTTCTTGAGTTTTACATTTAGGCCGGCCTTCAAAAGCTTCTTTTTTTCAGGTACAGAAAACGACGCGTTATACAGCATCAACATATTTTACATTAACATGCCCGTTAGTATAAAGCCTTTAAAAAGTATTATTAAAACCAATAGGCACGGGTCGAAAGTCGAGTTAGCTATTCCGAACCACTTCTTATAATGCTTTTGATAGGTTATATATTGATTTTTATCAGTCTTAACTCATCCGTAAAGATAATTTTTACTACCCAAGATAATTTTTTGTTAATAGTGTTTTCTAAGGTCTGTAGGTATATAAGTGTAAATAAACTGTTCAAGCAGCTTGTTAGATTGTATGTACACCTACGTAATATGAAGAAGTTTAATATAATGGTTCTAAGGGTTATTAAAGGAGGCGTTAAACGCAAAAATCAAACGGTGGCTTTCCATTTATAAGTTTAATGACTAGGTTAAAAAAAAATTTTACCATAAGGAAACTATTTTTATCGGAATTATCGGTTCTATCGTTTACTCTACGTACAAGGCGTATAGGAAAAATCCTATAAGCGCCGTAAATTGTTGCTTCGAATCTTTTAAAGTGAAAAACTCTTTGTTTGATTAACGTAAAGATTTCCGTCCAGGAGGATTTTTAGAACGGAGTATTTAGAGCGGTAATAATGCCATTACAGCGGTATTTCGAATTAAGTTTATGGTTTGCCATTTCCTTTGAGGTAACGAAGGAATTTATAATAAAAGCTTTCAAGGGTTTTTTGTTTTTCCAGATAAAGAGGCGTTTTCGGCGGCGCGGTGTTATTACTGTCAATGTAGGTGAGCCGGTTTCGTATAATGGTAAAGGTTTGAAAGTGGTGTCCGGGGGGTACATAGGATTTAAGAACGATTTAGATCCGTTATCGTAAAAGTGATTTCGTCGGTGCTAATAGTTGGATTATGGTTTTGGATTGCTTTTTTCCATGTCCTCTTCTTTATACTATAGTATTAATATTCAGCAGAATGAACTCGTACTATTTTATAAGTTTACGAATACATTGTGGCCTTTAAAGCCGTTAATATTTTAAAGGCCAGTTTTTCCATCTTGAGGTTTTCAAAATAGGACCATAAACTATGATAGTAAGTCCTAAACCCCAGTGTTACTTGGGCCATTTCTTGTAGCCAATTCTTTCGAAACGACATTTCTGGCCCGAAAGGAACGTAATACTATCATTGCTTTTGCCATAACATTTTCCTTTTACATCGTGGCTAATTATGATACTAAATTTGTATAAACTTCTAGGTAGGTATCGAAAATGAGGAGTGTTTCAATAAGCTTATTCAGGCCGGAAGTATGATTTACAACGTTAACTATTATTAACAGGATTGATTCCTGAAAACTAACGCCCTTTGAATTTTTAGATAATACTTTATACGTTATTTCAAATAGTTTATCATATCTTTTATACTTTCTACTACATTATAGTATTTTCACTACTATTCGTTTACATTTATTACCAGCAATTTTAGACTTGGTACGTTGTTCAATCGAGTGGAAGGCCGTATTTATTTCGTTGATAATCCAGCTCGGAGGAAACAAATAAACGTTTGCTCAGCAATTTACTATAATGTCTCAAAAATTCGTAACGAAGGCGTTTCAAATAAATTTCCCAGCCTAAAATAATATTATTCCATCGATAGTGGAGAATATAGGTTTGACGTTATGGTATATTATATTTATAATTATCTTGTAATGAAATTTCGTATCATTTTCAATATGAAATTCAAGCTGCTGTAGAGCTTACGAATATAACTTGTATTTATAGCAAAATTTCTCGATAATTTCAAACGCTTCTTTTCCTACCTTTGTGTAGCATACGGCATGGAATAACCGCCCATGGCGTTTCGAAACTAGGTTTATGAATCGGTGGTATAATATCTGTAGTTCTGGTTATATTAGGTAGATAGAATTCATTGTAAGTATTTCGGGAAACAACTACAGTTTTTTAAACTTAACTCGAAAAGTTACGGATACGTTATTTAAATATCATATCAATTGGTTATTCGTATTCCGCATCTCAATCCCATATTTGTTTATATCAGCTAATAATAACAAGAACGGCTTTTTAATATCTATTATGTAAAAACTGACCGGACCTAATCGCGTATTTATAACTACCGTTCTAAGTCACGAATTTTTTCCCTTACCGAATAAAACTTTCCGATATTTTCCCATTCGGTCGAGCTGAAATTGAGGAAATCTCGTCGTAAGCACGGCTAATCATCGCTTTCCAACAGTAAAGATTTCGGCCGCGTCGGTATTAGGTATAATACCCTAAAATCGCTTTTCGTATTTCGTAAAAGTGTGAACTTTGATGTTATATTTGCATTTTACATATTGTTTCTATAGTTGAATCCTATAATATATTGTAAGGAGTTACTTTGCATGCATGTGAGAATTGTTTAGGCGGCTTCATTATTATAGGCTATTACGTAAGCATTATTACCTTTACAATGTTTTTTTTCTATAGGTTAATCTATATAGGTATATATTATGTTTATTCTTTGCACTTGCGCATTCGGTTGCGTATATTATAAAATTATCTTTTATTTTGTCTTTAGGTAGGTCATCGGCTTGAAACTGGCGTTTAATTCGAATTTTCTCGTATCCTAGGTAGTAAGTCAACTAATAGCTAGTTTTCTCGTATATAATGAAAAGTTTCTTCAATCCTACAAAATTTTTATATTTTTCCATGGGTATTATAATTAATGTGATAATTTTCGCTTTTGGTTATAAGTTTGGTTTCGATAATAGTTATTTTACCTTCGGTTTTCGGGACTTTATGCCCAATATTTTTATTTATGGTAACCGTATTTAGGGCGTTCTTTGCCTTGAATATACTTTAAACCTTTGATCTTAAACGTGAAAAATAGTTTGAAAGAGGTTCATCTTGGTAATTTGACCTTCGTTTGTGTTTTTATGTGTTATTTATACTAATAAGATGCTTATTCCTCGGCGTATCAATGTTTTAAACAAGATTGCAAAGCTTATATAAAAACTTTGAATTTATTTTCTAGATGAAATAATATAAGACTGAAATTTGGATTTTAATGCCATGCTTTTATCTATATTGAAATGAATAGTTTTTTATCTTCATATTCTGTTTTGAAGGACGTTTAGCACCTTCAGAACTCAGTTTATAAGGAAATAAACACTTTTTTAGACTTTTGTTGGTGTTTTCATATCAAGCTTTTACGAAGTTCCTGGTAATATTAATCTGATTCTTATCGTAAAGCTTGTAGTTGATTTTTGTATGAAAGTACGATTTTAGGCGGTTGTTATACTTCGTGAATATGTTTACATACGTGAAATATTATATATACCACTTTTAAATCTACTTAAGTAGTGATCCTAATATAACCATATAAAATTGTACCGCCTCAATATCTAGTTTTTTATACTTATTGAGTATTATTCGTAATTTATTATACAATATATCGTATAATTTTCCGTTATCATTTGAATGTTCCTCCTATAGTTCGGAAAAGTTAGTAAGTTTTGTCAAATAGCTTGAATTAGCTGGAAAACAGTATGGTGAGAGGTTATACTAAGGGCTGTAGTTGGTAAGTATTGGTTCGTAAGGTACGTATTGACGTTTCGCGCCGCTTATATTATTTTCGGGCCGGCCGTTTTCTTTGTCCGGGCCGCTTTTATTACGGCCGAGCCAGTTGTAAACGGTATCCAGGTTGTGGTTTCATTTTCATTTTTATTTGATAGTGCGTTCTGGGGAGGGTCTGTATTCGCCACGCATGATGGATAATCTTTATAGTTGTTTCCACTCTTCCGTAGATTTCTCTAACCCTGTTTCTACTTCACGGCGTACATTTAGCCTTTTTAAGCACCTCATTTCCTGTATTTAAGAAGTCATTTCTTGTTCTCTATCTTTTATTTCGAAAAGGCGATCCTGGCGCTTCTTCAGCTAGTATCCTTTTACAATCGTCACCTCTATCACTTTATCGTAGGTTCAATTTATTATTTAAATAAGTCGGGCTGTTCTTAATAGGGCTTTTACCATACAACTATTATTGCTACTAGTCGTATTAATACCCTTACTTCGTAGATGTTTTCGTAGTATCTCAAATATTATATTTTAGACTATACGTTATATATTTGGCGTCCATTTTTCAAATGACTCCTTTCAATCATGGAATAGGCTGTGTTCTTTAATATCTTCGTTATAGTAGTTGAAAATTATATTAATGAGGTACGTATATACTGAAAATGGTTTGAATTTTCTAGTAGTATTTTGATTTTATTTTACACTTAGTAAAGATCCAAATGCTTTCCAATACTATTACAAAACGACGTATTCGTAAATGAATAATCTACATAGTCGTTGGCTCTTTCCAGGTCTGTTACTGGTAAAGCCATAGTTATGAGAATATAAAATGTACTAGAGCAGTTGGAAGGCTGTTTTGTGCGTATACCGAAAACGTTGGATCGGTGTAGATATTAACTTTACATATTAAATGAGATTGTGGTACATTTGGAATACAATTTTTGGGGCGGTTTGGTTTAAATGAGAAAATAAAAAGCGTATAAATATATGAAGGAAAGCAAATAAGGTATACCAAAGCAAGTAAAGTCAGGTATTGAAAGCTGGTTGTTTTAAGTAAAATTTGAATGAGATATAAATGAGGCGTAGCTACAAGATAGTAAAGCGTCTCAAATTAGACTTTTGAGTACTTTGTAAGCATTAGATCAATGAATAAACTAGTAAACTTAAACGTTTTAATTTAAAAAAAATCAAATAAAAGGTGTAAGTAGAGCGAAGAGTAATTCGTTAAAGGCGAATAGGGTAATGGGAAAGGGGAATGAGGAATGTGAGTAAGTGTATATATAAAGATCGGCTCGCATTTGATAGACGGTTCAGATATCGTGTTATAACCGCTTTTATTATTTGCATGCGGTTTGGGTAATTTGTTTTGATCATCTTTGGGTTTTGTAAGCGGTGTAGATACTACGTTTCAACTGTTTTTAAATTGTGTAAGCGGTTAGAATAATATTTTTAGATCAGATGAGTTTTAATAAAGGGTTTTGAAATTTGGTAGTTTTAACTTACGTGATCTATTACGTAATACAATGCTTTTCAAAAAGCGCCTTGATATATTCAAGGCTTCAAAGCGAGTAAACGGATAGTGTAACTAGCTTTTGAAGAAATTAGGCACTAATTGGATTAATGATATCGTATAAAGTTAGTTTTTTTTTTTTTTTTTTGAAAAAATTCCGGATTTCACAGTTTTATTACGATTCAAGGTTTCAAAGCGACGCTACGTAACTTCACACTTCCATATGGTTTTATCAATCATAGTGTCCAAATATTAATAGTTGAACTCCTCTTTATATCCCATTATAGGAATTTAACTTATATTTATTTCTTCTTTTTCAAGTTATCTATAAACGACTCAATCGGTTATTAATCAGTATCGGTTTGGTTTTCATACGTTAAAGTAATAAAAATGTAATTAGAATGATTGATATTGTAGGAGTAAAGTTAAGGTTCAAAGGGGAGAAGGAGTTTCGGAAAGTATATGTTATAGGTAATAGGTTATAACCTTTTATTCAGGTAATGGCACTCTACCATATACTTTGCTAATCTCTATTCGGGGTAGTGGCACTTTACCATATACTATCTAAATGCTACTTTCAAGAAGTGGCACGCTATTATACACTCTGCAAATTCTACTTCAAGGCAATGGAATGCTGTCATGCACTCTATAAGAACGCACCTTATAAAGTGGTACGTTACTGTGCACTCTACAAATGTGCACTCTGCAGCATCGCCGCTTACTAACTATAGGGATATATGGTAATATCTATACTTTGGGGGGCTTGAATATATATTTGGCAAAAGTAGTAAATCCTTTTCATATAGTGAAAAATAAGGTATTCAATATCTTTATACCTTGAGGATCTTGCGATTTTGTATAGTTGATGAATATCTAGGAAATGAAATCGCTGGTTGAATTAACTAATCCCAAAATTTAACGAATTTGATATTATTACCTTTCAAATTTCAAGATAAAACTAGATATTACACTATTTAAGAACTAAAGGAAACGTGGAACCTTTTTTAACTATGTAATGATCACACTAAATACCCGTGAGTATGTAGAAGGTGTTCAGAGGATTTATGTTAGCAGTAAGGTAGCAAAGGTAACAAAAGGTGCAATATCAAGACTGTATTCGTGCGAGTGATGATCAGAAGCCGTGAGGCTATTCAGGGTAGACTGAATACTTAGATTGACAACTGAAGAGCTATGAAGGAAATACTATCTATCTTGGTAATGAAAGTGTCCTTATATATCCGCGCCTTCATACGTCTTCAGTGTAGGCTCGACTGGCTCGACGTCGAGTCCATCGAGTCCCGGTGTGCAGCTCGACTGGCTCGATACCGAGTCCATCGAGTCTCACACCATGCTGACCCTAACCCTTGTGTACGGTGTGTCTGTTGTGGATCCCAGGTGCCTGCCGAGAGGCTGTGTTCAACCGATTTCCTTCGTTATCTGCTGCGGGGCCMCCGCTGGTGCGCCCTGCAGATGTTGGGTCATAACAAACTATTTCGTTAATGTTGACATCGAATTTAACGCCAAAGATCATTATGGGTTTGAAGAAAGGAATGAATGGGGTAAAATACTTAAGTATCTAGAATATAATCGGCTTATAAATAATTTGAATATTTTTTGATCCTCATTATAAATTCCTTTTTCCATAACCGAAAAGAACTTTAGCTTTACCGGTATTATAATTATTGATCTTTGTGGTAATAATACGTTCTTTGTGTAATATAAAGTGATGTAAATAACCTATAATCAAATACTTTACTACCTTCATATCTGGTACAATACCTTAAAACATATTATGTATATAATAATTACGAAGGTTGAAGATGCATAAGGAGTAAGATATGATATTTTCAAAGCAAATGTAAAGGCTTTTGTTACTTCAAAGGTTCCAAAAGGAGTGGTCGGCTAATTATGAGTTACGTTAAAAGTAGTATTTTCATACCGAGTGGCTTACTTAGGCATATCTTCATGTTGACAGCCTTTTTGACCTTTAAATTTACAACAACAATTTAGATAATGTTAATTAAAAATAAAAGGGTATTGAATGTAATAGATTGCTTATTATTTATAACGTTCGGTTGAAAAGTGAATAATCAACCAATAATTTATTTACCACAAATCCAATACCTTATACCACTGTTACGGCTATAATCTTTACGTTTCATAATTTAGTTTGAATCATATTATCGTTGTTGTCCTTCGTATGATTATAACTTCTAATTTGAACGCTTTAGAACAAATTTTAGAAGCTGGGGTTGCCTGTACTTACGATTTATATAGTATGTTATTACGTGGTCTGTATGAGTTTAATTGCGATAACCATTAATTTAAGAATATATACCTACTGAAATTTGCGTACGAGCCATTCAAGTAGTAAATGAGGACTGTAACTAATTAAAAAAGACTTGATAGGGGGTATTAGAGTATTATAAAACGTATTGAAACTCGTTTACACCGGTAATAACCGCCCGGACTTACTCGCAAAGTATAGTTTAGCTAACGTGAACCTTTTTTATTCCTTATAAAAATAACATCAACTTACTAAGCATTTGGTTAATGACATTTATTAGAATTTCCTCGGTTTTCCTCCCAGTTATCATCATAGTTCACCTCGTCGTAATGTAGTCCATATAATATTGCGCAAGGTAGATGTTGTGTTGTAAATGACTTTTTATACCATCGTAAATCTCTGGAAAGTTCTTGCTCTCATCCATCATGTCAGATAGTAATCACTGGTGCACCTGGTAAATATTTTAGGAAATAGTAAGTGAAAACTTGAGGGGGGGACCTTCATTCACTTGAAGATATTTAAGAAAAGGCATTATCTTTTTGTCCATTATGTTATTAGTCTTTTCATCATACTTATCTACTTCGTTCCAGATTTTTGCGATATACGTTAGAAGCTTGTAGTTAATGTAAACCATTTATAATGATCACACTAAATACCTGTGAGTAAATAGAAGGTGTCAGGGGGTTTATGTTAGCAGTAAGGTGGCAGAGGTAACAAAGGTGCAATATCAAGAAGATGTTTATTCGTGCTATAAGATGATCATTAGCCGTTAGATTATTCAGATATGTAGACTAAATACTTAGATTGACAACTGAAGAGCTATGAAGGAAATACTATCTGTATGGTGCTGACCGTATCCTTATATCCTATGGACTTCATACCATCTTCAGTACTGAGGCTCACCGGTGCTCACTGAGGCTCAGTGAGCACTTATGATCTAGATAACCCTAACCCTGGAGGGTTGCCTAGTCTGGTGCTGACAAAGAGATGTTCACCGCCTGATGTGTTGGTCTTTAGGCTCTCGGTAGCTCAGCTGCATGCTGGCCTGTTTCCTGACCCGCCAACGTGCTTGGGTCATAACACCATTTTAATCTATCTGTGAGGAAGGTTACAATAATTATCCCAGTTGTCGATGGTATTTCCTATCGTCAACTCAAGCCTTAAAGCCTTCGAGTCGCGATGATAAGGTTAGTTGACAATCACTTGGCCTAAGGGGTAAAATCCTATGGTCAGAACTATAATAAGCACGTGTGTATAAGCGTATCTATTGTATGAAGCTTTTTTTTGGAAGATTTGACGATTTTAGGGTAAACTAGAAAGAATTTAGTTATCTTAAAAGTTTTAAGATATGTTTTAACGGCTAATTTGGATTTGTAAATTATTGGAAAAATATTCAAGGATTTGAAGATTTGACTTATTTAACCACTGGACAACCTCAACATTAATTATTTTTATACAACTAACAACTTCTGATTTTCGTGTCTAATCATCTTTAAGGGTGTAATTCGAATTTTTTTTGTAGAGGTGCTAGGTTGTCAAGCAAACTAACAAGTTTTTTATTATTGGCGTATAAATAATTGATGTTAATTGTGAAGTTAAATATTTAAATTAGCTGGAGATGAAGGAGTAGTCTTTTGAGACGGGTATAATGGTATTGAAGATTATTAACGCCTTTACCTTTTTCTCTTGGTTCCTAAGTATTAGCATTCTGAAACCAATCTTTATTTTTAAGTCAGTTTGAAGAAGGTCTTTGCAAGCCTTGATAGGATTTTTTTCTAGGACGTGAATTCCATGTCGATTCATTTCCTTTTTCAACCTAGCTTCGAAAACTCTTTGGATAATCTTCTACATGTTAATTGTTTAATGTTTGAAAACTTTCGATAGTCTTTAGAGGCGCGGGGGTCCTAATCACAGTCATTGCTGAGGTTAGATTGGAGGATATACTCTCCGATGTAATTAGTTAAGTTCTTTTCAGTAAACGTTTCCTGGGCATATTTTCCCTATAGTTTCTGGTAAAAGTGGACGAAAAGAAAGAATTTAAGGTTTTGAATTCACTTTATTGGTTTTTAATAGGAGGTGATTTCGAAATTATTGGGATCGGATGATTTGATGGAAGGGATTAAAGAATTTATGAATGTAAGGGCTTGACATTTTGGGTAAGAGACTTGACGATATGGTGTAAAGTTGCGCGACGTAGATTTTTTGACGTAACTTGGCGATTTTGGTATCTTCGCTTGAAAGAGAATCCTTGATGTATTTAATTGACGATTGAAATATAGTGTGAGAGAAATGAGTAGTGTAAAGAAGAAAATTTAGTGTAAAGTGCGAAGTTTGATATAGGATATAAAGTTATAGGTTGTTTATCGTCATTGTCTGCAGTTCAATATTAAAAGTCATAGGATTAAATTATTTTCGCAGTGGTAATACCAGAAATAATAATACACATAATAGTACTGACTTAGCTGTTTGCTAATTTAACGATCTTTGAAACTTTTGCCGGTTAAATGCAACGTTTCAAAGAGGGTTTTGATAAAGATTTCTTAGTATTTTAGTTAGCGATACCGTTACCACCTCTAAATGCCCGTCAAGATTCGACACAATTCTGAAGTCTTTTTAACTTATTGTCGTAATAAACTCATGCAGTAATATAGGATTTTCGCTAAAATCTTTCCATAATTTATTCTTTCACAAAATGTAGCCAGAAAGGATTTTTTTTATATTTTGCTAATCTGTGCTTAAACTAATAAACACTGATCAATATTGGTAGGCATTTATCCTTATAACGTTATCGATTCGAATTGTAGTCGAAGTAACTGGAGTATTGTATTAATGGTGGTTGTTGAAATAGTATTACATACAGTGCAGTAGGTCAACTTTACTTATAGTAAAGTTGACCATATTGCAAGTGTATTGCTTTATGTGGACTTACCTCATTGGGTATAAGTCACGTGCAGTACTCTACACTTCACTCTAGGGTACGGGCCAAGCAATTGGCCATACAAATTACTGTGCAGACCGGCTAGCGGTCTGCCAAACCTAGAACAATACATCCACCATCTGACTATGTAATACTACTATTACTTCAACTACGATTCAAATCGAAAACGTTGCAACTTCTAAAACCCTACCAACAGTGGTGGATATATTGTTCTAGGTTTCTCTGACCACTAGCCGATCTGCATAATAATTGTATGGTCAATTTCTTAGCCCGTGCTATAGTATGAAGTGGGTGAATATTATACTTAGCTTTAAAATGAACCCACAAAGAATACATTCAACTTTCGGTTACTACATTCAACTTACTTGCAGCAAAATTTACAGACTATACTGCAATTACTACTATTCCAACATACAAACTTTATTTCAATACAAATTGTTTCACTTACTACAAGACGGTTGATAATTTCCTAAATCGCTCAATCGCCGAGTTTGAAGCAACTAACTACGCCAATTCCAACCGGAGAATAACTATGTCATGAGAAATAGTAACCTCATATTTTTTGTAAATCACCAAATCGAAACCTTAGCTAAATTAAAGTTGAATTATTAGCTAAATCATTGAAACAGCTGTTGAAAATACAAAATTGAAGGTAATTGTGACCCTTATATCCTTTTTCGCTAGGAATTACGACAAAGACTTTTAATACAAAGATTTTGACGAAACTGTTACCGTGGAATATATAAAGAACTCTATTGTCTAGAACATTATCGAGTTCAACACTGATGAAGATTCCAGTCGCAAAGTTTGTGCCTTCCAAGAAATCCGTAAGTTTTTCAAATATTTAACTATTAATAGGTGAAAAACAATGTAAAAGGGTGGTCAAATTACTTTACAAATGGAAAATTATACGAGAAAAATCTTCATCTCAAATAAAACTATAAAAAGATTGGTCGGAATAAATTTCAAACTAGTATAAAGGGAGGACAGTATAAAGGGACTAAGCTAGAGCTATCTATTAAGGTGATTCGAGACTGTTTATAATCCTATATAAGGAGAAGGAAGAAGAAACCCCTGCTCAAGAGCTGCTATAAGCTATAGAAAAGGGGTGATCTAGTTATGTAACAGGTGTAAGGGCATGCTTTTGAGCGATTCCAGAGCATCTTAAGAATATAACAACTGCCAGATCTCAATCCCTAGTAATTACTAGCTCAGGAATCAGATTATAATATTATCTTTAGCATACCTGTACCTTGTAAGCCCCCCCCCCCCCGTTTATTTTTCTCATCTACATATATAAACTCCTTAGCTATCTTAACTAACGTAGATCAATTCGACTACTAAGGCCGTATAACCCACGTAGGTTAACTTCCCCATCGCAACCACCAGTCATTTAAAACAGAGTGAGTAAACCCGCTAACTGTTGCCACTTAACCCACATAAATTAACTTGGCACCTACTACTACCATTAACTGAATTGAATTAATTTACCTATAATTCAAAAACCGTAAAATTGCTACTCCCAAATGAAACAGTGACTAAGAACAAAAAAACTAAGTTAAGCTTATTAGTTAGCAGGGTATTAAGGCTCGTCATTATTTTCGCCCAAATCATAATGAGATTTGAAAATATCGATTTCCACGATGTTAGAAAAGCTTAAAAGTAATATTCAAGTCGGGTATATATAACCTATCTATTTGATTCAAATCTAATGTTTTAGGAAGGTATTAATATGGGGGCAGTCTGCTCAAGGCTTATTTTGGGTTTGTAAAATATCTTCGATGTGGAATTTAGGTTCGGTTTCGCTATTGTTACTAATAAGATTCATAGCGGGTAGTTGATAGTTGCGAACTTACTGGTTTGAAAGCAAGTTGGAAATGGTTTGAATGAATTAATCGATGTAACATTAGAAGTTTTTTCCTTCTGCAATATCAAATTCGATGATATAGTAATCGATGATACAGGTGATACGATATTCGTTGTAAATTCAGCCCAATTTTCGAAAAAAATCAATTTTATCAAAATTATTTCAAAAAAAGTTGAATATTATTAACGACCTGAATCTATTCTGAAGAAAAGCATTATTTATTAACAGTTTCTTGTATACTTTATGATGTAACCTTTATTACGACTGATACAAATTCCTTAACATTACGAATACACTGAACGAAAACTTTTACACTTCTTCTTAGTTTTGTAATTGGAAGCAATAAACAATAGATAATTTATATAAATTCTATATAATAATCGTGTATTATGAAAAACAAGTGAATATTAATGGTAATGATATTCATAATATTGAACTTAAATTAGTAATCGGGACGAACGGCTTTAATTGAATCATATATAAGTAACAAGGAAATACAAATATATTTAAAACATCTGATCAACGCGTTCGGCAATATTATTCGTCTTGGGGTAAAATACGACCTTCAATCGGTATTTTTACCTCGTAAAATGGTAAATTCATTTTTCATACTTACTAATCTAATTCCAATCTCAATCGTTTATATCAATAAAAGGGAACCCATTAAATCGTCAATAGCAATTTTGGAATCACCTTACGTGAACTCTGAGGTCTATAATATTCATTATTGTTTATTTAACTAGTTTACTTGAACAGTTTTTAATGATCATGATATAAAAGCGATTACCAGCTCATTTTGAAAGGAAATCAACTATAAAGTCGATCAAATATTCTTATTACAGCCGTTTAGGAATTTGTAAAGGTTTGAGAGGTTCCTTTTCAATATATGATTGATAATTAGTTTATATATAAATATACTCATTTTAGTAAAAGAATCGGACCGTACGATATTACTTAGGCTGAAATATATATTGGATAAAATGATAATTGTAGTTTTAAGCCTAGGTTGGCCAATGAAATGTAAATTGTATGTAATTTAACTTCATGGTCTAAGGAATGGTTTGTAAATGAGAATAAAAATAAAATGACGAAATTGTAGAATACTGTCATAGTTTACCTAATATTTTCAAATAAAAACTATAAGTATTAATTAGATGTTAGTACAAATACTTTTGGAAAATTTCCCGTTGTTTATATTTATTATGCTCATTAAATAGGGGCAAATTGCATCTCAGGTAATAACGGGGTCCGATTATTTTCATGTTTAATATTTGTAATAAGTTTACAACCCATCGGAATAAACTTATTAAAGATAGTAAACTACAAGATGTATATACGCGGAAAAGACATAAAAACCCCTATTTAAAATATTGGAACTATAATTTCCGGCTTAAAAGTCGGAAGTCGGAACTCTATTACAAATATCGCAGATTTGTAGAAATAATTCATAGGCTCATATACAATTGGCCCCTTCATCATAAATAAATTTGAAACGAAATCAGAAAAATCGTTCCAAATAATAAAATCATTGTTTGGGAAGTCTTCGTGTAATCATTAAATATTTTAAGTTTTTATGATTTGTAAAAACATTGAACAGGTGAGCCGTATACCCAAATTCGCGTTTTATACATTTAAATAATTTATAATTTCCCATTATTTTTATCGTAAATTAATTTATTATATGCAACACATATAATGGATTAACTACTACGCTATTCAGCGTAGAGTATTGTAATACTCAATTCATCGTAATTAGTACATGGAGACTTAACCCAAATATTTAGATTTTAAAAAAGGTTTTTCAGTCAAGATACTATCAAATCAAAACTAGTTTAAAAAGAAAAGAAATGTTTAAAAGATTTTTTTAGTCCTTCAACAACCAAAAACGCTCTTTGAACTAAAATAAATTAAAGTGCCGGCGGATAGAGAATATTTTGAAATTAATTAGTAGTAAAAGTGGAAAAAGTCAAAATGAAACTATATCCCTTATACAAATGTTAAAACCACCCATTTCAGGATAACATATAACTTTTCTGGGTTAAAATATGTTTTGAATTCTGTTTTAATAATGAATCACAAATCATTCAATTTATAAACACCAAACTTATACATAAATATATTTAGGTCTGTTGTAATTATAGTAATTGTAGTTCAGTAAGTCAACTTTACTTACATTAAAGTTGATTCTAATGACTGCAAGTTGAGTGTATTGTTTTGTGGGTCTATTGTACTCAATGCAAGTTAAGTATAGTATGTACCCACTTCACACTAGTGCACGAGCCAAGCAATTGATCATAGAAATTACGGCGGGGACCGGCTAGCGGTCTACCTAACCTAGAATAATACATTCATCATTTGACCATTGCATTATTACTTTTACTTCAACCAATTGAATCGAAAATGAGGCTAAGTCTTAAACCCCAACAATAAGGTTTAAACTAACGACGTTTAAAGCTCTAAATATCTATTTAATAAAAATATTATATCCGCTAGAAGTTTTGATTTAATTTATTAACATATCATTGGGATGACAGAAATAAAAAAATTCGAAAAATGAACCAAACGAATCGTTAATAAGTAATTCAAAAACACTCGATATACCTGAAGAATCAAAAGAAAGAATCCATCGTTCAAAAAAGTCAAAAATATATAGAAAATACTCTTTTATTCGGTTCCTTCTTTAGTACGTAGTTTATAGAAAGCGGTTTTAACGTTCATTTTAATAAATTTGTTCTTTGCCGAAACATTCGTAACTATTCGTTCAATTGGATGAAGGGGACAGCGGTTACATTTCATAATACCGTGACGTTAATGGTAATCAATATAAAATTATGATTCTGCTCTGGGTTTCGCAATGAAAAGTATGAGGGTACCCGCTAAAAACTCACTCGAGAGAATATAACCTTAGAGTAACAATTGAATGAAACTCCCGCAATAAACAGTACAATAGTCCTTAAACTACTTCTAAAGACTAGCCCGAATTTTGTTTTTGAAATAGTAATTTCGTAATCGGTTTCTGAACGGTAAAAAGGCAATTTATCTTCTTAAATACTATCCAATAAAGACGTAAATATCTTCAACGTATCGGAGACCTTATCATCAACGGAAATAAATAGCTTTTATACTAACGTTTTATAAATATCTTCGAGAAAAACGGCGGCAAGTTACATAATAAAAACCAGGTCCCACCAAACCTTATTGAGTATAATATGAAACGCAGCTACATTAATACCCTTCAATTGCTTTAGGTCGACATGAAAACCGGTTCTTGTACGCAATAGTTACCCGCTAATTTTATAAATAACATATATTTTGAAACAACGTAATTTTCCTATTTGTATTTTATACAAAGGTTACCAAAAAAATGTTGTATTACCAATAAGGAATAATATGAGCTCAGAATCGATACCTGTATCTATAAAGGTCGATATCCAAATCGGGTTTAAAAATATAAGCCGTGAACTGGTTCTGAATATATAACGTATTACTTCGTTGAATCGTCGTTATTAGATAAGAATACGCGGTAAATTTGATCGGTAGGTAAGTTTTTTATTCTCAATATTATAGCATTCACAATCAATCATTTTTAATTAACTAATAAATTAAATTAAATTACAAAGTAAGTTTTTTTCAAACGCTAAATCATTTGAAAGCCAGGGGTATGATACTGGGATGAATATAACTCATTTCAATTCATATACATGACTATAGGTAAAAATCACTTTCTCCTTTTTGAAAGTGAAGAAATCTAGGGTAAAAGTAAGGTAAATGACGATATTAACCTTGATACTGGAGTTGGTCGGACACTATACAGAATTCAACAAATAGGTATGGATACGATAATTATTTGCGCCGTATTTTAAACCTAAGTTAAGGGTTTTACGACGACATAATTCTAAATGGTTTAATTAGGTAATGCGTGGTTTAATACTGGTATAACAGGTATTTATGCCGGTTATAATGATATTTCTCTAATTATTGTAAATAAGCGCGACGCCTTTATTATTTCTGCTATAATTAACACTATTAGTATCAATAGTATCAACGTATCTAGCACCATCATATCTAATACATAGGTTGTTAAATCGTTTATTATTAAATTGGGTATAGGCGAGTCATTCGTTATAAAATTTGGGCCAATCAAAAGATAACCAGGCGTGAACAAGTATATCTTCAATAGCTTTCTACAAAATGGCGAGTTTAAAGGTGAATTTCCAAGCTATGCTGACAACTCTCATAAATAAAGCCGATCAAACGTTAAAAAAGACATAGAAATATTCGTGAACCCTTTGTTTCAGCAAGTAGATAACGTTCTTTACCGCGCTTAGGTCGTAATAATGTATATAAAGCATTAATATAGAGACTTTGAGGTTGTTATTACCTGCGACATCAGCATAAACGTAATAAATTTTAATTACAGTCTTTGTAATGTTTTTCAATTATTGTACAATAATAATAAAGTAATCTCTCATTCCAATAGATTTACAATCTTCACGTAATTTATTTAATATTGTGATCTTTTATACTAAAAACTATAACTTAATATTGGAAAACTTAACCAGTTCATCGAAGGGTTTACATTCAATTCATTTATATTCGGCGTAATGAGATAATCCATTATTATTGTAATTGAAGTCGAATAAATCCGGGTCTTCTTTATCGTTAACGAGGTCTCTAATAAGGAGAGGCGAGATAATTAAGTCGTTCGTAAATAGCGTAAAAAGGGGACCCCTTTAAATGGGGGGCTTCTCCAAAGACTTGTACGTATTGGCAACGACTTGAAGCTTCCGAATCACATTTATGAACATAAATAGTACGTTGGTATTACGTTATTTAATACGTACAACTTACTCGTAAACACTATGATTCTGGTCAAAAAACTTTGTATGTAAAGTTTCTATAAAACGTTCGTATTGGACAATGAAATTATCGTGTTACGTGACTAAGGAATTTTAAAGCTAGTCCTTGATAAGTGTATTAAAAAGCTATTCTAGGACCTTGGTATTCATATTTAATAAGTAGAAAAATATAGTGTAGATTTTAAGCCGTTCATCACTTACCAAGATACCATCTGGGGGAAATAATCAAGGATTATATATAAAGGGATTAAGATAAAGCATACGTTTAAAACGTTCGGATTCTGTTCATAATCCTCGATGAGGAAAAGTAGGAATAAAAATTTGGTAAGAAACTGCTACGGGAAACAGAAAAGTGGTGGTTCAATCACGTGATACGTGTAAAGGCATGATTTAAAGCTGTTTCAGAGAATCGCAGAAGTATTTCACCCGCCAGGGCTAGATTGCTAGTGACCACTAGCTCCGGCACTAGCCTGTGACAAACTTCTTTTAAGATCCTAAACCTCAAAACCTTTCAAGTTAAATCTCCTGAGGAAAAGGTAAATATATTACCAAAGGTTACCAACGCCTCCATACACGTTTCAATAGACTACCGCATGATTTCAAAATAAGTTAAACTTTCAATCCCACTAATGGTAATTTTTCATATTGTCCATCTTGGAAATTCGTTTGTTCTTTAGTTAATGTAACCTCTGCCCTAGGCAACGAACAGTATTCGTTTAGGGTAGTAATAGAACGTGAAGAAACGGTTGTTAATATGGTACTAGAAATCGTTATCAGCATTATCCAACCTTGATTTAAGGAAAATAATTAAAATCGCCAAGGCAGTAAAGATGTGTAAGATGAGACTATGCAAAGCGCAGATTAATATCACCACCCTAAACGGAAAAAATATTATATATGGGAGCTTACTATGGGTTCTATTACAAAACTTTTCCCGTTAAGTTAAACTACTAGCAATTACCCATAACACCTCAACTCCAAAGGCCTAAAATTGAAGTAAACCATAAGAAAAATAATTGATGACTGGAATGACAATTGCAATCTACATTCTAAATCGGTTAACATAGTTAATATCAACAATAAATTAATAATGTATTTTTCCGAAATTGGGAATAATATTAAAAAGTGTGACGTGTTACTTTGAAATCAACTTAAGACGAAAACGATTTTATTCTTTAATACTTATAACTAAAAAAAAAGCTTAAGCTTCCGACTTTTACTTACTATTCCTAGAAATTTTCGCCCGATACGTCAAAACCTACCTATTAACCTTGAGAACCAAAGAAGGTACCTTCCATAAAATATATACAGGTCTAAAGAATCAATTTAAATGCAACCTTCAACTTATTAATATTATACAGATGAGGTAACAAAGCAACGAATAACAATAATAAAGGAGGAAAAAAAGAAATATATATGTATGTCCTTGATTAGCTGCTTAACAAATCAACAATTTATTAATAGGTAAATGGGAGGTATAGGTTGAAAACACCACACCTCGAGAGAAGGTCCGGGTAAATTTTCCATGTGTTAATAAGTTTGAATACGCCTTATAAATCCTAATTACTACTTATTAAGGAATTTTAAACAGGCTCCTATTTTAATTCACAATGATGATACTACTAACGTTAAATTTAAATGATGATTTACTACTCAACTAATATATTTCAAAATTGGAATGATAATGTTCTGTTTATCCTATTTTACATCAAGTAAAAGAAACATAGGTTTCAATACTCAAATGGTGGCTCAAAGCTATTAGAATGAAAGTTACATTGGTAACAATTTCATAGTTAAAAATGAAACGAGTATAGAAATCATAAAAACTATCATCGTAATATTGATAGAAAGTCTTGAGTTTGTATTAAGTTTAGTTATTAGATAAGCTTTGACTATATTCCTAAAATCCGAGCATATAATAGGTAATATATCACAAATAATTCATTACTGTTGGAAAAAGGTAACATTTTAACCGTATCAAGAATCATAAAGGAGAGAAAACGTTATAATATGAAGATAATGCTTTGAAGTAAATCATAGGGTACAATGATACATATTTTAAAGCAACCAAGTGATTAGCCCAAAATTTCTTTTCATATTGCTTTTCAGACAAAGATCCATATTACTTTCATAACAATTATACCTTTAACCCTATACATTTTTTTTCAATCTACGCGAATATAAATCGGAGTAAACGTTTCTAGGAATTATGTTAGACATAAGAGCTGTGAAGAACTGAAAATAAGGACATTTCTGATATATCTCAATGATACTTAAAAATACTATTACAAAAAGAATTGCCTATAAAGATGTTGGTAAACCCAAAAAAGACCTTGGATTACATAAGATATGATCGTTGATCGGATAAAAGATTCTGTAAATAATATACGGATCTATTATCTTCTCTTTTTTAAAAACATCTACCTTCTATTTCTTTTACTTTGATAATATAAAACCCTTTGGAGTTAACTTTCATTTGAGCGTTGATAATCTGGTTAATGAGGACCAGAGGTTTTTTCCCATCTCCGAATGGGTACATTTGCAATTTTATTTTGAGAAATGAAAGACAGATATAATAAACTTAATTAATTCGGAGATACCGTTAGAATAATATTGATTGCATTGCATTAAGTCAATTTTATATACAAGAAAAGTTTACTATACCAACTGCAAGTTGAGTATATTGTTTTTAGAATCTACGGTATCAACTGAAAGTCAATAAAACTATATGTTCGCTTTAAATTAGGGTACGGTCTAAGCAATTCTCATACAAATGACTATTCAAACCGGTTAACGGTTTTCCAAACCTAGAATAATACATCCACCACTTAATCAAGGCAATACTACTGTTACTTCAACCACATCTCGAATTGATAACGTTGCAACGTCTGAAGTCCTACCAATAGAAAGGTTTTTGATACCGGCGTTTTCATTTCGTAATTGTTAATCAAATACTTAAAAGGTTTATATTTACCTGGAAAAAAACGATGAAGAAATAAATTTGAAAATTTGATTGATTTTTTATTTTTGGATAACAAACCTGTTATGTATGTTGCTCGCTAATCAATCCCTTGCCACAGAGTTATTTTCCTGAAATTGGTGTTAGCATAAGTATATCCAGAAGGCATTAAGGATATTGTGAATAAATACGTTCCTGGGAGCGTTAAAAATCATTATTCAATACGTGAACACCAATTTCGCGGTAATTAAAGTTTAAGTTAATGAAAAATGATTTAGATTAAAGAAAAACAAATCTCTTTGGAAACCAATGAAATTTTTAGAACGGATAAAAATATACTTACTACTCTAGAGGGAGAATAACATCTTGAAGTGAAAAACTAGAAACTTTAAGAATTTAAAGATTCATTTTGAAATATTAATAAAAGACTTTAATAATATTCAAAGCCTTGATAGCTTAGTGCTGACGTTACTATTTAATTCAGTAGTGTATATTTCGAAATTGAGAAACATTCGGAATTTTATATATATTGTGTTCAAATTATGATTACAGTTCTGTCTGCCTTTGAAATAGTATTCGAGACTTATCCCAGACTATTTTTCCCCAATAGATAACGCCAGAAATGAACCGTGATAAAAATTAAGAGTTTCAAATATTTTAATAATTGAAACAGGGGAACCTAACTTACATTTCATTTTAGTGGAATAGGGAATTAAATGAATTTATGTATGAATTATTCAGTAATTGTAAATATATAACGAGGTTGAAAAAAATTCGAGAATGAATTAGAAGACGTAAAGATTTATCATAACCCCATATCAACAACTTTTTGAAAAATAAGTAATCATGAAAATGGAAATGAAAAAAATCATAATTTCTTCTTGGCTTACTTAAAAATAATTTTTGTAAAGGGTTGAATTTTGTCATACGACTCTTAAGGATATTAATTAGATCCTAAAACGATCTTTATATTTATGTTTTGGTACAAATTCGTTCTTGTTTTACCGGTCCTATTGAAATGGGAATATTACCGGAATTACGAGCCTCAATGGTTTATGTTCTTGTCGTTAAGCGAAACGATCAACTAAACTAGTCGCTGCCTAACCACTTTTTCAATTGGGCCACTACATAACGTAATATCCTTTTTAAAATTTATTTGACTTATTTTGTATTAACCAAGTTATTAGCTTATTTCTTATTCATCCGGTATAAACCTTTTCATTATATATTGATTGCTGGTAAGTTTTCATAATTGCAACGTAGTTGATACAAATATTTCGTAAAGTCACTGATAATACTTTTGAAGCGGTAATTTGATAATCCTGTATTTCCCCAACCGCTAACCGGTTTATATACTTATAGGTATGAGCAACTCTTAAGTCCATACATCAAGCTTAATTTGGTACTCTTTAAAATTTACTTGCAACAAGTAAATTAAACTTATAGGTAATACAGTTGACTGAGCTATGTTACAAATAAACTTTTTTTCAATACCAACTTTTAATTTTAATAAGCGTGCACTAATGTAGCAAATCACAATTTTTATTCACAAATGAGATCCCTAATATGCTTATCATTAGTACCCTCACTAAATACCATATATTTTTTCACCTAAATTAACTTTAATTACTGTTTTCCGCCCTAAAATTTCAAATATTAATTTTCCCTATTCCCACACAAAGGAGTTTCGTCACGAGCATAGATGCTATTAATATTATACTATTTTTAAATTGTTTTAAATACCTTTTTTTTTCATTATGACCCAAACATTCTTACAATTCACCGGGGTCTCCCTAGTTTTCTGAGTTACCTATCAATCGATTTACGTATTCTTTAATTCGTTCAGTTAGATTATTATTATTCACAAATTTTTTCACATATCTGTTTTAATTGTATTCAATCATAGTGTTAGCGGGGTAATCAGTGTCGTCAGTCTACCTACATTCGTCAATTCTCGAGCTTTGTATATCTCTTATAATATTTTAACGTTTATTGTCAAATATCTAATATTAATGGGTACGGGATTCAACCAGTTACTCCTAAAGTTTTGGGAGATAATATATGGACGATTACATGTATCTAAAGTAATTCAAGTTATTTGGTGATAATTTTCAAGATATTGTCAGTTATTATACCGATGTTAAATTCTACTATTTTACTATAAACTTTTAATGTTAATACCTTCTGTATTATACGTTTAATTCTAACGGATATCTAGTATACAAGGTTTTTGGAAATCGTAAACTGAATATTTAAATTTCCTACGTTAACTAATACTATAAGTAACTTAGTGATGAAGGTAAATTCAATATTATTAGTAAAAAGGTTACTTAAAAGAAATATTCAATTCGTAATCGATAAATTTACTGATACCTTATCAATGTATTTATTGAAATAGCCTATTTTTGATTAACTACGCTTTCTTGTTTCTTTCAATATATTGTTTGCAATTTGAAACGTATGACGTAATAGATTGGGTCCTAACATTTTCAATTAAATATAATGAGCCCAAGTAGGCCTTTCGTACTATCAATAGAAAGTACCACTTCAATGTTCCCTCGTTGGTTTTACTAGGTTTCTTCTAATTCGTTTTATACCTCATTTAATGTAAATTAATGTAGGTGAAACAGACATTATCATCATTTTAGACACATATTTACAATCCTTGAAAATCTAATTCCATGTCTAAAACTAATATCTCAATTAACTTGCAATTTGAAAAACTAAACCCTTAATTATATGTTATTCATCTACATATTGACGATGCCACAATGTAGCCATTACATAATAAAAATATATTCGTTTAAAATCAAAGTCTTTATATATAAACTTTTTCCAAAGTGTAATTTGTTTATGAAAAACAATGTAATTATACTTGAACCAATCTGGTACTTTGTTTCCCAAAGCGTTTTACCTTTACAAAATAGAACTTACGCCTGAAAATCTTCAGAAATTCAAACGATATAACTTATTTAAAACCAATCACGAATTACATACACATGATTGAATGATATTAGTTAACTATTAACTTCTTTATATATAACCTATTTTCAAAGTATATTTGGTATATGAATAACCTATTAATACATTTTTATAACAATCTGTAAAATATTTTGATATATTTTATTAACGTTTCAATTGAAACTTATCCCCTAAATTATTTATTGATTTAGATGATATCATTAGTTAATGATGGTCCAAGAATTATTTATACATTCACATAATGTTACGGCTATTTAACATAAATTCATTCATTACGGCCAAAGTCTAGAGAATCACGATAATAACTACTGGATGTTAGTGGATAATTTAAACCATAAAGGATGAAGTAAGAAAATAATTTTCGGTCTTATTATATTATCTTTCAAATGTTAACGTTAAATTTGCGTACGATCAATCAGTAGTTCTAGCTTCTACTTTGTAAATGATTTCGTATTCCAAAATCATTAGATTTTACACTTCGAATGATAATCGTAGTGCAGGTTACATTACGCTTCAGTAGGAATACCATAAGTTTGAACTTGGTAGTTTTTTTTAATAAGCGGACCTCAAGTTTTAATAATGTTTTTAATGCCTAACTAATAAGTCAGTTAGTTATTTCACTTTTATTTTAGTGATACTTAGGTCGTGGTATACTGTTCCCTGGTTTTTAATTCTTGTTATTATCTTTCTTTTTTGGATGGAACGTTCTTTGCCGTGTTTTTTACGCTGTCATCATTCCAGTTTCCTTTAATTAATCGCTCGTCTTTTCAACAATATATTCGCAAATAATGTGTTTTTTGATTAGTTCGGCTCAAACATTTTGATTACATTTATCTAGTTTTGCATACAGTTTAACCTACTTGACTTGAAAACTAATTTACTATTACGAATTTTAAATAGTACGTCTGGGTTGACGATATTTCATATCTTATAAAATACATATCATTTTTCCTGCTCTGTTCACATAAAACATTGAATTTAAAAAAGCCAACATAACACGTTTTTCATTGGTAATTCATTTCAATAATAATGGTATTATCAATTGAGCAATATATGTATCGTTTTCTCAATTCATTTAAGCCTCTACCGTATTATAAAACTCGCTTTTAGGTATTTAACGATAGTAATGATGCTATCGTCATACATAAATATATTTTAAATATTTATACAATTAATATTCAACTATTGAATATAAAATCGTCGTTCAATCTTTTAACTATCATTTTCAATCTTACCTTCGAATTTGTAAAATTGCCAATCTTTAATATGAGGATATTATAAGCTTCATATAAAAAGGTTTATGTTTTTTCAGTCTTAATATTTCCTTAATACGCTTGAAAGAAACGAGTTTACTTTAAATTCCTACGGACTCAATATTAATATGAGATTTTATTGTTTTAAAGTTAATATAAATATTAAAAACCAGTATGTTTAAGGCTTCTCAATACATATTAATTGATAGGGTACATAAATCTTCCTCAATTTACTTCCGACGTAACAATGTTAATAAATTCAACACTATAAAACGTTATTACGAAGTTAATAACAAAAACCATGAATCAATTATCAACGTAAAGACCATTAATAAAAACTTCAAAGTAAAAATAGTAATCTTCTTCAACGAAAACATAAACTATAAAAGGGTTCGTCAATATGTTTAAAATTAATAATAAAGTTTTGCGATCGTTGTGAACGTGAAAAAAAACCATATATTTACTGTTGATTACCTTGAATACGGTCCATAATTTATTAATTGTGGGGTTATTGAACCATCGAAGTAATGCATAAAAGTTTTACTCACTTGAATATAATATCGTTTCTTGTAACTTCAAATACCAAAGAATAAATATTCATATTTCTATATAAAGCACATCATTTAGCTGTTACCTTTAACTTGTTCGCTAATTTGAATATAAAATTTAACATTGAGGTTTTTTTATATTTTGAAAGTTAAAGACAAAGAGGTTAAACAATTCAGAATATGAAAAAGGTAAATCTAACGAAGTTAGTGATAGTTGTCGATCCAAGTAGAAAAAGTTTGTTCCTAAAGCTAAATCCAACTTACGCCTTATCGACATCTATATAGTCTCACTCTGTAATAGTATTAGTATAGCTTTGCAGAATAACGTATTACGAGTAGCATTTTATTTAATATCGGGCTTTCCCGATAACTGGAATAAAAACTTAAAATACCTCTTTCACAGAAAAATCGAAAAAAAAGGATACATATATTTGAAATCGTTATCATTATCAGAAAAATACGGTCATTTACCTTTTAAGAGATTCAAAAAGGCGTGATCGGCCAATTAATATATTACTTTAAATTCATGGCCAACATATTTATTCCGGTTTATAGACGTGGAAATATAATCTTCTGCTTTTACCTCCATACTTTGAAAGACTAGGTTACGTATTATATATTCTAAACGAAAACTTAGAAATTATTAAGTATCCTAAATTGCCTTCTTGTATCAGTATATTGCAGTTATATATTGTATTTGCTACTTACCTTATTGGATACATTCTGGACCCCTTTGAACATTATTTTAGGGAAATTTATAGTGCTGAGTGAGAAAACTAAGATCAGATTTTTTGTTTTCTTACGTACATTATCGGTTTAGCTTTGAATCGTAGGTTTCTTATTAATCGAAATATTCAGTCCTAATTGATTCAAGATCTATATAATAAGGGTGTGCGAGGTATTTATTGTTATCGGTAAAGTGATAGAATAAAACGCTGATATCAAGCGAGTTGAGTACCTATATTATTAAATTCTTAAACGTGAAACAACGTTATTAAAGTAAGCCTTGACCTATGACGTCGAAATTATATATGGCGTATTAAAATTTCTTGTACCACGTGATAACCTAACGGAATTTCTAACGTAGTGTACCTTCTTTAAACTTACAAACATCAATTCCTAATGAACAAAACATTAACCTATCAAAAATCTAGTTGAAGAAGTATGTTATAACTTTCGATTTTTTTGTAAACTATAACGTATAAAATCATGTAATGAAGATTCAATTTATATGGAATGATATAAGATTGATATATTCTTCGAAATAACTTTGAAAATCATATAAAGTATCTCGCAATAATAAACAATCAGTTTAATACTAAAAGTTACAATCCTTGATTGAACCAATAAAATGACTGGGAAATAACTGGTGAAAAAAAAGCAATACAATCTTTATTGAATGTATAATATTGGTAAATAGCCGTAATTTTATATTTAAAAAGTTATATAGGTTACCTTCATCTTATCTTTACTACGTAAAATCTACATGAAAATCATAATAGTTACATAATACTTATTCAGTATAACAATATAGTGAAGGGTAAAACACTTGAATTTGTTGTATAAACGCTTTCAGTTTATCAACTGATGTTCCCAAGGATACTAACAATAGTTTAAAAGTATAAGATAGTTACCTTGAATATAATTTCAAGGGACAAAATAATGATTAAATTAAAAATGGGTTGGCGCTTAGAGATGCTCATTACTTGTAAATAATGATATTAAGGAACCTTTCCTAATTACATATACTGAGAGATTAAAATATTATCATATATTTGGTATTGAAAGACCTCTTGATAATGATTTTGTTTTATTTACCATTGTCCTAAATATTAACTAGATTTTAATGAATTGAATATTTATTGTAACTTACAACTGTAGCTTGTTGGTGACCTTGAGATAAAGAGTTTAAGGAATATATTTCGATTGTGACATTGAGTTTCAAACGTTTATAAAGATAATAGAATGTGTTATCGCCAATGATACCTTTATTTTTCGTTATTAGGTCTTGCAGTATTTTCCTAATCATTTCGTATTTATGGACGAGTTTACTCGAGTTTGCTTTTTTTATAATCTAGTTATTTACGAGAATATGGAGTTACGAAATTTACTTGCAGAATTAATCTTAGCTTTTTTCATCTATTTTTTCTATATGATAAAAGAGAAGTTCTTGAGAAATGGGTACGGTCATAATAGACGTGAATACAGGAATTAACTTATTAAGAGTCGGTTTCAAGGATAGAATGACCCATATAATTTATCAGGTATTCTTTGATAATATCTTTAGTAGGTTTCCTAAATTTTAGGTCTTGAACTTAGTGTTGGTCAAGATTGATACAGGTTTCTTGACGGCTTTTTAGATGTTATTGTAAGGTATTTTATTGATTTTATTGTAAAAAATACTGTAATAGGGGGAAAAATTAGTGTGAAGAGATCAGTTATAAGTTTTTTTACTCCCCTTAGATATTAAGGGTTTTTATGATTAAAAGGTTCACAATTTGCGATGATGATAGTGAAGAATACTGATCTATTTACTAACTTTAGTAATTTAATAACTTTTATCATATATTTTCGCTTGAATATTTGAGTGTTGCTTGAAATTAAGATATTTGAGCGGTTAGTTTGAACGCTCAGGTTTTTAAAATGATTGATTAAAGATTCTTTGATGATTTAATGACATTATCATTATCTCTATGTTCATGTTAGAAGAAAACATACAAATATGTATTCTCCTTTGCTATATGTAATCAGTAGATGCAGTAACGGGAGCGCTTTGCAAGATTTTCGCTTTAAATTAACTCCTTCGTATGGCGTAATCGGAAAGTAATTTACTGTTCTATCAAGATTATCTGAGTTAAACTAATAAATACTGTTTATTGTTGCTAAGCCACTGTTATTGAAAAATAGTTGATTCTAATCTTTGATTAAAGTACTGGTATTATATTGAAAGTAGTAATGTTGTACTTTCAAGTTTAGCTGCCTGGTATCCCATTTGCACACGCATTTATATGAGCAACCTCTTGGATCATGCCCCAAGTTAAATTAAGGACTCTGTGCAAATCATTCGCAGTAATTATGGTTAACTTACATTTGGTTTAGTTGACTTTGATGACTGGAATACTTAACAGATTAATAAGTTTCTCATTGTTGGCAAGTAAACAATTAGTGCTAGCAGGGTAAAACATTTGATTTAACTGGGGATTAGGAGGTGATAGTGCCCTAGAACGTATTTAAGGGCACTAGTAATCGTTGACGCCCTTTTACTTTCCTCTTGAGTCTTAAATTTAATGATTGAGAACCCAAAAATCACAAAGGTAGTCCTCAAGTAAAATAAATTTAAAAATGCCTCTGCTAATCGTTGTAATATTTTATTAAAGACGAAAATCTTACGCCTATTGACTTTCAAAACTAACTTTGTTTTAACAATACGTTGAGTTATACTTTAAAAATGAATTATCTCATATTTAAAGAATTTACGAAAGTCTTGGAAGGTATAAATGCAATGACCAAACTCTTTACTGACGTTTGTGTCAAGGATATAGTAATCGAAGTAAGTAGTTTATTATTCTTTAATAGACGTCTTTTAACGTCCTAAATCCAAAGATGTTGATCATAATTCTTTTTTTAAAAAAGATCCGAGGGCCTCAATTGACTTTATTTGTTCCCAATTGAGTGTTATTCTGTCTTGGTGGTTTGGGCGAAGGAACCTGGCGATTTGACAGCGTGTGAACTTGGCGATTTGGGTAGTGGGTCTTGGTATTTCAAATATGAAATTGCGTAATATCACTTTTTTGGTACGAATTCGTGATTCTTATTGTTTGTTGCTTGATTCGTTATTTGTTACAAGGTTCTTCAACTCAGCGATTTGTGATTCACAGAAAAGAAACTATTCAAGATAATATACAAGAATATATAGTATGGGCTTATAAATTCAAGTATTCTAGAATCTACATAGAGGCCTTGATATATGATTAAGTGTATTTTCATAGAGATCTCGATGAAACGTCGAGAATTCGTACCAGTCGATATTAATATATACTAGTAATTACTAATTCGTCTATGCTAGTCAGTACTAGTCCAAGTGTATCTCCGTGTTGATCATCTATACTATTCAATAATGGTGCCTCTTGAAGATATCTACATCTTTGGTGAGTTCCTCGTCTTTGGCATTGAGAGGCTTAGTACTTGTAATTGTACTAAGTACTGACTAACCTTGTTGTTGCCTTGTTAATTGTGTTGAGTAACTGTAACTATTTTAGTTTAATACACTCCATAAAGTGGTATTGTCCACTTGGAAAGAATGAATAAATGAAATAGAAGTAAAAGATAAAGAAAAGATAAAGGGTAAAGTGAAGGAAGCTTAGTATATAAAGAGAAAGTTGGTAGACGTAAAAAGTAAAAATATTTGTGTAGTCCAATTTAAACCGATAGCCTTTACGGAACTTTTTTGTTAATATCCCAAAAATTTTACCAAAACCTCTTCACTATTTTATATATTTAGTATGATAAGTTAATATAGAGCTCCAATGTTTATAAACTATACTATTAATTTGAACTCAGAATAAACAAGCTAAGCCGTTGCATTATTACACCGTGATTTGCTCTCGGAAGTGGCTTTGTTAACCCATCAGCCGGTGTTTTGTCTATAGAAGCCTACTTAATGTGTATTGTATCACGCTCTACTTCATCTTTTACAAAGTATTATTTAAGGGTCATAAATAACTTGACGGCTTCCTTATTATTATATTATATTGAAACGATAATATGAATACGTAACTCCATATATAAGGTCCTTATTTCAATCGTTTTATAAGTGACTGTTGGAATAGCAGTCAAATTCAGTACAGCCAAACCAACTTTACTTGCAGTAAAGTTGATTGTACTGACTGCAATATTGGCTGCAGCTTGTGGGATTGCACTGCAAGTGCAGTGCAGTAGGTGCCCACTTCAAAGTTGGGCACAGGCCAAAGCGTTTGGCCATACAAATTAGTGTGCAGACCGGCTAGCGGTCTGCCAAACTTAGAACTTACAGGATCAATGAACAATATCAACGCAGCACCAGTTACTTCGACCACAGTGATTCGAATCAACTTCGTTGAAACGAGAAAGGCCTACCAACAGTGACTCTGATTACTGCTACATTTTAATCATTTATAAAAAAGGTAATATTTTTGATTTTCGCCTTAATATGCAGTTAACCATATTAATAACGATCTAAATTATTTATCTATATGTATGTTTCTTAATAGACTTATCCCCCTTTTTTTCGGAACAGCACTAGTCATAAATTTAGAGATTTTGGGAGTCCTCAAAGTGATTTTACTAAAGTTTGTAGCGTTTTAATACGTATTAATTTATAAGATTTCACTTCCTATTTTTATTACATAGTCTTGATAATATCTAAAGTATTTGAAAACGCAATTAACAGGTGTCATATTTTTAAGTAAAAGATTGTGGAAAAAACTTTCAAATACTTATATAAGAAAGGTGATGTCTAGCCTAGTCTGGCACATTGTATGGCCTAGGGTTCCCAAATTTCACTAATATTTATTTTTTACGATATATTAATGTAATCTTTAAGGGGCATATATATTACATAAATATATGAATCAGGAGTAATAAGGATGTAAGTTGAACATTTACTTAGTTCCTCTACATTAAAGTCCAAGACTTTTTAAATGTACATTTTTTGTGTTAAAATAATCGTACGTATGTCCCTATTCCTTGAAAGACGTACCCCTAGGAAATTCTTCGCCCCTTCTAGGTTTTTATACTTGAAATACTTCCTAATATCCAGTTTGAAGGCCTTATTAGCTTTTTAGTTTGAGCCGGTTATGAGAAAGTTCTCAACGTAAGTATAGATAATAAGTGAGCGGCGAAATTTTATGTATACTACGTTGTTAAAGCTTAACTTTTCAAAATTAAACGTATCGAATTTTCTCTTCAACATTTTTTAATATTATTTTAAAGCCTGTTTAAACCCTTATAGGGCTTCGAGTATGTGAATTACATGTTTAACTGTAGGATTAACACCTATATTGTTTTGCTTTAAATGCTTTAGAAAGGTGTCTCTAGTAGTACCCAAGATTTCCGTTAACATTATTTTTTTCAATTTCCCGTTTAGAAACGTCAAATCTAAATCCATTTAGTTTATACCCTATTGATAAAAATCCACAAGCGTAACAAAGATTCTCTGCGTACAAAACTTTGCTATGAAGGCAAAAGTTTTAGTGTAGTTAACAATATATTTTTACTTAAACCCTCGTATTACCATACTATCTTTATACCTTCAAATTTGGCTTTTGAAGACATTTTTAACCTTGTTAAATTTTTGGGGTCCGGGTATAGCAGTTAATAACCATTTTGACAGCCTTCAAGACCTTAATAAATAGCAAGCTCCGTATCTCACTATGGAGCGCCTTTTCATAATAATTGATATTGAAGCTTTTTAAGGCTTTCTTTACAGCTAGTTTTCTTTTGTTTACTAATTGAAGGTATAAATTAGATTATTCTATTGTTAATAATAACATCTGCAGATAAACTTTATGGACGGTTATTTGTTGTTATTATTACGATTTGGCGAATGTTTATTTTTGGTTTAGAGTTTAGAGCTAACTTTATGGTTTCATAAGTAAAATTAACTTTGACGGTCTTACTATTTTCTTCGCTTATAACAAAATTACATCTTTCCGTATTTGACTTTTTTTAAATATCTTTAGTTTATAAGTTACAATATTTGTCTTGATCAAGTTTTTCTTGGCCAGTTAAGAAAATATATCCTGAAGATTTGCTAGTGCTTTGTAATATTAGAAAATTGACATAAAAGATGGATTCCCCTGTCTTTTGTTCAAGTAGTCTTTTGATCTTTTACTTATTTTGTAAAGAGTATATAGACTATAACAGTAAAATCGGAAATAAATGTAAATTGACATTAGATCTGTAACCCATATATCTCATTACGTTATTGCGAAAACCCTTAATAGGTGTGGAATACTAAATTTTGATATTATTGTTCACTATTTTGTTGGCTATAACGGTAGTTGTTTGGAATAGGTAGAATTATAAGTGATGTGGTATCTTTCTGGTAATTGTCCAAGTCCTCTTTTTCCCTCAAAGATTACTCGGATGGAATTATTCGAAGTTCTGTTTTTTCAAAGGTGTTTAACGAAGGAAACTTAAGAGTTAATACATAGTTAATAGACATTTTTCTAACTAAATAGTCAATAAGCTCGTTCCTTTTGTTGTGGATTAAAAGTTTCTATTACATGCAATGCGTTTGATAATCGTGTTTAACATACAAAAAACGGCTTTGAGTCCCTTATCAGGGGATATAAAGGCTGTATTATAAACTATAAAGCCATATTTAACTTCAGTAGCCATAAGTTTATGTTATTCATCTTTAAAGCTAGCAGTTATTTTCAGAAAACTATCAAGGATTCAGATGGGATCCTTTTTTCTATGGAGTTTTGTATTGGAAGCTTGGTTACTATCGAGTGCTTTTGGAAAACTTATAGCGAGTACAAATAAGATCGAAATATTTCTTTTCCTGTTTTTTTAGGGCTATCCAATAATTTAAGTGATTTCTCTACTGATTTTAGGTTAGTGTGGACAAATTTGATGTGTTAGAGGAAATTATCAAAGCATTTGTACTTAGTAAGAATAGTGGTAATAAAATTGCAATAGAACTATTTTATAGTAGTTTGTATAATAATATAATTTCTAATTATAGTAGAAAGTGCTTTTCAACTTAATAAATTAATGAAGGATAAGTTCATAACCTTAATACCTAAGCGATCAATCTTTGATAGACTAATCAAGTCTATACTAAAATTAAAGCAGGAAAAAATTTGTACAATGTTAAGGTATTGTAAGCTTTATTAGATTGAACTTATACTTGTATCGTTTCTTGTCTTATGGGTTGAACTATACTACCTCTTGTTCGTGATTCAGGGTAATTTTAGTCTTTTATTAAAATCAGCTCCAACACAGTTTTCAAACTATATTTTAATAATTGTAAAAAAGCAATGTGATATGAAAGAGAGAAAAAAAACAATCTTGAAATCAAGTTTTAATAGCTTAACATTCAAAGTGGAGCTTATACTACGGTATTACCCGTTTTTCGTACAGCCTTATATTTGTTATTTAGGTAGAATAATATGAAAAGTAGGATCCTTGACGTAAAAAGTGTAGTCTTCAATGTTAAAAGTGAAGACTTCAACGTTCAAAGCATATCCTTTAACATTGAAAGTAAATACCTTAAAGCCAGTATACCGGTATAAGATACGGCTTATAATTAGCCAAAGTTCTCCAGTAAAAAGTCATATATACGGTTTTAAATAGTAGACCAGTCAAATTTAATATCTAACTACATAACTGTAAATGATAGTACCCTAAATTAATGATGCTATATGTAGTTGGATTCATTTACTTTACTTTTATTCATTATCAATTAGTACATAACTGTAAATGATATTACCCTAAATTAATGATGCTATATTTAGTTGGATTCATTGACTTTACTATTATTAATTATACTAATGTCTATTTTTTCTTCGTTTCTGGTAAATATACTATAATTAGAAAGCCCTAGATTTGGAGATAATATGTGATATCTGTGTTTAGTGATCTTTTTAAAAGCTTGTAAGGTATTTTCCTCCTAAACTGACTAATATACTTATTATTCTTAATAGTCTTATTTTTCAGTCGGGTTTAAGAATAGAGTTTGCGACTTCCTTTCCTTTTTAAAGCTGGTTTTTGTTTTGAAAATCCGATTATAGTTCACGTAGTATTGAAGGAATGGTATTTACCAATTTACTTTATATACTTACTACCCAGACTGGAAACTCGTTCATAATATAAATCAAAAATAAAAAGCCATACACAATAATTTAAACCTAACAGCTTTTATAAATCAAACTACTTTTAGTTTTTCAAACGCTGCCATAAATAGAACAGAAGTATAGTAGTAGAAAGGGTGTAGGAAACGAAGATTCTTAAGTTTTTATCATTTCATCCATCCAATGCCTTAATATATGCCAATAAACTTCGATAGAGTCTCATATAAATCCTCAATACCAATGATAATGGTTGAAAGGTTAAAAGTAATGAAAAAGGTAATTATTCTATAGGCTCGAATTCGTATATATATATGGTTTTGAAAGTCTTGATAAAACTTTAATCAATAGATATAAACAAGTAAGTATAGTTTTTTTTTAAAATACTATATTTATCTTCATTTTGAAAATACTCTTCAAGATATTAGAACAGTTATTACTAATAGTATATCCTCTAATTATCATCCGGCATGTATTTATATTTAAAGAATTCGGTTTTTTACAGTCTTTAAACTATTTTAACGTATGTTTGTTTTTAAAAGAATTTTTTTTTTCAACGTTAGAAACAGGATTCTTGGAATTTCTTTCCTTTTTCTTCATCGGTATAATACCTATCGATTTAAGTAGTTCTGGCTTGATTGTTTTCTTCCAGCATTCCTCAAGCTCAACAGTCAACCTATCGTATTAATCGATAACTAACTTAAGTTCTTCCTGTTCCGAGTAGTCTAGGGCATAGAAAGCTCTAGCCTCTGCCTTCTTATCAGCACAATCATCAGCATTAACGGCTTGAAATTCTTACTCAGCTCTAGTTTTACAGGTATGACAAGCTGCATTTCACCTTTTGGTTAACAAGGCCTCAATGTCCAAAGCTCTTAAGGCAACGAGAGTAGCCATAAATCATAGAAGTCGCAGATGTGAGGATTTAGCCGGTGGAGAAAAAAACATGTAATCTAAAAGCGCCGGGAACAATAACAATCCTCTAAGAAGGAGAACCATAATCACTAGTACTGCTGTAAAAAAAACCCTGGTGACGGAAACAAACCACCTTCTGAGAATGATAAAGGCGCATCCTCAAAGATATCAAAAGATCCAGAAAAAGTCTACATTTTAATCTGTTCGGTAAGAAAAAGTATACAGCTGGATTCAATTAAATAGTAAAACAATAGTGCACAATCGTAATAATAATATGTTGATTGTACTACAAATGAAAATATTATATAGACTTATAAATTCAAGTATTCTAAAATTTACGAAGTGGACTTGATATAAAATCAAGTGTTTCTTTATCGAGATCTCGAACAAAGGTTGAAATTCCGTACTAGTTAATACTAGTATAAACTAATAAATACCAGTTCCTTTGTATTAGTAAGTACTAGCCCACGAGGTATATCCGTGCTGATTCTCCGTACCCGTCAATACTAGTACTTGCACTAGTAAATACTAGTGCCTCTTGGAGATATCCACATCTCCGGTGAATTCCTCATCCTTGGTGTTGAGAGGTTCGGTACTTGAAGTTGTACCAAGTACTGGCTGGCCCTGTTATGGCCCTGTTATTGAGTGTGCTGAGTAAATATACCTGTTGTATTTCAACAAATACCCGCAATAAAAGTAGGGACTAAGTCGTTTTCCAACTGTAAAGTGCTTGAACACTTAGTGATCGCTTTTTTAACAATTTGAGACTTCAACGGTTAATCTCAACGTTCCTCAGGATAGTTCAATGAAGATTTCAGACTGTTTTGAATAAAGATACTGTCGCCACCTCTATAATATGGTAAAAACCGACGCAACCTAAAAATCTTTCCTACTTACTATCGCGAAAACCAACCCAATGGGTAGGGTTCTTTCGCAAGAATCTATTGATTACCTTGTAATTTAAAGCGTCATCAGAGAGTAATTTTTTTCCAGATTGCTCATCTATGCTCAACCTAATAAAAACTGATAAGTGTTGATAGACCTTGCCTGTTGATAGTTCTTTAGATGTTACAATGTTGTCGATTCGAATCGAGGTCGAGGTAACAGTAGTATTACATGTTCAAGTGGTGTATGTATTGTTTTAGTTTTGGCAGACCGCTAACCGGTCTTCACACTAACTTGCATAGTCAATTTCTTTGCCCATACCCTAGTTAAATTGTACACACAATGTACTTGATTTACAATCAACTTGCAGTCATTACAATCACCTTATTGACAGTATAGTTGACTTGACTGTAATTCAATTGACTACTGTTGCAACAGTTGACGTTATATTCTAAGGGATCTTTAATTGTTTTTAGAGGTTTGTAATCCGATTTAGCAATCTTTAAAAACGTTATATATTACATTGTATCTCATTTCATAAGGATTGAATGGAAAAAAAAGTGAAAAATTGGCAATATGATCATAATTTGGAGACATATATCAAGGAATGACAGTATTGTTTCTTTAATGAAATTATAGGACTTTTTATCGTGTTTTTCAATATTTCCAATTGTTTTAGCAATTCAAATTTCCAAACGATTAACATTCATTTTCAGCAGGTATTTAGACGACTAATTGTGATATTTTTTCTATAATTCATGCGGTTTAGTCGATAGTCATCGTTGAAGTTACGGATATGTATTTGAATTTGAATTAATAGCTTGACAGCTTGCAATAGATTTTATTATGAACTTACACATATACACTTCTAGATTTCAATATTAAAAAGAGTATATAAAACAGTTTTAAAGAATTTAGGATTTCTATCACGTAACTACGTTTTCAAACTTTTACATATTGATTAATATGAACTTGATTAATTAGTAAATTGAGTTTAGAATACTAGATTTAGCTTTTTGCTTGTATTTGACTTGTTTACGCGTTTTTTAACCGCATATTAGGTACTAGCTCGATTTATAGGGTCATCAATATCACCAAATTAAACATCAACAATATCTCGACTTAAAGAATGAGGGACTTGAGTTGATATAACTTAGTTTAAGCTTCACTCTATAGTAAGACACTTGAATGTATATATTAGCCTTTGCCAACAACGGTTTTTACATTATTTATAGCCTTCGAGGATACATGAATTTGAATTTCAATAGGAAACATTGAGACTTTAGTCGTATCAAGACAACTCAAAAGCGAATGAATTCATGTTAAGATACCAGTTGAAAAAAAAATTATTTTCGTGTGATGTATTCAACCCTGAATTTAACCATGCCATTTTAGTTTAGTTCTTTTCTTTGTTTCAACAACTATACTTAGAAACTTTATGACCGAAAGTATAAAAATCTCTGCTATTATATCTTATTCGGATGTGAGGATAAAATCTTCTCATTCAATATCTAACTATGTAATTGGAAAGTTATTTTTTCATGAATTAGTGATCCAATATTTAAATGTATGGGTCGTCCTTAGCTTTTTGAATAAAGTTTCGCAGAATTCGAAGAAATTAAACCTTATATATTAGTTTATATTTATAAGAAATATATATCTTTTCAGTGTTTATTTCATTCAAAACAAGGCATAGTGATGATATTTCTGTTAGTTTATAATGGTATTACTCATTTTTTTTTTAACTTATAACATAAAAGGATTATAAAGTAACAAAAAAACCAGAAATATTGTATTTAATAGTAATCTTTCCGTATATTGAACTCTCATTGTTTCAAAAAGTCGTACACATCTATTTTACCTTGCTTATGTTTTATTATCTCAGTTCAATACTTATAAGTATTAGTAAGATATTGGTATTAATACGGAGAATCGACACAAATCATTTTGGTTGAAGTCATTCATGGTATTATATAGATAAACGTTGCATGTATATTTTAAATTGAGTAGATTACTAGCCCATTTACAATTCAATACATATAGTATAAAACTATGTCAGTACCTTAAGCTTAATAGGTTTACCTTGATTGATGTCAAAACAATTGAATTCAATCATTGTTCTAATAGTTGATGATAATTTTGGGCTTTTCAAAAGTTGGATTTATTGAGATAACAAGTTTATCATATTACATATAGAATAGTTGCAAATTTCAATAATATATAATTGTCACAATGTAGTTATTGTCGAATATTTCAACCTTATAAGAATCCTCCATTCCATTCAATATAGAGAAAGGAACTTCAGGTTTCACAAAATTGTTATAGGATACATTCAAACCTACTAGTCCTTTGACCGTCCTGAAATACCGGTTATTAAACTCTATAGCTTTGAATATGCACAGTCAATATCTTATTAACTATAGTAACATATCATTAAGAACGGAAGCATATTATTATCATCGTATTAGATTGAATGATAAATATACCACTATGGAATTTTATTGATTCATCGTTTAATGAACATGAATTATTTCATTTTGATAATCTTAGTAATTAAAGGTTGATTTGAAAGAGATTATGAAAATCACTTTTACTATTGATGCAGATATTTTGGTATCCTAATTTTAGTATATTGTTTTAATTTAATTACATTTTTTCATTATATTAATCAAACTTTTTATTAATCATTGAGTGAACCTATATAACCTTTGAACTTTCATTCAATAGTGAAGTTAAGAATATTGACTTTATATCCAAAACTTATGTACGAAACATTGCAATTGAAATATTAAAAATTGGGCATATATTTTTTTTGAAAAAAGGATAACTTTTTTGTAAATTAATTACAGAAATAATAAACGTATTTTCATTTTACTATTAATCAAAGTTTTGGACAAATATTCAAAATTCAACGTGTTGAATTAACATGAATAATATTAAAATTATAATATAATAAAAGTTTTTTTGTATAAAGATTGTCTTTCAGTATTGCGATTGTATGATCATATAATTAAAAATGATTACGTAAGATGTAATGAGTATTGAAACAATATTAATACCTATAAATACGGTGGTCTTAATCAAGTTAATAGTTGAGTAAATATTAACCCTAAAAACTTAAATTCGCAAATCATTTTCAAATATTCGATAATATTTGGATTAAACTTTGTAAAGTTATCAAGATTGAATATTAAATGTATATCTCAATTAAATTTATATAAAGACTCAGTTCATAATATTTAAAATTTTCCTCCAAATTTTGCCACAAATTTAGTTTTTTCTTTTCAGGTTAGTTCGGTAACGAATATTTAATAAAACAGGATAATAAAATCTTGTTTTCTGTCTTGGGAAACGCGGAGATTTGGTTTCTTTTGATTTGATTCAATGATTGATTTAGCCAAACCTTTCAATGTTTTTATCAAAACTCAAAATATACATAACTTTGGCGTTTTTATTTTAGTTTGAACTTGATTGTTTGACCCTTTTCTTCTTCTGTAAGAATATGTGTTTTCAAAGCAATTTGTTTGCACTTTCGTATAATCTCACAATAATTCATAGCTAATTCAACTATAAGAATATATATGCCTGTAAAGGGGCTTCGAGGTTTTGTTCCTGGATTATCTAGAGGAGTAATTTCTATGTAAAACTAATAAATAGCTCAGATTTGAAAGATAGTTCGGTATATCTCTAGTAATTGATTGAATGGAACAGAATTTGGGTCCGTATCTATAAATTTATCAATCTATTGTGAAACATATCAAAGGTTCGTAAAAAAAGAAATTTTTGCGAATGAAAATTACGCATACATTACTAGTATTAAGGTAATTTTGATTATATACACCTACTTTACCGTAGTTTATATAACAATCGTCTTCGTTAGAGTATCTATTGAAAGAGACAGATGCACGTACATTTGAGCAGGGAGAGGTTGGTTTACATAAGTAAGAATCGGAATTCTTATTACTTCAAATACAATAACAGAAAAATTAACCATTATTTACGTTAATGTGACAATATTGAAAATCAGCTTCATTATATTCAGGTTCACTATCGGAGGCTTCATTTTTTGAAACAATTATGAGAAATGTTGTGGTTATCTTAACAATGATGTTCTAAATTAGCGATGTTATCTTCAATATAGCAACTATATTTAGAATCGGCAGCGTTGTCGCTAAAAAGGAAACGTTTATATCTTCATCAATTTGCTAATTAAAGTTTGCTTTTTTAGTTTCAAGATCCCATTCTATCAGTCAGAATATTTATCGTTTTTTTATACTTTTTTCAAAGTTCGAAAACAAATATAGAAGACACCTAGGCAAATATTGAAGGTGTTGTGCCGAGTGTAAATATTTTTGGGAAAGTGTTGATACACTTTTCCAGGGTATTTTAACTAGATTATAAGGTGTTTCGATCACTTTTGAAGATATTTTGCTAGCAGTGAAGCTGTCAATAGGATTTGAAACGGAGAATTTAACCATTATTATGTTAATTTTTGTATTGAAGTAAGGAGATATAAGAGTATATCATAGTTCATAGATGGGTTGACGTTGTTGATATTTAACGCGTAACAGAATCTGAAAGGCGTGTTTCATTTTTGATAAGATAAGAATTTTTTATTTGATAGATAATTTATGATCTTCCTGAACACTAGTGAAGATTGATGGAAAAATGAAATAAATTTAGTATTTGAACTGAGTTATCATAGAGATTAGAGTATTTTCATTGTCATTAATGCAAATCTATACACTCAAAGTCGTGATAACTCCGATGAAATCGTTTGTTTGATTACAATTTTCTGGAAAACAATGCGTCTGATATTTTTTGAGGATTCTTAAGATCTATTATTCCTTAAAAAACAAATTTTTCATAGTTCAATAGTAAATCTTATTTGAAGTAATGTCAATATTAAAGAATCTTAAAAGTTACAGTTTAGGTCTAAAAAATAGCCGATCTTAGTAGTAGACAATACTGATTGGATTCATAGGAATAGCTATATATATAAAATTAGATTGATAGTCTTTCTATTATTGCCTCACCTCCTTTAAGTTATAACGAATACGATTCATTATAAGATTATATATAGAATTTAAGATTTCATCCAGTTTGAGGATATTTAAGCTTTTTGTTTTAGACATTATATTGGCTTTTACAAAAGAGGGTTGAGAGGATTACAATCTATCTTTGGCAATATTTTAGTAAGAAACTCGTTTTGACGGCGGGGTATTATTATAAGTCTATCCATTATTGATTAACTTATTTTCATATTAGTATATGTCTCTCAATTACTCTTATCATTCGTTAGTTTTTCCCTATTAATAAACTAACTTATATATATAAACAATAATACTCAAGTTCTTGACAGTTGCATCGCGTGTCATAAGCTTATTATGTGGTCAAACTAGTTGTTTAACCCGCGAAATTTCACTTTAATTTGTCTTTATTTTGTGGGGTGAAGAACTGAGCCAAAGCTGTCATTCAAGGAGATCTGATACTGTTTTTCATCCTTGATGAAAAGGGAAGAAAATAGGTCTTAGTTAAGGAGCAGTTATATGTAGTATATAAGTAATGTTCACATGTATAGCAAGGATACACAATTGAACTCCATGTTTGCGAATAAAGGCGGAGCTGGTAACGCTAATGGTAGGGCTAGTTTATTGATAGGTATTAGGCAAGTATCATTGTGAGATATTACCCCAAGCCTTCCCATCGTCGTCGCCGGTATTCTTATCGTTAAACGTGATTGTATGGGTATCAGAAGTAATGGTATCAGTGTCAGTAATACCGTTAGCATCGTTTCTTTCTTGTAAATAGCCTTATTTCTTTCCTTTTAATTTTTGGGAACCTTTGACATTAACAACAACAATCCTTTATTAAGAGGTCATGAATTAATGAATCTGCTTCTTCTCCCCTTTCAGATTGTATGAAAATCTTCAATATTAATAATATGAACGACAGCATTACTATTGTACTAAATAAGTTCATTTTAGACACAAATTCACATTTTTAGCCACTAGATTTTCATTAATTAGCAATTAGTTTCCGTATATTAGCTTTGATGGTATTTATCAAGGTTATATTTGTAAGTTAACATATTTTTTTCATTTTCCGCAAAATATGTAATTCTTATTAGTGTTGCTCGAGTACGAAGGGTTAACATATCGTCAATATTGTATAATGATTGATAATCTGGTGATAAGTCACGTGGATACCAATATTCAATGTTAATGATATAGCGTCAGTGTAACAGGTAAAGATTTAAGTTATATATATACCCTTTTCATTTTTCATTCGTATATAAATAAGGTTATCAACCAATGATATATTGCTTACCTCGAGTTTGACGCCTGAAATTAGAGTAGGCGACTAAGCTATCAAATTGTTTTTTTCTGTAAATAAGCGTCGAAACAGTATATGAATATATGTGTTATTTAGTTAAGGAGGTAATAGTAGTTTTTTGTGTAACCTAACGTAAAATAAATACTTGTAGTGGAAGCATGACGTACCTTGTTACGATTTTTATCGATTTTCTGTTGCATTGTTTTGCAATTGAAAGCGCAGTGTAAGAGTTGGGTAAGTGAAAAATGTTTGTTTTGAAACCTGAACAGACTATCAAAAAACATTTAAGAGCTTTATTGGTAAGTTATCAAGGAAATTGTCAAGGTTATTCAGCGTACAGAAAGAAAAGTTGTATGAAGTGGTAAAAATATGTGGGGGGTTGTTTCTAAATATCGTTGTCGAGTTACATTGAAACAATGATGACACCGACTGGTACGAAAATATATTTATTCAGCTATCAAAGCAATACTTACATGAAAAATAAATATATATATTAATTGATATTGATAGCGGCAATGTGATGGTATATGAGTTGTTTAATAAGGGCGTGATGAATCGAAAGTTGGGGAAGAAAGTATTTCAGTGGAAGGTTAAAGGCAAATTCATTAACAGGTCGTTAAATATGGTGTTTTTGTTGATTAATCTATTGATATAGTCGAAAACATCTAATGATAAAGTGCTTGAAAAGTCTACAAACCGTTTTTAAACTGATCAAACGTAACTTACCCATTAAATAAATACTTATGGTTTAAAAGAGTTCGCGGTTCGAGTATAATTAATTTAGGGTTGAATTTGAACTTTGAAAATGGTTTCTATATAGTATTTGGACAGGAGTATGAGGTTTTCAGCAATGATTTAGATGGTGGGTAATTAATAGTTACAGATTTCTTGATTTGAAAACGGATCGATCACTGTTCAAAACAAGTTGGTCTACATACTATTATGGATATTATCCGCTTTTAATAGTGAATTTGACCATAAAATAGGTAATAAGGCGCGTTATTCGGTATTATTAGTAAACTTAATCGATTTTGTTTTGAGAAATAGTTTATTGAGTTGTTTGTAATAAATGTTAAACATTTTTCTTGACTTCAAAACGCTTGCGTGCGAAACTATCTTTAACGACGGGTTTTTTATGTATTATTAAATAACAGTAACCGTATGTTACACAACTTTAGTTAGTTTATGAATTTGTTAAATTGAGTCTTCAAATTTAATGTACGACTTTTTGATTGGATAAATTTAGACTTTGATCACTTGAATGCAGTCAATATGGTAGTTATACGTTATAAAATTGGATCCATATCAAGATTTATGGTATTGGTATTATTTAAGACCACTTCGTAACCAGAGCATGAAGACTTTACTATAATTAGATATAAGTAAAGAAAAAACCTAAATAAGTGAAAATTTCTTCGTTTACTTGTTTTGTAACGTTATCAGTTTTGGGGTTAAAATTCAGTATTTGAACGTTATTTCGTCATTATTAGCTTGTAGAAGCGTTTTTCATAAGTAGTCTATCGAATTGAAAGTCTATTTTCTAACGATCATACAACATAAACCATATAATTTCCAATCACAATTTCTAAACCGCTTTATATAAGCTTTGAAGTTCAAATTTTTACATGTTTTAATTGATTGTTTTGTTCAAATTATTGGTAATAATTATTAGGTAACACGGTTCTTCTAGCCTTTTCTAGCGAAGATTGCTTGTAATGTTTATTAATGGCTAGATTCAAAGCCGATTTGAAAGTAATGAAGCTTTTTAAAGTTCTTTTTGACGATATTGATAATAAGCCATTTATATGTAAATATTATAATTATTATAAAAGCGCCGAATAATACTATATACACCAGTTTCAAAATACTTTTTTATAGATATAGCGATAGCGATATCGCGGCTCGAATTGCTGACGATAATCAAGTTATTTGAAATTTCAATTAATGTGGTAGAAATAAGCTGGTAAGTGATGATCCAATGAGATCGCGAAAATATAAAACGTTATTATTATATACTATATATTTCGAAAGGAATATTTCAAGAATGTGGTTTTCATTAAAGCGATTATTGGCAGAAAAATATAGTAATTTATCCTTATCTTACGAATGAGTTGAAGATATATACTATTCCGGATAATAAAAACTTTTTAGTTGTTTTGAAAATTATCGTTTGTAACAAGTTCATGGCTTTTTGATTTGGATTTGTTGGTGATATTATAGCGATATATATGAGAATTTGGAAATGGGGAATTAGCTCGTTATTCAGGGCGAGTAAACTGTGGTTATATGATTAAATAAGGGGGTTGGATAGGTTTTGGAGAATGTTTCTTTCGTTATAACGTATCAAGTCATATAACATACATTGCTTCATTTTCAATGATTTTTGAACGAAATTGGAGAATCTATTTTAATCAAAGTATTGATATTTCAGAAATTCGTGTTTTTATCATCATGCATTTTAAGTTTTTATAGTTCATTACGATGGAAATCAAAGTAAATGTGTCCAAAAGATTCTAGCTCTTCGTCTTTTTTATAAAAAAAATCAATCCTAAAATATTTTTGTCGTTTATTTCGTAATTGAATTCCGTAAGCCATATGCGGCGGACGTAATACATCATAAAGGGTGGACTTTTTCTTTGTTTTATTCAAGTAGTTCGAATATTAGGGCCTCTTCAGAATAATCGATCATTAAAAGGATTCTACCTTCATTGCTCTATTAGGCGAAGATATATTTGGAAGGAATCAAAATTTGAGTCGTTGGAACATAGCTTTGTCTTCCTGTCCTTAACGCGAAAGCATATGTTTTAAATATATTTTATGAAAAGACAGATATTTATGAATATATTTGTAGTAAATTCGCAATGGAAACCTTTGAAAGTCCAAATTTACATGCTGTGTATATTATTATATAACCCTATAGCTAGTATAAATAGGCCAAGTGGCAATGCACTATATTGCAAGGTGCATTCCTTCAGAGTGCATAATAACGTGTCACGCCGTAGGCTGCACTCTTGCAAAGCGAAAAGTGTATCATGGGTGGAGCGGTGTGGAATATATACTCCAGAGTGCACGGCAAAAGGTCTATTATCCGGATAAGAGGTTTATAACCTCCGATTCTTGACGTGCATTCTTTGGAATACTCCTTTCAGATCTATTTATCTTTTTCTACAATACCAATTATTTCGATTACTTTTTTACTTTTTTAATTTACGTGAAATAGGCTGAAACCTTACCGACACTGTTGAATAGCCGATTTGATCGACTATAAACAACTTAGGAAAAGAGAAATACACAAGTTAAATACCTATCACAAAATGTTTCAGCAGTTCCAACTGTTTGTATTCTAAAATTACGTTTTTATAAAAATGATACGGGATTTGTACAAAGACTGTAAAATCTAAATAACTTTAAAAATAACAACTTTAATACGATATTATCAACCCTTATTTAGCTCTTTATTTACTAAAAGTCACTTCACGCTACTATCAACCCTCTTTTGGCACTTTAACGTACCTGGACACTTTTTAAAGAGTGTCATATCACGTACCAAACCACCTAAGCCAAAAGAACCGAGTTTCAGTACCTTTTATTAGGACCCGTCCGACCCAAATTAGATAACTAAACCGCTTACGAAACATAACAGCAGTTACGAACATAGTATCCAAACCATTTACTAAACACAGGATCGGTTACGAACATAATATTCAAACAGTTTACAGAACTAAGATTGACTACAAGCGGAACAACCAAACCGCTCGTTTGAGTAAAAGTGGCTACGATACAATAATTCGGACCCTTTACCAAACACAACTCAAAACCTATACATCGAAACATATAATACACCTCTCTACACCTACATTTATTTTCCTCTTTTTATGTTTGACCTATCCGTTTTTTCACATTCGCCCTGTGTGTTTTAAGTGTAGTCCTGGCGACGTTTGAGTTTTGTTAGCTGTTTGGCTAGTGTAATGTTACTAAGTGTTAACAAAACTAATTTGAAACGCCTGACTAGTTTATAATTACGTTTTATTTACGTATTATTTGATATTCATTTGAACTGATCAATGCTAATAGCTTTATTTCGACCGTTTTTCCTATCCTATTTTCTTTGTATTTGCCGTTTTTGAAATGAACCACTTTGAACTTTTAAATCTAAACATACTTAAATCTAATTACGGTGCGAACCACCAATTTGTGTCTTTACAACATACCAAGTATATACAAGAACAACTATCTCTAACCCCCCCAAGACATTTACAGCAATGGCCCTAATACTAATAATACTAGAGCAAACTAATGTTAATTTCGACCTCATATTCGAGTATGAAGGAATCAGGAAGGCCATAATATACGAAATAAACTTGGGTCTTTTGGATAATATTATCGATATACTGGATGAGGAATGAGACCTATATATAGCAAATACGTATATCTTAACCGTGATCTTTTGTTACTGGAAGAAAAAACCGAAGGAACTGATATATTGAGTAGTTCCATAAAAGATTTTCGAATTAGATGTTAGGTATATAGCAAATAGTAAATCCCTTAATTTTCAAAGCCTTACTAATTCAACGGTGGAATGGAGGCATTCATGCCCTAGGGGGCAGTAATAGTCGCCTTATAAAGTCCCTTTTCGAAATAACACAACTTAACGAATTATGAGACTGGAAAAAAAAAGATATGTACTCAACAGAATTTGGGAAAGGATATTACTTAATAGAACATGAAAAATAGATGAAGAATTTGCGGACGAAACGACGAAATATACGAATAGAAAGCGTGGAACAACCCAATACTATACCCGTACCCCAAATCAGGAACACAAATCTCGAGGAAGAAGAAAAACGGCTATAATTTCTATTCATCATACGCATATAGTACACCCCTATACAAATACATATTTTGAAGTAGAACCAAAACTAAACTACTTTTTCAATACAGCTAATAACCAGTTTGGCTATAACAGGAGCAACCGAAACACTGAAAACAACTCGTTCTAAAAAACGACGAGCGACGTAAAATGCCAATACGTATCCTACAGACTAATACCCGCTTATTACGACCCATATCGTAACCTTTTGCCGCACCGATTTCCCACTAATAGGAGCGATCTTATAATGCTTAAAAACTTCGCCAGGCTTTGTAAAAGGGACGACAATTATAGCGGTAAACCATATAATATATTCGACAATAAGATATATATTATATTTAATATATGAAAAAGACTAGATATTGAATTATCCTAGTTTCATGTTATTTTCACCTGCATACTATTAAGATGAGCTAAATAATAGTATATATATTACCTTACATAAGTAGATACATTCGCGAAGTTTTATAGTCGCCTGAAATCCCACTTTGATATAGAGATTAACTACGAACTTCACTATAAGGACTGAATTAGTTCAATATCGAAATTCTTAAAAAGCTAATAAGAAAACGCCGAGAAAAACCCGTCCTGTTAGCTAAGTTTCAAAAGTGCTAAGTAGCCCTTGGACCGGAATATAAGGGTAATAAACTATTTATCTAAGTAGTAATAAAAGCATTCCGCTGGAACCCAGATTTTAACCCTATACTTTTTAAGCTTGAAAAGGACTAAAATGCCTGTTATATAAGTTTTTAAATATCGGTTAAAAACTTTATACGCCTACAAGCGAGGTTTAGATTAGTATTCGTAGCTGACGAAACTAAAGTCAATGGCTAAATTATTCAATCAGATCTTGCCAAGACTATCCACCACGATTTGGATTAAAGATTTAAGGTATAACTAAAGTAAAAAGAGCGTTTAAAGTATAGGTATTATAGAGTTAACCGTGGTAATAAGGGATAAGGACAATTATTAGAAAATGGGCGAAACGTACCACATCCATAGCAATACCCGAGAAAAGGTATACGAATCCCCCCAAGTTTGTAAAAGCGCTGTATTTTATGTAGCAAAATCGGCTTCTGGTTTATTTACCACCTATCTCACGAATAAATTCGGATTAAACGACAATTTTCAGTCGATTGTGTATTTAAAAACCGGATAAAAACCAGTTTTTCAGTATAAACAACCGAATTCCAAGGCGTAAATAATGGATTTAATGGCTACCCCTACGAATGCAACTCCGGAAAAAAAAAATTTAAAGGTAATGATATTTACTCAATAGTCCAAGATAACAAAACCACTAAGCGAATTTTCATAAGTCTATAAAACGCATTTTTCCTGTATATTACGGGCTTAGACTACGTAAACGGAGTGTTTAACATTTATATAGCGTTAGAATTCATACTTTTAGACAGATACGGCAGCTGTTTTCAAGTAATCATGTCTGATATCGATGCTATTGAAAGCTTAACAGCCGGAAAACGACAATTCAACACGTTGGTAGCGAAGTTCCTAAAGTTTTGGATAAACCGAACAGGAAAACACCAACAGTTCTTATTTGGTAAAGGTAAATCGTTTTTACTTGGGACGGTAGTTATAAATACACGATTCGTACCGGTTAAGTTTTACGTGATAAACTCCGACATACTATTACCAATTTTATTAGCTAATATGAATAAACCCGAAATTAAGGTCCAGAATACAATTAACCAGCTTATTCGGGTCTCGGATGTTGTATTTGTGTCGTTCCGGCTTAAATTTGATTACTTGTAGTTTTCTCCCGAAATACGTACGATTAAGGCAGTTATTTAACGAAACCGGAATTGTGAATTTTTTACCGTTGTTTCGAATACCCGGGGACAAAACACCTGTTGAAACTACTTGAAATCGCAGGCTATACAAATAGAGAAAAAAAAATATTTAAAGCTATATAAAAGTTCTGCTACGAGTATTAGTTTTATTTACAGTCCTTACGGCAGTTTAAGTTTCGACTTTAAGACGACATAGACTTTAATTACGGGGTGATTATTAATATTATACACTTAGATAGTTAATTGGTACATTACGCTGTTGACGCGGCAATATTAATTGAGGCTATTAAGTTTACACAGAGCGTTTCCGTTATAAACTGCTAAGATGCTCTAGTTGATTTCTATTTAAATATTTATTTATGGCCTTTGGATTAGATTACCTACAAAGTTAGCATAGCCTTTAACTTTACGGAAAGGCAAATTAAGGCCAAAATTACTAGAAAGAAATATAAACAAATACTAATAAAAGTACTATGGGGTATTAGAAAATATAAACGGTACTATAAACCGCTTAAAATTATATAAAGTGTTATTTGAAAATTCAAAGGGTACTATCTCCAAAAAATTAATACTATAAATAGCGGTTAACGCTTTTAATAATAATTCCAATCTAAGTAAGCTTATTTATACGTTTATTATTTTTAGTATTTACCTAAGATCTATACTGATTTTTTATCATTACTAACGACGGTGTAAAGGAAGAATACTGTGGCGAAGGCCATGACAGCATCACGTTCCTAATGGGCCAAGATAAACGTGTTTGGAACGTTAACTATAAGGAATAACCTACGTAAAACTAGAGTTTTAGACTTATTATTATAATTTGAGGTCTCGGCTTAGAAACCTAGGGGCAGATAAATTCTCTCTCAAACGATTGATTTATTTAAAGGCTATAATATTCTCGTTAATTTTTCAAATGGTATGAGATCGTTTCGTTGGATAATGGTACGAAAAAATGAGAAAAAAATGTATAAAAGCGGTTTGAAACCGAATTTCGAATGAAATAACCAACGAAATACACTTTAGAATGACGAATTTAAATCTATTTTAATTCTAGACCACTCCCCGAATTACAATTCCGGCCCGTTTCTACCAAACGAAAGCGGCTCGTTTGTACTAAGTTTACTAGTACCTCGTTGCCAAGGCCGTTTTTTTAATTTGAAAACTAAAAACAACACAGTGCCTTTACCGTAAGATGTTTTATTACTTAGTAGAAGATATTACACTACGAGTTCAGTCTAAAATTCCACTACAATGATATTATCACTGCTCTTAATACCCTATTCGAATGATTAAGGAAAATAGAAATTACTACCTTAATGAACTAAGATGTATTTTACTTCAAACGGTTCGATATAACGATTTGGGGAGATTATGAAATTTTTCCTACTCGCCTCATTTATGAAATTAAGGATAAATTCGGGAAACCTTACAAAAAAACCCACCTGGTTATTAAAAGTTATAATGACGATAGCAAAAAGTATATTATAACCTAGTCGTCATCCTAATAATGTGCTAGCTACCATTCGATATTTTCGTTCATAGTCTTCCCAGTACACTATATAGCTTATATGTCGAATTCCTTTACATAATTTAGGTATAAACATAATTTAAGGAGCGGTTCAAACAATGTATTTACGCCGATATTCTTATCAATATTAAAAAGCATTACCTACTTAAAAGGATCTTAAGGATTATAAAACTACTTCACGGCTTGATTAAAGCTCATATTTATTAAAATAATGTTTGTTAAAAGTATTGTAAGAAACGGCTCAAAAAAATTAGTTCGACTTTCGACTCGTGTCTATTGATATTAACGGTCCGTTTGAAAGTCTTCATACTAACGTTTATATAGAATAACGATAAATTAACGCTGTATAACGCGTCGTTTTACATATTTGAAAAAAGGGAATTTCAGAAAGCCGGCCTGAAAGCGAAACCTAAGATGTATCTAACTGAAGACTATATTATTACCTTTAATAGCGTTATTATCACTTTGTAAACAGTGATTTAGGTCTTGCGCAAAGGGGGTAGTGAGAAAAAGTTACTCTTATTGTTTTGAATATCGTAAAAAGAACTAAAGAATATAAATTTAACGCGTACGTATCGTTTAGGTTGTTTTAATAGCTGAATTAAAAGCTGTATTTGACTTTTTGGTCGCCGCACAATACCAAACCACCCTATCAGACGATGTATGTAAAACGATTAATAAATATCTTTTATAGAAAATACATTTTTTCAAGCGAGATTTAAAATTTGAGCTTTTAGATATGCGTATTATAAAGCTATTTGTTTTTACCAAAGGATTTTTTGCTAATTACAACGAATATAATATATAAATATGCTTCGTTTTGTGTTCGGTAACAAAACCCCTACCTGAAATAGCTTTACGATTCGTGAAAAAAATATTTATGGGAGCTTTACTAAGTATAAAAGGGTTATGAAAAGCGTACAAACTTCGGAAATTTATGGCATGGTTAAGGGTTTTGATTTGGGTATTACCATAGTAATAACTATTAGAATAATTATTTTCAACCTTAGTTTACGCCTTATCTTTTCGGTTATATACATCTACTTTTTTTCCTGTTATAATTGTTTAGCTTAACTAGGTATTACGAACAAAAAACGTTTAATAATCGATATTATAGACTTACGAAAGTCGTATAAGCGCTGGGAAATCGAGGAAACGCGGTGAATCGATGGAAAATCTAACCTAAGGGATATAATAACCAAGGCTATACCGAACGGAACGTTGGAAACGCTCATAAAGATGAACATGCTGTTTATTAATGTTACCGAAAAGGTTTTACGACCTTAATAGGGTGGGTATATAATAACTTTCGTTTGTATTTTATTTTACATTCCTATGCAGTTCGAAACCAACCATCCGTGGCGCTCCCCGATTTGTATTTTGATATACAGCTTATATCTGTAACGATCTTACAGATTTACCTTCATTCAATTTTACTATTTCGTATCGTTCCTGACATATTACTATATTTAGTTATATATCTTTCGACTCTATTACAGTTTTTCACTATTTACTTTCTTCAGTTCGAACTTGCAACTTCTTACAACTACTAATATATTATCTCACTTTATCCTATGTGCTTTATCTCTACTGGGTATTTTATCATTTGTCTCACCTTTATTTTAATCCAAGATATTACACCACTCTTTATATATTGCCTTTTCCATTTTATATACATTAAATAATATTTATTTTTCATAAGCAATTATTTTTATAAAAAGCACTAACGTTACTATATAAAGTACTGTAGTAAAGCTGGGCGCACTGGTCCGGTTGCGAATGGTAATTAGTTAATACCAATAGGACAGGGAAAAAACGACATCGTCGCTTCCTTTTTATCCTACCTATCATCCTTCATTTTTGTATTAGCGTTGCTGTTATTACCTACATCGACCTTATCAACACTAACTAGGATATGGCCCTGTGTTTTAGTTTGTATACACTTAAGCAAAGGCGTAGGTTTTTCTTTACCATTTTTACAACGACGCGCGATAACTTCATTAAACTCGCTTGCGTAGTATATACGTAAGCCCCATTTTCAGGCGATAATAGCGGTTATCAACTCCTTGGTTTACCGGTTAGCACCTATTATTAATTAGCATTAGCTTATTTTGGTTATTTGCAATCGCAGTTGTTTTTTGGAACGCCCCAAATATTACTATTATAGGAGAGCGTATTTTGGAAATCGGTTCTTACCATAAAGCCGGCGGACGCGTATCACGGCCTTAGCCTACGGCCCTAAGACCAACAGAATGAGGGCGTATCCATTACCAGTACATTCGTAACAGTGGAAAAGAGCCAAACGACCCTTGCTTTCGTAGTAATCGCTAATAGATTTGCCCGCCACCGCGGATACGACATACGGCATGTAAGACGTGTTTATTAACGACTCGGGGTTATGGACCCAGATATTCCGCTTCAACGATTTACGTGTTAAAGCCTCGCGATGTATCCTGATGATATAGAGCATTAGGCGGCGGAGCAGGTCCGCTTCGTACTCTTTGTGTATGATAAAATTAAAAACGATTAAAAGGGTGGGTTTAGAGAATAAAAACCGCGGAAAAGCTGCGTAAGGCTGTATTTGCGGCGCCGGGAGTACCTCATAGGTAAAAGCATTTTTACTCATAGAGAGAGAGTAAGGTTTATAACCTCCAAAAAAAAACCTGCTTATCTCTTTAAAAGCTTGAGGGAAAGGAAGAAAGACAGATGAGAAAATGGGGGATGACAGCGACGGCGGGAGACGGGGAGGCGGTGATGGAGGAAGTTAGTGAGGCCGGTATGGCGGCGGCGGCGGGAAACGGCAGGGCTAGAAGGGAGGCGGTGGTGGCGAGGGAAAAAAAGCCGAAAAGGAAACGGTAGTGGGGTAAGGTAAGGCGAGGGCGAAGGCGGCTATAAATAAAATTATGTCTGATAAAGGCGGGCTGCTGACGATAGTAGTGATAGCGGTTATAGCAGCGGCGGCGGCAGCGGCGCGGCGGCGTTTCCGCACTAAACGGCGCCTAACTAACTTTTTTTACGCGGCATCTATTTAAAGGCAAAGTTAGTGTATAGGTATTGGTAGAGTAACCTACCTATTAGAGCAGTTTGGATTAGTTAATTGAAACAGAGGTTAAGTTAAATTAGGATAGATATTTATATTCACTGTAGGTTTGCTCCTTTAAAAGAGAAAAGAAAAAAAATCCTAAAAGGATAACGATACATTTTTTCATATTAATCGAAATACAAAACGTCGTAATCACCCCTATGCAATTACCCCTGTAACTCTTTCGGACTTACACCACTATTAAAAAATAATATAAAACGCTATTAATAACTATATTGCTACCAATTCATTATACTAATCAAGCCTTTAATATAATTCCTACCGCGGCTCAAAATTACTAATTCGAACCTTTGTATACCATTGTAGCCGAAAATCACTAATTTAAGCCTTTGTCAGTAGTACCGTAACTACATTATTATTATAAAAACGATCAATTCAAATCTTTGCAATTAGTACCGTAATCATACTGTTATTTAAAAAGTTACTAATTCGAACCTTTACAATTAATACCGTTACTATACTGTTATTATAGGATTACGTATACGAAACGGACTTATTATAATTATACTGTCCCTACTAAGCTATAGGTATATAACATAAGGAAGAAAGAAAAGATTACCTGTATAGATATTATTATATACCCCTTTAGCTAGTATACATAGTCCAAGTAGCAATACACTATATTGCAAGGTGCCTACCTGCAAAGTGCATAATGATTTTTCACATTGCAGGCTGCACTCTTGCAAGGCGCAAAGTGAATTATACGTGGAGCAGTCTGGAATAGGTATTCCAAAGCGCACGGAAAAAGAGCCACTTCCCAAATGAGAGGTTTATAACCTCTCATCCGTGGCATTCACTTTCTGAAATGCTCCTTCTGGATCTATCTATCTTTTACTACAATCACAATCATTCTGATTACTCTTCTACTCTTTTACTTCACGTGAATTAGGCAGAGACCTTACGGACACATTCCATTAATACTAGTGTCGAAGCCTCATCTTTCTGGATAACACGCAACAAATCCGGGTTCATACGTATCAATATTTAAGTTTCTATGATGAATTGTGAGTATTTGTTATCTAAATCTTCACGATGTGTTCAAATGTTCAAATTTAAGTTTTATTGCATCGAAAATGTTTGATGTTGGTTTAATTTTGATGTTATAGTATTCTATGGTGTATTTCTCATAAATCAATATTTTTGAAGTATATGAAATGAAAAAAAGTGTGGAAAAACGAGCGTAAAAATTGATTCATTCACCATTAAAAAGTAGGTAGTGTTGAAACGTCTTTACACTAAGATTAAACGGTTTCATAGTGTGTGTTTTCCTTCTAAGTTTGGCAGACCGCTAGCCGATCTGAATACTACTTTTCATGGTTAAGTACTTGGTTTGTATCTTACATTGAAATGGGTACTTTGCTGGATATTATTTTAGTTAACTTAGTTTTCTTTACCTGTATTGAATTTGAATATGATTTCGATACTCAGAACTTTGTGTTTTATAAGTATAGTCAGTTTTAAAATTAAACTTTTCTATTGCGTAAATTTTTCCGTTTTCTTTCTACGATAATTTGAATAGTTAATGCACTTCTTACCACTTGTAATTCCGTGAATAAATATTGTATCATTTTTGAATTCAACTCCCTTAATGCCCATATAATTCATCCGTATCAATTGATGACTTTCGCATTAAAACTACTCTCGGCTTCCTAGCAGATTATCAATTTTCCGCGGTACCTATATTTTTTTTTGTGTACGTAGTTACGTAATATTTTGATAGGGTGCCTTTCACAAGTATCTCCCAATCTATATGGTTAGCATATTATTGTCTAAAAATTTATGCAGGACCTTATATTATATAGCCTTCGTTATAACGCTAGCCGGGTAATCTTTGCTATCGATTTTTCGAAACTCCTTAATTTATCAACTTAGATTGGCTTTTCTGAAAGCTATTAGGTAGATGATTAAACGTCTTTCATTAGTTTTTTTTTTTTTTTTTCAAAATTTGACGAGGAATTCGAATATGATTTTTAGATATGTTAAGATAACAATCGAAATAGGTAGAATTATCTTGCTTTTTGTATTTTACTACTCTTGGGCAGCGGCTTCAATAAAGTGTGTCATGTGTTTCAACGAAATAATCCTCTAGATCCTCGCAAGAAAAATCGTAACCCGAGTCCTTATAAGTAGGTCTTATGTGGATCTTAGGGTTTTGGAACTATTTTTTGAAGCAAAAACTTAGGGTACCTTACACTTTGGAGTCCTATAAGTGTGTGAATTGTAGTTCTAGTTGGGCCGCGAGGCGTGGCCTAGTTAATTCTCTCCCAACAACTATTTGTACCGTAGATATAATTGTATATTTTTCAAGAAAGAAACTTTATAAAGTAGATATATAGAGATATAATTCGTGGAAAGAACGGAGTTAGAACATGTTATGTTCTCAAGTTTTGTTAGGCCCCTTAGGGTATTATCAGGAAGCCTTTATTCAACAGGCGGAATGTGTGTCGCATGCCAAATAAAAAAAAGATTGAAACTCCAACCTTGATAAAACACAACCTTATTGATATAATTTTTATACCATATGGAAAACCGTCTTTGTAAAATGTAACTCTCTTTTCATATTCTCATTCGAAATTTATATAGGTTTTTTTAATGATGTAAGGAATCACGTTAATTAAGATAAAATTAGTGGTTGGTGTCCGAGTAGCTGTTATGAACGCCATACTTCTGGGCCATCAAGCACCCGCGTTGAACCCCTTTGGATTGTTTAGACTCAAAAGCGCTTTCGGGTTATCTTCCCCTAGTTTCGTGTTTTTCCCCTCCTATTTACCTGTTCCCGTCCGTTGCATATTACTTTTACGGGTCTGTAAGGACAAAGGAGGTATCCGTAGCGTTAGCCAGATTAGAAACAACAATACAAATCCACCTCTCTACCCCTCAAATACCTCCCCTAAATAACCCCACCTCAACTGTAGTCATCTAGTAACTTGTATAAAAGTCGTTTACTCTGCAACCATCCTATTCCGCAGCAAAATATAAACCACATAACGAGACAAGAACTAGAACGAAACGAGTACGAGATAAAATAAGGACGAGAACAAGACAGCACGAGACAATAACGAGTACGAGACAGAACGAGACAAGAATGAGTATGAGGCAGTGCGAGACAAAAACGAGAATAAAAACCCACAACCCTCACGAGTTAATTCGAGCTGGCTACATAAAAACTGAAGAGGTTGGGAAAACAAGCGAAAGAAAAATTGTCTAAATATTGAAACCTTATCAAATAATTTTGACTACCAAACGTCTATACTATATTAAAAGATTTCATTGTTTCAAAATTATGATGATACCAATGGGATACAATAATTCCTACATAATTAGTACTATTATATACACCATACCATTTGAAATAAGTTTTATATGAATATTCGCCGAATAATCCGGCGAAAGCGCGAATTAATACAACGAGGATGTTGAGATTGCGGCGGAAATATAATCACAAAACTATACCCTGGTTAAGAAAATCTGTAAAAGCTATTTTCAAATGGAATTAAGAGAAAAAGAGGCCAAATAGTAACGTAATATACCCGAGGAAGAAAGACAATAAGATGATTTTAAGGCACTTTTTAAAATTCGATTTAAATCTCGCCCGATAATAACCAGCAATAAAGTAGCAGCTAAGGTAAACTCGTTTAAAAAGCGTACCTACGAAACTTTGATCAAGTACGTAAAGGGGGTAGATAAACTCGTCGTATAATGACCTTATACATTATAAAAGGAATCGAAAAACAGATTCCAGACCTACCTTACGAATGACAGTTAAAATACTAATATAATTTTGTAGACGCAAGTCATTAACCGTTTGTTTTTTAAAAACCTTATGGACAGAAACGGGATATATAAAAATGAGGTTACGCACGATATCGTGCAAAACACGTTAAGTGCGGTAAATATGGTCTTTAGTTACGATAACAACTCTTTTTTCCTATATGACGAAAAATATAAAGATACCTAAAAGGATCTAACAGAAGAAGTACTCTCTGAGATAATTATAAGGTTAATGTAAGAACAGATAGGTAGGAAACCGCTTTAAGATAACGGGGAAAACGTTTCTTATAATTTACAAAATATTCGCGGGTATTAAAATTCATATTAAACCTACTTTAAACTTATAGTTTAAACGACAATGGTAGACACACGAAACTTATACCAATTAACAAATGAAGTAGGTAACTAATCATAATGATATTCATAATAATAATAATATAAATAATAGCAGTAAAAAATGTAAAATGACGTATAGATATACTTTAACTATGGGGACGTATTTAAATTATACTATAGATTTTACGACTCTCTTTACCCAAGAAGCTTTAGATAAAAACGTGCTAAATACAAGATCTGGTATTGACGGAGCAGTCAATCCCTAAGAAGTTCAAATAAAAAGTGAGTCGAATATAAAGATGTACGAGTCATTATTTATGGTATCAATTAATCAAACTAATTACCAGGGCTTTGAATCTGTTTTAAACATTAATATTTTATATTTGAAAGACTATAACATAAAGAGAGGCATTGTATATGACTTGTAGACCAAGCCGGAAACCCGTTAATATATTCTCGAAAATAAATGAAAAAATTAAAAGGGTGAAGAGAATTACTTATTGAATAGCCGCCGTATATCGTAGCACTCGAATTACGAGATACATAAACTTATACGTTCGAATTGAAAATAAAAAGAGGTTTATCCAACACTTGTACTAAATAGAACTCCCTTTATCCTCGAATATTACAATCTTAAAACCTTTCATCAATTACTTAGGCTGACAGAAAACTGTTTGGAGAAGGGCTTTCCAAGTTTCGCACCGCTATGTAAAAGGAGTAAAAAGCGAATACCCCGGAAAAGAGAGATGATATCGTGCCTATCCGAGAATTTTTAAGTCGTTACAAAAAACTATTTAGCTTAATAAATACCTTACAAGAAATTTACCCTAAAATTAATTTCGAATAGCTATTAAACCATAGTCCTATAATACGTAAAAAGATAACGAAAATATATGGTTTCGATACCATTTAAAGAGCGAAAATGGGAGGGGGGGGAATTTTGAAGAAGAAACGAGAACGTATAGCATCTATATACTCAGCGGTAATAAGACCTGTGGAAAATTGTGCCAAACTACGTATTTTAAAAACCTAACTCGGATATATTTTAATTGACACGTGTAATATTAATATTCATAAGTATTTAGTAAATAACTGATTTTTTATCGAACTCGTTTCGCGAGATATGGTAACTCGTATAGAAATTACCGTTTTCATAGCCGACTTACTAATAATACTTACGATAACTGACGGGAGACGTACAATATTTACAATATGTTTGTTATTTCATCTTATAGTTATTATTATTACTCTTTTTAATTTACGAATTTATTATAGCTAATTATTTATTATATAACTCATTATTAAGTTATAACTGGATCGTTTGCCACTTAACCATTAATGTTTATACTGAAAATATCCTTATACTTATGGGTAAGGTAGACACTTAGTTGTTGTACTTATAAAACAACATATAAAACCGTTACCTTTTAATGTTTAACTAGCTTAAATAGATCGTTTTTCAGACGAAAACCAATACTCGTCGGATAAGTCGAATACGAATAACGAAGGATAAACGTTAGAATCAGATTTAAAGGATAAGAATAACAATGACGAGGATGAGGACCAGGCTTTGGATAAGGAGCATATAGAATGTTTACGAAAATTAAACGAAATTATCGATTTTGTAGAGTATGTATAACATTAAAGAAAAAGCTCAAATTAGAGCGGGCCTCGTACGTAGAAAAGGCTATTCAGTGACCAAAAGACCTAGGAAATACTAATCAATATAAGTAAGTACGTTTTAAAGATGTTTTGATTATATTAAAACCTAACGAAAACGAAATGAAAACAATAATATTAATTGCGAGACGAAATAAACTAATAAAGAGGAAATCCAGAAAATTCATTACGTTTGACGAGGTAAAGGGGTTCCTTACTCAAAAAATCTGAATATTTTTAACTGTTTATTACGTTTGTTTGTTTTTCGTATATTAGTTTAGCATTTGGGTCTAAAACAGAAATAAAACTTTTTAATTGTTTTACGCCACCACCGTCGCCTACTGGATTGTTAATTTTTGATTATAACGAAAAACGTGTTCGTGGTTAGATAGCTAAGATAACAATATTTTGTTGTTATTGGTTTAAAGTGATAAAAGTGATAGGGTGGGATTTTAAATGTTTTAGTATACAAGTATTAACTATGGTAGAAAGTAATATAGGAAAATGAAAAATATTTAAAAGGGGTTTGCCTGGCATATAACGAGAAGGAACGAATAATAATAACGTAAAATAACTAACTCAACAAAAATATCTAATGTCACCCTAGATAAAGGGAATTGGACGACGTATTATGAGATGTTATTAAAAGATGGTTCGAAGCTTTCGGCATTGATGTTAGAGATATAAGCAAAATGAATAAGGCGGACGAGTTCATTGGCGAAAAATACCTACAATTTTTCGAAAATGAAAGGAAAGGATTAGTATTAGCTAAAAGGTTGGTAAACATTTAGAGGGATGTATTTGCCTTTAGGTTAAAGGACGTACGAGTAATTAATTTCTTTACTTATTTAATCGAATTCAAATGAAATGGCATATCGTTTCTGCCCAAATAACCAAGATATTTATAAAACAAGGTCGCATTAGTACAAAGGTTTTATTTAGTTATAAAGGCCATTAGATTTTTTGTATTGGGTTAACCTTAGTAGGGTATCTACTTACGATACTTACTAAAAAAAAATGGTGAAGACCGATTCGTTTGTAACTTTATCCCAGTTCACGATTATATAATTAACTTATAATAACCGATATACTTATGAGATAAAGTATTAGATACTTTTCTTTAGGGTAACCATAATCTCTTTTTCTAAGGCAATGTAACGAGCGGATATTGGGAGATTTTCATTAGTTTAGATAATAAGTATAAAACGGCATTCATTATGCCGAGTATATAATATTTAATATTTAGAATAACTTGAGGAATGACAGGAAGTATATATACCTATTACTCGTTCGTCAATATTACCTTTGGTGAATAGCTATTGTTAAATGATGAGAACGGCGATAATGACGCGGAGATTGACGAGAATATCGCGAGGCGGAACCGAAAGAATGCTAGAATCAGCAGATTATCACTCCCCTTATTAATGGGTATATCAACATATTTGGAAAACGGCTTTCGATGTATATATTAACGATTTTCAAGCCTTATCCTATAGATTTGCTATAATGTTTGATTTTTTTTACCATTGATATTTTCCTCCTTTCGACGTCATCAATATTAACCTTACCTTTCATAAGATTTTTTCATTCAGAAATATATTTAGTCGTTAAAACTCTAATTGTTATGTGGTCGAATTTGGCCGTTTCAAAAATATAGAAAAATATTTAAAATATAGGCGAAGCCTGAAAATCACCTTACTTTATTAAATATGTTAAACGATTTCTTTCACCTAACACTATGTATTACGAGATATATACCTGTGATTTCGTTATGTATAACAATTTTAAAAATATCTAATATAAGACAAGTGCTAAAAATAACCTCGATGGAGAAAGTTTTGAAACAAATGTAATGGAGTTTTCAGGATTTTGAGTAAAAAGGGGAGTACATTAAGACTTTCGTTACCATATGCCGAGCTATCTAATAAAACGTTATAATAACACCAGATCGCTTGATTTAATATTACTTCGTAAAGAATACGTTAAATAAAAAAATTAGTGGTGTCACTTTTTAACTTAATGGATTATTAATGGGTACTGAAGTTATCGATAACTTGATATTTTACAAGAAATTCTGGCATTTCTTCCCTAAAAATTAAACGATGTCGAACTAACGTATACTATTGGCGAAAAAGAAGTAATAACCGTAGTAAGATGCCTAAAGGAAGCCAGATTATAGGTGATTAAGTCTCCTTTTTTAATAATAGTATATACTAATTACGCGAACCTTATTTCATTATAAACGAGTCCGACGATACTTATGAAGAGAATTGCGTAGTAGACAGATATTTTTGGAATATTCAACGTAGAATTCGTGTTTCGCGTTAATGTAAATAAGATTATCACACTCGCGGACGTAACTTGGAGGTTATTAGAACCAACTTTAAAACTTTTAAAGTTAGATATAACAAAATCACCGTAGATAGTAGAAAAATACTCACTTGTAAAACCAGCAATGCTAAAAGATTTAGGGACGAGAATTATCTTACTTATAAGAGTATTAAACCTTGGACAAATATTACGACCTAAAGAAATAACGATATCAATTGTATACATTGACAAAATGAACTGGTACGGGAATATTATATAATACCTTATAGTTAGTTAAAAAAAATCGAGTACCTATTAATATTGGTAAGGAGGAAAGTAAAATAAGATTTACTATAATTTTGTATCTAAAACGGCGCATTATTAAGGCGAGAATTTCGTAAATGATACTTCGTTTACATAAGAAAAAGTAAGGTACCTCGAGTCTTAAAGTAAGCCTACGATTTTTACGGATATTTCGCGGTAACCTCAACCTTTTAAAAATTGAAGGGAATATTATAATAGCGAAATTATGAAATTAACACTGAAAAATATGTTAAAACATATAAATTATACGCTTTATTCAATACCTCCAAACCATTTAACTCAATATTCTTACCTATTATGTCTTTAAGGCTATAGGATATGATAAGTTTAGATTTTGCAACTAATATGAATTTAAAAGGATTCGGCTGCGATATTTATCTGTAGCTTGTAGTTGATTATTTCTCGCGATTCTTTATTTACCGAGAAATACGTAAACTAATAGACGAGGAGGTATATCGAATATGAAAACCTATTACCGATGTCTTCGGTTATTTTAAGAAATATTACTCGTATAACATAAGGTACTATAAAAGCCCGGTGGTTATAAAGTTCTTTTTAAGGGCGGAACGAAGATGATAAATACGTTTGTGTACTTATATATGATAGTAGGGTTAAATAAAAGATTAGTAAAGCTGGTTAAAAATAAACTAAACAAAAAGGCTTACGGATTAAAATACAGGTAATTCAAAAAATGGTCTGAACCACTTTTTAATATTGTAAGAATTATTAATAACAGGTTCGTAAGGAACTTGGTATGAAAAACCTTATAAATTATGTTGAGCAAGTTAGTAAAGCCTTCGGGTCCTTCCATTATACAGGCAGTATTAAACCTGGATCGAAAACAATTTACGGCAATATTGAAGAAATCGCAAGCTAATAGGAAGGTAATTTACGTTGAGTTAGCTAACAGACTAATAGTTAATGTTAATAATTAGTTGAAAGAAGGGTTGAACAATGAATTGATTTGAAAACTAACCTTAAAAACGATAGCAATAGGTTTAAAGTTGGCGACTAGGTATGTGAGGTTTTGCCGAAAACCCGCGATTTTAAACTAAGAAGGTTTATTATTAATAAAGATAAAAGCAAAGACCTAAAGAATATTCGGGCGCCTACCTTTAAGCCGCACTGGATGGAGCCGTGGAAGGTCGACGAGATCGTATTATTTGTGTCGTTTTGAATCTTGAAGAATACCACTAGGTTGAAAAGTAGGAAAGTCATGTTAATTTATTAAAACTATAATTCTAAAAGAAAAACGATAAAAAGGGAGACAAAAGAGGAAACAGATAAGATGAGGGAGAAATGAGGAACCCTTACGTCAGTAACCTTGACAACGACGACGCCACTAATCAGAACGTGCGGTGGTAGAGCGATATCACTAGTTAAAATACGCCGTGATGGAATGACGATATTAACCTTCGTCAAGGTTGAAGTTGAAAATTTGAAAGGGCAAAGATTGAGGTTAAAAGATTGAAAAGGGGTAAGAAGTTAAAAGGTTGAAGGATTATCGTAAAGTATGGTGGAAAGTTTACTTTTGCTCCTTATTCTATTGTTCCTATTGTTCCTATTGTTCCTATTGTTCCTGTTGTTCCATTACCTTACTTCACCACATGTCAATATTTGATGCGAACCTCAACTTTTATCCACTTCAATTTGTTTTATATGGCTTCTGAGACTTAGCTATACAGTAATTGGGGGATATATGGTAGCTGGGGGACTGACATGCATGTCAAGCATGACTTATACTAGGGAAAAAGCTACCTACCGTCATGAGAGAAATGTCTGAAGGACAAAGGAGGTATCTGTGGCGCTAGCAAGATTGAAAACAACGATACAAATCCATCCCTCTACCACTAAAGTAACTCCCCTAAAAGACTCCACCTCAACTGTAGTCAGAGTCTAAATTCATCTAGCCAGTATCTAATTCCTGTTAGCGGAATTAAATAATGGAGCTAATATAAATGAAGGTGTGTTGAGTATAAAAATACACATTGTATTTATAAAAGTTTTTGTTCATTACGTGTTTAAAGACCCGTAACTAATAAGCAGTAGTAACTAAATGTAAAAGTGGATATATTCCTTTTATTGTTTCTATCGCTAGATTATTAGCTTTTTTCGCGTTAGGGTCGCCGCTAAAACGTTGGCTCATGATTTAACAACTTTTCAGCTAGTATTTCACATTGTTATTAAGTCATAAAAGGGTATCGTAGTATAATTTTCGGCTGCGGTGTTGTTAGGAAACCGGGCGTATTATGTCAGCATGTCTATCCTCCTTCGGCGGTGGAAGTGGCTTAAGCAACGAAGACGATAACGATAATAGCAGCAATACAAGTTTTTTTTAAAAATAAAACTGTTATATATAACCCTGTTGCCGCATCCACTAGGCTCCTCCACCCTCCACTCGTTATATCATCACCCTTCTACTCTAACTCCCCCACCCCCTAACCGAGTTTCGCGGGATAGATGACGGCCATTAAAGTTCTTGTAAATATCGTAGTAGAGTTATTGAATACTTAAGATTCGTAGTTTTGAGTGGGTTGACGCCCTTATTTTCATGGGCACAGTTAGTGTTAACGGTAACGCCGATGGCGATAACAACATATGGATAGATGAAAGACGTAAAACGAAGACGTTATTAGAGGTCGTAAAACGATAATATTATAGGCTAACGTTAAAAGCGAATTTGGATAATCTGTAATTTAATATTTAATAGTTAAAAATTATTGCATAAATAAAGATCTAGAAATTTTAGGGATTTGAAAAGACGTTAAGTATATAAGCTTAGCGTGTTCGCTTATCTAGGGGCCTTGAAAGTAGTTGAAGTTTTAATTTTCAAATCTTGCAAGAGATAAGGTTTTGCAAGAAGTACATAACACCCAGTTTTTTTTCACGACGTATATAATATTCGTCTGTGTGGAAGAATTTAAAACACTTATAATATAACTTTTAATATATATATCCGAAGATTATTATTACAAATCAGTATATAAAATGTCGTAATAATAATATTGGGGAGAAAGGCGATTTTCATAATAAATCTACAAAACGTTGGCCTGAGTTGAATTCAATAAGTAAACTTCTATTATTTGAATATAAAAGATACTTCATTGTGTTGTCCGACTCATTATTGTACCTCAACCACCTTTTTATCGACCAAAGCATGTATTTCATTTCGTTAACCGATATATAATTATCGTCAAATAAATAGAAATGTTTTTTGTTTTGTTTTAGTTCGTTTGATTGTAAGAAATTTAGTTTGTAGCGATATCTATATGTTTAAAACTTTATTGAACAGTCGAAAGTCGGCAAAGAGTTATATAGACGACGTGAAATTCATTATACATTTATTTAGCACAGGTAATATCGTTGCTTTTGAACCCTAAATTATTAAAGTTTGAATAACGTCTATAGTTTTCTATTTTAGGAAGATATATATAACGTTTTTAGACCCCAAAGTTTCTTGAGAGCCTTCTTGTCAAAAACGATCGTAGCAGAGTCAAAACTATTACACCCAAATATAATAATGTTAATGTTATGAAGAATCATGTAAACGTAACCAATATTCATTGATCCGTCATAATATTATTTCTGTATTTCAAATAACCCCCAATATAATTGACGTTGAGGTTATTATTTTAAATTTTTCAATTAATCTCCTCTTAACGCTTTCTGTACTTGGGGAAAACTATAAGCATATTAATGCAAGCCGTAAAAGGTTTGGAATTTGCTGTTTACTATTATTAAATGTTGTTTAGAGTGATTCGTTTTACATTTTTACCGGTTGGGTTGTGGTAAGTTCCTTAAATTATGAGAATCGAATAACGGTACTATTTTAGTCGCGCGAAGCTGTATGGAGTGCTTGGTTACTATTTAATATAGTTCTATAACCTACTCTGTCTATGTTACAGGGTTTCGTAACGTGTATTTTAACATTCATATAGCTGATACAATTATTATGCAATGAATAATAAGGTGTCTGATATTAATAACTTTTAAATGGATAGAGAATAACAGTCGTTATTACATCAAATTGACTTTACAAAAGGGTAGGTTAAGGTCACTAAGGGCTATGATGTTGGTAGAAGTTTTATATAATGAAGCAACCGCTTTAATTATAAAAATTGAAGGGATGGTAATCTAGTTTTTTAAACTATTTTGGTTACGATGAGTTTATTATATTTCGTCATAATAAGTAATGATAGGTTAGACCATAGTAACGATCATTTTTCGAAGAAAATGTGGTGAGCGGCTGGGTTCTATACGAGATGTATTTTTGTAGTGCCACGAAACCATTAATATTTTAATTGGTTGTTTTCTGATAAAGTTACGCTTCAATATAACTCGCTCGACTCAAATATTGAATCATTGTTTATCAGGAACATTAACATTCAATATATGTTTAAAATCGGTTAAATAAGTCTTGAGTCGGTTCATACGAGCGGACTACCGAATTTTAAGAAGTTAGTCAATCCTTGGTGGCACATACTATATAAATATCTGGATTTTTTTCTAGGCGAACATAAACTTGTTTTTGTTTACTTAAAGGTTCGCTATCAGTTGCCTTTTTTTTTTTTTCATCTTTAAAACATAAGCCCTTCAAAGATTAGGTGCCTTAATAAGATTAACTTTATTTATGTAGAGAAAGATACTACCTGAAGAAAGTTTGGCAAGATTCGATATTTAAATTATAGATAAAATTTTGGAGAGAGGAAATCTTAAACAGGTTTCTGTAATAATCACACTAAATACCTGTGAGTATATAGAAGGTGTCAGAGGGTTTATGTTATCAAGAAGGTAGTAGAGGTGCTGTGTGAATAATATTTCAACTGTGCAAGTAATGATCAAAAGCCGTGAGGTTATTCAGAATATACTGAGACTGAATACTTGGATTAACAACTGAAGAGCTATCTACTGAATCTAAGGAATGCCTAGAGAGTGTATTCCTTATATATCCAGCTCTTCAGTTTAGGATCACTTTCCTATATTGCTAGGCAGCATAGGCGGTCTCCTACCTATGCTGCCTATGTCTTGATTCTTCTTAGGCGTAACCCTATCCCTGGGTTGCTGACATAAGAGATGTATGTTCCATTCCTAATGTGTTGAACTCCTAGCTCTGAGTAGCTCAGCTGCCTGCTGGCCTGTTTCCTGACCCAACCGTTATCTGAGTCGTAACAGTTTCATAAAAAAAAGTCTTCTAACCCTATGGTAATTATTTAATAAAAGACTTTTATCTCCTTGCTAGGTAGAAAACTTTGAATGAGCGTAAGTAAATTTCGATAAAATCTAAACGCTATATTCATTGCATAAGGTGGTTGTGAAGGAGAGTATCAGAGGTTTTTGATAAGTTTCGAGAGAAAATTGACGCGAATTTACCTGTTACTAGAACGCATTTGATATTGTAATAAAAGAGTTACCAGGTTTATTACTGATCGCCATGGAGTATTACTACCGTATTGGTCGTTAATTCAGCCGTAGGTAATTGACGATTACGAAAACTTACGTATTAAAATGCATTTTAATCCTTTGAAGTAAATCGAGATTAAATTGATAAGACTTTGAAAACGAGTGTATTAAAAGTCATAGTCATCTATTCTCTATATTAAAGACACCCTTTATTGTCATTATTCATGTGGAAAACTCATCATTATACGTATTGAGTGTGAAATGTACGAAAAGACCTTAGTAAAAGTCCTAATACACCATAGAGAAATATGCTATTATATCGTTGGGTTCGACTGACGTATTGAAGACGTTAATTATGTAATATATCCCCTTCATATAGTAAATGTCAATTTCTTGTGAAATAATATATCTAAACTTATTCCAATCGTTTACAATATCTTGGGTAATATCGTTATCCATAGAAAACTTGTCAAAAATATTCTTTCGCAAAACCTAAGTTTATTCATAAGCATCAAAAGTTAGTTGCTAGTTGATTTCACTCATAAGAGCTCGTTAAAGAGTGGGGCACTTGTATGAATTAATTAATTTATAGAATTTTGTGTGGAAATTATTAGATATTACTGCAGTTAGCAAGCGTAGGTGACCACTTTTTCAGAGTGTAAAATAGTGTGTCACGCTTCAGGAAGCACTCTTACAGAGTTTATAATAACATATCACGCCTTAGGAGAGACGTTGAAAGAGTGTAAGTTAGAGTGTCACGTTTCGGATATGAGTTTATAAGCTTTTACTTGAGGCGTACACTTTTTGGATGCTGTTTCCCCCACTCTTATCGTCTTTTTAGTATCAATATCATCAATTATACTATTTTGAATATTGTATTCTTTATAAATTGACGTATAAACCCAACTAACACTTATTAGTTGCCGATTTGATCGAATACAAACAGATTAGGAAAGAATAGACCAACTTTAGTTGAATACCTATAGCGGGAATCTGTAGCGGTCCCAACTATTCCTTGTTTTAATATTATGATTTTCAAAAAATACGCGGGAACATGGAAATCTTGTAGAACCAGGAGTAATTTTGAAAATTTCGACTTTAGTACGATATTATTGACTCGGTTAGTAGCCTTTAATGACTAAAAGCCCTGTTATAATACTATCTATTCTATTGGCATTTTAGACGTTTCTAGGGATTTTTTTAAGGGCGTCTCATTACTTATCATCCACGTAAGCTATTAATTTTTAACTCTGTTGCTAGAACTTAACCGGCTAGAACGTATTATTTTCATCGTTTATACACACTTCTAGTACATTTAAAGAAATTTTTGAAGAGTTCATATTATTTTTTTAAGCTCTGAAAACAACTTTCAAAACGTTTACCAATATACTCCAAGCGTCTAAAACAATCATTCAAGCGGTAACGTATATTTCGACAGCGTTTTAAATTGCTTTGAAAACGTCTATCAATATAATATCAGCGCCTAAATGAATACCTGTCATTCCTACATCATTTTAATTTAACCTTAAAATCGAACTTTTCTCTTAAACTCTAAAACCTAGATTGCTTTTTTTTTATTTACCCCGTTCTCTTCACCGTATTTCGCGTGTTTAAATTGGAATTTATGATGTTTTAGTTTACTTGTTACTTAATTTATATAGTGTTTATAAAAGTTAAACAATTATTTTGAAACGTTTGATTATTTAATTGTCGTGTTTTCTTTTCATTTTATTTGTACTAGCAATCGTTCAATTCCTAATTTACACCGATTTTTTACATTTTATCCATTTTTTTATTTATATGTTGTAGGCTTTGTTTGCCATATTATTTTATTATCTGTTAAAGTTAATACAAAAGAAGATATTGTGTAGGTATATAGATTCAAGTATTCTAGAATATTAATAAATAACTTGATATATGATCAAGTATATTATTATATAGATCTAAATCAAAAGTCGAGAATCCATACTAATCAATATTAGTATACACTAGTCAATACTAGTTCCTCTATAATGGTAAGTACCAGCTTAGGCAGTATCTCCGTGCTGATCATCCGTAATAGTCAATACTAGTGCCTCTTAGAGATATCTATATTTCTGGTGCATTCATTATTCTTGGTGTTGAGAGGTATGGTATTTGAAGTTGTACTAAGTACTCACTAACCCAGTTATGGTCCTATTATTGAGTGTATGTAGAGACTGTACCACTTGTATTTTAATACACCTCCTTAAGAGGTATTGTTTACTGAGAAAGAAGAAGAAAAGGAAAAGTAGTAAAAATAAAATAAAAAAGGTAAAGGGTAAAGTGAAAGAAGTATAGTGCATAGAAAAGAAACTTAGAAGAAAAAAAAAGTAAGAAATACTGTATAATCCGATTTAGACCGACGACTTTGATAGTACTTTTGTTAATATAAGAAAATTTGTCCCATAAACACTTCAATATTTTATATGTTTAGTAACATAAGCTAATTTAGAGTGTGAAGGTCTATAAACCATACTATCAATCTCAGCTTAGGTTATAGAAGCCAATCCATTACATTATCACTTCTTCTATTCCCCTTGGCAGTGGCTTTGCAAACCTATCAGCTAGTTGTTTATCTGTAAAAACCCGTTTGATTTGTATTGTACCACGCTTCACTTGATTCCTCACAAAGTGTTTTAAGGGGTATTTGTTAGGTACGTTAGTGATACTCAGGAAGCTTGAATAATTTGATATCTCCTTTATTATTATAACATATTTTAACAGTAATAGGAATACTTAACTTTTTATACAGTGCCTTATCTAAACATTTTTTCTGGTGAAAATTATTACTACTATTCTTCCATTATCTATAAAAGCGATATACTTTGTACCCTCGTTTATATATCTAGTTAACTATGTTATTAAACATTTGAATTCCATATCTATAGTTAGACTTTCTAATAGCCTTATATCTCTTTCAATCGGAATAGACTAGCCATTAAATGAAAGCTTGTGGTTTTTATAATCTTTTTATTGAAGTTTTTAATGTTTTAATATGGACTTACTGATAACTTTTTACCATTCATTTTTAGTTCATGGACTTTATACTGTAGGAAGTTTTCAAAGGCGTAATTGACAATTATGCAGTTTATAAGTGAAATATTAAAGTAAAAGCGTAAAATTACTGATGTAAAGAAGCGATATTCAGCATAATTTGGCGTATTATATAGATTAAAGTCACAAGATTTAACGGATACTTTTTCATCTGTGATATCTTAGCCTAATAATCATGTAATATAGTATAAAGGAGTGATACAGTGGTAATAGAGATTTATACCGGACATATATTCAGGTTATCTGCTTGAGAGTTTAAAACCCTTGAGTTGCATACATTTTGTTCTATATTCATCATGAATACGTCCCTATTCTGTTCAAAAAGTACCCCAAAGAAGTTTTTTCTCTTTTTTAGGACTTTATTCATAGAGTGTTTCTCAATATCAATCTTAAAGACCTTAATAGCTCTTAGATTAGGGTTTATAAAAAGAAAGTCATTAACATAAGTATAAAAAATAAATTAATAGCAATAGTCGATATATACCGCGTTGTTAAAGTTTCATCTTCTAGACTTGAAGGTATTGAATATTGTATTACAGCCTTCTTTATCTCATAAAGGGAGTTGAATAACTGAAAGAGTCAGTCAACAGTATGATCAAAACTTTCATTTTTTTTTTTGGGGGGGGGGGTATTTTAAAAAAAAAAGCTTTTGATGGTGTTTCTGATTTTCACCAACACACGGGTTTTAAGTTCCTTGTTTTGGAAATCTGAATCGACGTCGATTTAGTCGATATCCTATTTATTAGAAGAAGTATGCGTAACGATAATCCTCTATATGTTAGACTTTGCTATAGCAGCAAGTCTTAGTATAGTTAATACTGTTGGAATATTATTATTTGAAGTACTGTAGATCAACTTTACTTAAATTAAGGTTGACTCTACTGACTTCAAGTTAAGTATATTGTTTTTTGTGTGCCCATTGTTATTTACTGCAAGTCAAATGCAGTATTTCCCCACTTTATACTAGGGCACAATTTAAGCAATTGGCTATACAATTTACTGCGCAGACCGGCTAGCAGTCTGCTAAACCTAAAGCAATACATATACTACTTGACAACACAATAATACTGTTACTTCAACCAATCGAATCGACGACGTTATAACGTCTTAAGTCCTACTAATATGGATCAGTAGTTATTATGTTAGGCACAGATAAGCTTATTGGAATAAAAAGCCACTTCTGGTTTTCCTTTACGGTAATAAACAGATTTAATGTTAGACGAAAGATTCTTATGAAGGACCTATATTACTACTATGTCATTCTACAACGTCAAGAAAATAAAGAAGACTTTTTGGTTGTATCAGTCCAAAACGGCAATCAGGAAGTAAGTAACGGTATCGCTATTAAAAACACCAAAACATCTTTACCAGATCTTTTTTCAAGACTTTAAGATTAACTGTTGAGAGTTTTAAACCTCGTCAAATAAGCAAACAAATACTTTGGTACTATTATAGATATTACTACTGCAAAAACGACTAAGTCCCACGGCACAATAACCATAATGAATGACCTTCGATCTTTACCTACAACAACAAAAAAAACCTTTAATTTTACCCCCTACAATAAACTTTTACCTTTTTTTCATTTTTTTTCACCTTACTACGCTCATTCATTCGCCTATCTATTTTAAGCGAAAACACTAAGTTACGCCGAAAAAGCTACATCACGCGACCCCATGTCAAGCTGCCAAGTTTTCCACGCGACGTTACGTCAAAACACCAAGTGCCTACGTTTAAGATTGTCAAGTCCCTCTCTCTACATTCCAATCAAATTTTATGTAAGCCAAAACCTTAAGATAACACCTCTCTAAGAATTGATAAAAGCAATTAAAGCCTTTGGAACGACTTTTACTAAGTATTACGACGACAACATTTAGACGTATGATATCAATAAAAACTTAATGGAAAAGAGTTTACCAATTTAGTTAGATACTATATCGTTAAGTATAATAATGATGAAGATCTTAAATGTATTTCCCGTAGATATCACGATTTTTTCGACGCCTAAAACATTTTTATATAAAAGTCAATTTTAAATAGGATTGATTCAAAGCTTATGTTGAAAATTCAGAAACGAGGGGCTAACGTTCAGGTGTAAGACTTTATAAAGTTAGTATAAACGCTTTTCAACCGAAATTAGTTTAAAGAATGTTTGTAAAATTCTCGCCTTAAAGGAAAATGTATTCAAAAACCTTAACGCGTTTATATACGGTTTCGAAAACCTCTCCTTTACCCCTAACTAAGTTGAGCCTTTTTACGTGTTAATGATAATAAACCTTTTAACTTACTCGAAAGCCTAACAGCCTTACGCGAAAACTTAAAGTATACCTTAAGTGGTTGAAAGGTACGTAAAGCAACGACCGCGAATACCGTTCAAGGAATTAACGTCGGCAGTTAACACCAATTCATTAAATGATATCTTTAAGTCCCTTAAAACCTTTAAACTCTTATTAACCCTTCATAATTTAATCGCTAAATCTCACAAAAACCTCTTTACGATAGGTTTTTCTATATACGCAAGCCTTTGACAGGTCTTACCCCAAGACTTTACCACTCGGATTGGACGAATGATAACTACCCAGAAATCTATACGTCGGGGCCTCCAAAGCTTAAATTTCCTGCAAATACTATGAATAAAAACTGAAGTAACTAATTCAACATACCCTTAAAACCTACAAAAAAGTTAATATTAACTATAAATCTTGTACATACTTCGGCAAGATCCAAAACGACCTAGAGAAGTATGATAGGAATCTTTATAATCTCGTTAATACGAAAATGATACCCTTTTTAAACATTGATAAGTAAATAGAGGTTTACCCTTATGGTTTTTACTTATCATTCGCCGAAATTATTACAAGGTACATTAAAAACCATTACTCAACCTTCCTAACCCAAGAAACTACTTTTAGCAAGGTTTATGATAACATAAAAGGCTAATTTCAATACGTCGTCCACTTTACCAAATACTATACAAACTAGGATATTATATACTAAACTATAATAATGACAAAGAAAAAGGAGGAAGAAATACCAATAAATTTGTTTAACGAAGATACTTAATAAGTTGATGTTTTTCCAATAAGCATTAAACGAAGCCTACTTTAATGAAGCTATATTTCGCGATCAAGTATGGGTAACCGTTACAGTCGTTAGTGAGTTTAATCAAACCCTATAACATTCAAATGTTACTTCCAAAGGCTTTTTTCACAAATTACGTTCCTCGTTTACAACTATAATAATATATACGGCTAACTCCTTTAATTTATACCCTTAAAATAATAACTTTATAAACGTCAATAAATAATATCATATGATAATGAATGATATCAACCGCAAATAAAAATACAGACGCTCTTAACGCCTAGAGTATAGCAAATTAAATATAACCTAAAAGTAATAACCACTTTAACTATAATAAGAACAAGATTTTAACAGATTTATTAACCGTAATTACTATCGTTGTTGGAATAGTATTACATGCAGTGCAGTAGGTCAAGTTTACTGTAAGTAAAGTTGAATATACTGCAAGTGTATTGCTTATGCAGACTAACCACATTAGTTGTAAGTCGAGTGCAGTACGCTGCACTTCACTCTAGGGCACGAGCCAAGCACTTGAACATACTAATTATAGTGCAGACCAGCTAACGGTCTGCTAAACCTAGAACAATACATCCATCATCTGACTATTGCAATACTACTATTACTTTGACCACGATTCGAATCGAAAACGTTACAACGTCTAAAGGCCTACCAATACTAATCAGTGTTTACCTACTATTTTAAACACAAATAAGCTAAGTAAAAGAAGAAGCTACTTTCTGGTTACGCTTTGCATTTATCGTTATGGTAGAGGAAAGATTCTTGCGAAGATCCTCTATTAGTAGTGCGATAGTCTTTTAATGGCATGAAAATAGAGAAGACTTTTTGGGATACGATAGTCTTCAAATGGAAATCTAAAAGTAAGCGACGGTATCGTTATCAAAAACATTAAGAAATCTTTATTAATATTTTGTGAAAAGCGTTAAGATTGACCGCTAAAAGTTTCAAACGACAAGTTAACAAACAGTTAAGTTAGTACTACTGCAGGTGTCACTATTGCAAAAACGACTAAGTACCTACGCTAAAAAAACAATCTTCGACCTTTACCACCAACAAAACGTCTTTCACTTTCACCTTTTATATCAAAACTTTACCCAATTTTACTATTTTTTCACCTACCATATTATTTTGTTACCAAGTTCGCTACCTTCAGCGAAACCACCGAGAATCGCTGAGTCGCGCTAAGAAACCCACTTGACGCGACATTTCGCTAAGTTTCCAAGTCCCCTGCAGCTTTATGCCAAAACAATAAGCCTTTACGCCCAAAAATTACCAAGTTACCAAGTCGCCAAATTCTTGCGCAACTTTACGCTAAAACACCAAGTTCCAACACTAAAAATTACCAATTTTTTCTCCTTATACGCCTGTTAAGATGTTTTCCCCTAATGTTTACTTTAAGGTTATTACAGACTATATCTGGAAAAAAACAATTAAAAACCCCCTATCAATTTTTGTCAATTAATACAACTTTTATCTTTAGATTAAGGATATTAACGAAGCCTTAATCAAAGCTTACATTACTAATGACGTTAGTTAATATATCCTCAAAATTAACGAAGGTAAAGAGTTTGACCGCAACGTTAATATTTTCTAAAACTTTCGCGAGTTTTTTAACCATTAGAAACCAGATATATAAAAGACGATTTGATGGAATTTTAAGGCTAAATTGAAGATAAAAATTAAAAAACGTGGCATTTATATAACAGACAAGGTTTGAAAAGGGATAGCAAAAACTTTTTATAAGTTGGCCTAACTTAAAAAATACTCGCAAAACCCTTAGAGTAAAGGCAAAGCCGTTAAGGAACCTTAAAGCCCTTATATACAATCTAGAGGGCCTCCCCTTAACGCTTAATTAAGTTAAGCCTCTTTACGTGTTAGCGATAAAGAGTCCATTAACCTGCTCGGCAGCTTAATACTATTAACTGATAACGTGGGTAACGCCTTTAACGGTGGAGGATCACGTAAAATAGGAATTGTTAACGCGGCTAAAGGTATTGACGTTAGCTATTTTCAACAATTAATTAAGTTAAATCGCTAGGCTTTTGAAAACCTTGAGGTACAAATCGTCTCTTAACAAATTCACCACTAAAACCCTTAAAAACCTTCTGCCTGTAAATACACCTACGCGCGTAAACCTACCACAATCCCTACTATAAGAATATATCCCTTGGGTTAGGTGACTGGTAATTACTTTTAACACCGGGCTTCGGAACATTGGAGATTTAAAATGCCTAGAAACACTAACTAAGCATGAGATAACTATCGCGACCTTCCTATAAGATCTGTTATGATAATTAACATTAATTAAAAGCTAATAACAAACTTCGCTAAAATCTGAGATAATATACAAAAGTATAACGAAAAGCCTTACAACCTTTTCGATATCAAAACAATGCCTTTCCTAAATATTTAAAAATGAATAAAGATACCCCTTTTTAGTTTTTACTTATTGTTTTCTTCAATCCTTACAAGGCATATCAAGGACTATTATCTAACCTTCCTGACGAAAGTCACCACGTTTCGCTAAATCTACGATGGTATAAAGAGCCACTTCGAATACGACGTCTACCTTGCGTAATATCATATAAACTGGGCTACTGCGCGGTGAATTACAATGATGGCAAAGAAAAAAGAGGAGGAATCACTAATGGATGTTTTTAATAAAATGTTCGATAAGCTGATAATATGTTAGGAAGTAATGGGAAAGGCTTACACTAGCGAAGCCATATTTCGCTAATAGGTACGGGTAGCTATTACGGGCGTTAATAAGTTCGAATAAGCCCTATAACACTAAAATATCTTTTCTTCAAAACGGCTAATTTTATAATATCGAAATAATAAGCTATTCCAGGTTTGAAGCTTTAAAATTATAAGCCGTCTACGACTTTGTTAACACTCAAGTAACTTAAGTTTAAAGGATCGTTTAACTTCGTATTTAATATTGATACTGGCGTTAACTTTGGCTAAAAAGTCTCAAGTGCTAATTTAGCAATAATCCATAAAATTAATGTGGACAAGGCTTAACGATACCTAAAATAGCGTGCCTGTAATAGTTTTGTTTCCTCCCTGTACCACTCGATGGCTTTTTACGACCTTTTCATCACGTTATAAGTATAAAATTTAACTGGTAATAACTTTAATTGTCTTTATAAAAAGATGAAGTAATAAATGCGGGATTTGAACCGAAGGATCAATATAATCCTCATCAACTTATCGACAACTAAGTGAATAATCCATACGAATAGGTCTTTCATAAACAATTCCGACTTGTCTGTATAAATCGGCTATTTAATAACCTTTGTTGAATAAAAATAGGCGAGAAACCCAGTTTAATATTATTGGTAGCCTATTTTATTAAACCTCTGTTAAAAATAAGAGGATTATACGAAGCGTATTAGCTTCGTAGGTTTACAGAATAATAGAAGGCTTCAATATAAGTATAACATTATATAAAAAACCTTTAACGTTATTACTAAGCAGCTAAATATTTCTCCTATTCCAGAGGTAATTTATGTGAACTCAAGAAGCTTATTTTAATTCTTTTCAAAACTCGGAATTACTAGCGAAAAACGCCTAAAAATCGACATAATAGCACGTTTTGAAACCTATGATATAAGGGAAATTGAAGAATTCCGACAAATTAATAGAAAAGATAATCCTACTAATACCATAACGAGAGCATTGCAGAATATGGCCCATAAAACGTTTGTGAATAATAATGGACTGATAATACGTATCAAGGTTATATTAATAAGATTCCTAGGAGGCCTAAATTACATTGCGGTGGTTAGGAATATGTTGGTAAACTGTACAACTGCCAAGGGATTAACAATGTTAACTTGTTTAATTGGCTCTGTAAAAGAAACGCATTACATAGGTTCGAAGCGAAAAAAAAACATTTTGAAGGGGTTGATAAAGCCAGACCTCGCAGCCATAGAGAAACTGCGGTCAATTTGTATACAATTGGATGCAATTTGATGTGTAGGTCAAGTAAAATTAATAGGGGTCTAGCCAGTTAACGAGGTCTCGGTTCAACACCTACCAAAAAATATTGGTTAACCATATTGGCATGCGCGCACAAACTAAAAAGCCGTCAGTATTGATATAGTAGTATTTGCAATACAGTAGGTCAACTTTACTTACAGTAAATTAGCTATACTGATTGCAAGTTGAGTGTATTGTTCTTTATGGACCTACTATAATTGATTTCAAATCTAGTGCAATAAAGCCCTACATAACATTAGTGCACAGGCCAAGCAATTAAATATATAAATTAATATACAGACTGGTTATTGGTTTGCCAAACCTAAACAATACATCCACCACTTAACTATGCAATACTACCGTTACTTCAATCAATGGAATCGATTATATTGCAATGTCTCAAGACCTACCAACAAATACTATACTTTTATTTAAATATTCTTATTACGATTTGAACCTTATATATTTCAATTTAACCTTTAGAGTTAGTTTTAATTTTGGTAACATTTTTATAAATAAGGTATAGTGGTTAATATTCATTTTGACAGCTTTGAAGACCTTGAGAGATAGCAAACTCTATATCACACTGTCAAGAGCTTTTTTCTTGTGGTTGGCATCTGGATATTCCAAAGCTTCCTTTATGGTTTTTTTTTTAAACAATTATCAATTAAACAAATTAATTTTATTATTTTATTTTTCGTAACAAAAATTTCTGGAAGACTCACTGGTAAGTTGTATGCTATTTTCATTATTGTTTAGAGAATATTATGTTTTGATTTTAAGTTTGGAGCTGATGTAGTAGTGTTATAAGGGATACTCACTTCGGTATTTTGAATACTTTCTTCTTTTACAACAAACTTACGGTATCCTTTAATATTTCTTTCAAAGACTATCAGGCCAAAAATGTCAACAATCTTCCTTGTCAGCTTCTCTAGCCTCTTTGATAAATAGACCTTAATGTTTATATTCTTTATAATATTAAAAAAAAAAACTTCTTTCAAATAAGGATTTCCCTTGTACTTTTGGATCCGTTTTTTGATCTTTTACTCGTTCTATAAAGGGTATATAGACGATAACGGTATAGCAGGGAGTAAAGGCAAGTTTACCGTTGAGTTTATAACCTCTATGTCCCTTTACTTCATCGTGAAGACTCTTATAGGGCGTGGTGTATTGGTGTCTGCTCCTGTGGTTGACCGATAGATTGGCTACAATAATAGTTGTTTGGAATGAGTAAGAGTATAAGTGATGTAATATCTTTCCGGAAACGGTCCAGTTTTTTCCCCCCCCCCGAAGATTATATTAAGACAGCGTTCGGAAATACCAGTTTTTGAGGGGTTTGTAGTAAAGAAAGCTTCTGGGAAAATTCGTATTTAATATACATTTTCCAGACAAAACAGTTGATAAATTCATCATATTCAGCTATGATTAAGTAGTTTATAGTATGCCCAATACGTTTAATGATTCCGTTTAGTATACAATAATTCGCTTTTAATTCCTTAACAGGATATATAATGGTTATGTTTTAAACCTTCAAATTATACTTTACTTTAGTAGCTATCAAGCTATGGTATTCGCCTATTGGGTTAATAGTTAATTTTAGTAATCAGTCAAGGGTTTAAATGTATCCTTTTTCTCTGAAGTTCTGTATTAAAAGATTGATCGTTATGGAATGCGTATGAAAAGTTGATAACAAGTAAAAATATAGTCGAAAGGGTTTTTTCCCCTGGTTTTTTTTTAGGTCCGTTCAATAATTGAAGTGATTTCTTTACCAACTTTATGCTAGTGTGAACAAACCTAATGTGTTGAAGAGAAGTATCGAAGGATCTGATTGAAACTGTTGAGATAAATTTGTAATAGAATTGTTGTGTAGTATCTTGTATAATTGTGTAATTGTTGGTTATGGAAGCAATTCATTAGTTAGTGTATATGTTAGCTAAATATAAGTTTTGAATTAATAATTAAGTTGTAAAGCTTTAATAATCCATATAGGCTTATCCATAATTCAAGATAATAAGAATAGTTGTGAAAAGATAGACTATTTTCATAGTGACTGTTTTCTGATTTAATTTTTTTTTGTAATGTAGATTGAATATTACCACACTTTGTTCGTAATTTGCAGTAATTTTAGCCCTGTAATTTAAGATAAGAGAACTATTTTTCGTCGTTGAAAAAATAGTAAGATGAGCTTAAGTCAACTTTAATAAATTTAAGAAACTAGAGTTTCTCAATTATAAAACAATGTTATGGTGTGAAAAAGAAGTGTAAATAAATTATAATTGACGTTAAGTTTTGATGGCTTAATGTTGAAATAGGGTTTGTATAGCGGTTTTAACCGCTTTTAATGCGGCTTCGAATTGGTTATTCTAGCGGACTAACCTGAAAATTTGGGATTTCAACTTAGAAAGAGGAGGTTTTAACGCTGAAAGTGGATTTTTTAAAGTTGAAAATGAATACCTTGTAGGTGGTATACCCGTGTAAGATACTGCTTTGAATAAGCCAAAATTCTCTAATGTAAGGTCTTTTGTAGGGTCTTACGCATTAGATAAGTCAAATTGAATACCCAACTGCGTAATTATATGTAGCAAAAACATAAATTTATAATGCTGTAAGTAACGGGGGTCTATTACTTTACTATTATTAACTGTATTAGTATTCGCCTTCTCTTCTTGTTTTGATAAATTTACCAAAGTTGAAAAGCTGTATATTTGCGTGTAGTATCTAACTAGTTTATCTGATGTGGTTTTTCCAAAATCTTGTAAGGTAGTTATTATGTAATTAACTGATATATTGATTAATAGGTCTATTTTTCCTTCGTTTCTGAAGTATTGAATTTGGGGTTTCTTTTCCTTCTTAAAGCCGGTTCTTGTTTTGGAAGTCCGATTGTAATTCAAGTAGTATCAAAATAATAGCTTTTATCAATTCACTTTACATATGCATTATTCTAACTGAAAACTTGAGTTCAGTATAAATTAAAAACTGAGGAGAATATTGAAATTTCCTTAACCCAACAGCCTTAATAAATCAAACTTGTTTCGGTGTTTCTCAATGCTACTATGAAGATATTTCAGGCGGAATTATATAGAAGGCGTAGGAAACGATGTTTTTTCAAGGTTTTTGAAAGTGGATCGATCTATTACCTTGGAATATGCCAATAAGCTTCAGAAAAGCTTTACACGCGTCTTTGATGTCCATGATAATGGCTAAAAGGTCCAAAAAAAATTGTAATTTTTTTAAAATTATGGACTCATACACGCATAGTTTTGGAAGTCTTCGTAAAACTGTTATCGATAAGTATAAACAAGTGAACACAGTTTGATTTTATAAAATTTATATTCATTTTAATCGTAAAGATTTTCTCTACGCTTTCAAAACAAGTATTACTAACAGTATAGCTTTTGATTTCTATTTATCATATGTTTACGTTTTTAAAGATTAACTTTTCATAGTTGTTCAATAATTATTACTTAGCCTTTAATAATTTCTATTTTCCCATAGTATTAAAAGGTTTTTTTTTTCATCCCTCCCCTTCTATCAGTAGAGTAGTTCTGGTCGATTTGAAAAATTCTAGCTTCGTTGGTTTTTAAGGTGTTCTTTAAGCTTAGCTGTTAGTTTATCAAATTAATCCATAACTAATTTAGGTTTTTCTTGTTCCAGGTAGTCTAGGGTACTTGTAGCCCCAGCCTATGCCTCCTTATTAGTAAAATCATTAGCATTAAGAGCTTAAAGTGTTTGCTTAGCTCTTAACATACGGGTATTACAAGCTACCTTTCGCCATTTCATCAATAAGGCCTTAGGGTTCAGAGCTCTTATGGTAACGGAAGTAGCTATAAATCGTAGGAATCAAAGGGATAGGGATTCAGCTAAAGGAACAGAAAAAACTGTAGATTTAAAGGGGCTCGAAGTAATAACACTCCCTTAGGAAATGGAAACATTATCACTGGTACTTCCGTAAAATAGCTCTGGTGACGGAAATAAGCCTCGTTGTGGGGATTGTAAGGGGGCATCCTCTAAAAAATCAGAAAGTCAAAAATAGTATGATATTTTAATCTGTACAAAAGAAGACAAATATAGAATTATATTTAATTAAATAGTAAAAAAGTATGGTACCAACGTAAAATAATTTGTTAAAGGTATTATATAAGAACATGTAGTGTAGGTTAAAAGATTCAAGTATTTTTGAATCTATATAGAGAACTTTAATTATTTTCAAGTGTATCCTCATAGAGATCTCAATTAAAGGTCGTAAATTTATACTAGTCAATGCTACTGGTAAATACAACTTCCTATATACAAGTATGTACTAGCCCATGCAGTATCTCTGAGCTGATTTTCCGTACTAGTTAATACTAGTACTTACACTAGTAAAAACTAGTTCCTCTTGTAGATATCTATATCTCCGGTGAATTCCTCCTTCTTGGTATTGAGAGACACAGTACTTGAATTTATACCAAGTACTGACTGAACCTGTTTTAGCCCTATTATTGAGTGTACTGATTGAATCTACCTGTTGTATTTCAATATGATTGCTTTGAATAAACCATTTAAAACGTATAAAAAATCACATTACTATATTACATTAGGAATAGCCCTTTGCATACAACGACTTTAATAATATAACAATACTAATAATGAGTTTGGTTGAAGTATGAGAGTATATAGATAATTTATTTCAATATATAATGCTTCAGAACAATGTTTTGAAGTATGTTTATTTTCACTTGTAGGATAATATTATCGAAACGCTGGCAGAGCATATGTACATTTAGGTGGCAAATACGTACGTTACAAAAGTGATTTTTTTTTATTGTACAAAAAAGACCCAAGAGCTCGAAATGTTCAATGATATCCGAGAAGAGTTTTTGGATTGGATATTGTAAATGTAACGTATATTATATAATTTAATTTCGAATGTGTCGCAAGTATCGTCACAGAGAAGAATTATTAATACGCTCGGTGGCAAAAACAACCGTGTTATGAAATCTTTAGTTGTCACAGTTCAACTTAATAAAATAACAGGTAAGGAAGAGAAAGTGGTGTTAAAATGTAATTTTTAAAGAGATATTGTAAGCATAAAACTTTCGGCGGGGTTGTACGCGCCCCGTGAAAGGCAGATAAAGTTCGAGGAAGTATTAACAAAGAAGGAGAAAAATCCGTAAAGGCTACTCTCCATTCAAGTCCAACATATACCCACTTTAATAAATATCTTGGAAAATAGATATAGACTAAGCTACTTCCCAACCGGTAAAGATACTACTCACGTCCACATCGAAAACTCCTTTAATTAAGAACAGTATTTATAGGGTAAATATGAGAGACGACAAGAAATTATACAAGCCTTACGAATTAATGCTAATAAATTTCAATCTTTAACGCGCTTTTTTATCTAACTGGTTTTCTATTGATAAAAGCGATTTTTCAAATTTTATAAATTTTGTTCAATTGTGAGATAGGCGTAAGGATTTTTCTGGCGAACCTTACGATATATTGGATCAAAAAAATTGTGTAATGATGAATATTTACCAAAAATTGTATGTTGAGCTGTCTCATTTTAATACAATTTTCCCGGTATACAGATTAGGTAAGCTGAAGAATGGTATATGTAATATTTTACGTAAGTAAATATATTTACCAAGTGTTTTAGCTGTTTCAAAATGTATTTCTATATAGAAATTCATTACGAGTTATATAATAGGGATTGGACGCATATTATATGGGTATTTATCAGACATTATTGTGATTATTTAGGTGAATTTTCGTAGGTGTTAATTGTGTTTTTGGCGAAGTTTAGGAAGTAGTTAAAATATTCAACAGGTACAGTCACTCAATACACACTCAATAACAAGGTAAATAGGGCCAGTCAGTACTTGATACAAACCTCAAGAACTAAACCTCTCAATACCAAAGGATGAGTAATTCACTGGAGATGTAGATATTTCTAAAGAGTACTAGTATTTACTACTGCAAGCACTAGTATTGACTAGTACAGAGGATAGGAACGGCGGCGATGCTTGTGCTAATACTTACTAGCACAGAGGAACTAGTATTTACTAGTATAAACTAGTATTAACTAGTACAGAGTCTCGATCTTTGATCGATATCTTCATAAGGATACACTTGATTATATATTAAGTCATCTACGTAGATTGTAGAATACTTTAATTTCTAAGCCTATATAATATATTTTTGTGTATTATCTTTAACATATTTTTTGTACCATCGTATCCTATTATTTTACATTATTCAATTAGTTTACTATTTTTTATATAGATTAAAAATGTCCACTTTTTCTGAACCATTTTATACCTTTTAGTATATCTTATTAGCATCCCTAGAACGTGGTTTGTTTCTGCTACCAGAACTGGCTTACGGTAGCACCAGTGATAATGATCCTCTTTTTTAGAAGACTGTTATTGCTTCCATTCCCTTAAAACTTACAGGTTTTTTTGTTCCAGCTCAGTCTCCATCCCTTCAATTACTATAATAAGGGCTACTCCCGTTGCTTAAGGGGCTTTTCACCTTGAAGAACAGTTGAAGAAAGGAAGAAAGGAAGTTCGTGATGCCCATATAGCTAAAGGTAAGTAAGAAATTCAAGTTATTAATGATAATTATTTTACTGATAAGGAGGCAGAGATTAGGATTGGTACTATTAGCTCCTTCTGTTATGGACTCAGGCCATTGGCCAATGAGTTCATATGTTACGTGATTGTGCACAAAACAGGATGTGCAGTACCCGGCTCGGACGCAGCCTGAGTGCGGTCCGGACGCGGACTTTAGGCATTACATAAGAGGGTACCTAACGGGCTGAACACGAACTATGCATATGAGTCCTATATAAAGGACCATTAAAGCCTTTTTGAGTTTTGTACAACACTTTAATTGTATACCTTATTTGGTACTCATTTAGAATATTATTATAAATCTGATTATAATATATAATAAAGGTTTCCTTTTGTTCTTTTAAAATGATATTACTTATAATAAACGAATCAATGGCTAATATTAATGATTCTGTATTATATTTTAGCGTAATGAAGGTAGATAAGAGGTTGGAAAATACCTCATTATTTACATGAATAATTATATCTTTTGTATTTTGAAAGCTTATATAGGCTGATATATCTCGTTTATAGGACATTATAAGTTATATAGCGTTTATTTGAAATGAAATATTATAACCTGCTTCGTCGACGGTTATACTCGACCCTATGTACGACTTCGTCTAGGTCATTATTAAGGTTTATCACTTAAAACACGATTTAGCGGTTACTCGAGTTAGTTTTGTAACGATTTAAAGTGACTGGAAGTGACACGATTGACCGCAATTCCATAAATTTGCCATTACGTAAGCGACGACGCTTTAAATATTCAAATTCATACTAAAAACGAAAAGAATATAAATCAGAAAGGGTTGAGAAAAAAAATACATATAGGGTTTTTATACGCCTATTGTAAAATAGGCTGTTACGACATATCATAAAGCCGGTGAATGCGAAGGAATATACGATATAAATAAGTTTTTCGGTTATATTAAAGCTACTCTAAACGACCTTTACCGTATAGATAAAACTTTAATCGAATTACAATGATGAGTTATAAACTACAAAAATTCCTGTATATCATTCGTTATTATATTTAAATATTATTTACTTAGGCGGGTAGTTTAGATAGGTTTTTGGCCGATAAATATAATTACTTACGTTTTCTCTTAGCCTTACGTATTCTACATAAATTCATTACGATAGGCGTTAACCTTATCCTTTTTCATGCGGTTTTGGCTATATACCGTAAGTTCGTGGACAAGTTAAAGTGTTCAAAGTTAAAGAAACGTTTTGGTTGACAATTATCGGACTCCATAAAGGTACCGAGGCCGGATGAAAATACGGTTTTAAAAGAGGTTTATATCGTTCAGGAATCTTTATCAAAAGATCTTATTAATCGCGTTTAATTATTCCAATAAACTGTTTCACATATACCTAAGACTAAGGATGCCAGGTAACGTAAATAATAAAAAAGAATTGTTGGGTTGAATAGGTTACGAAGCGTTATTTACGTTGTAATTCTTTGGATAATTACTAACGTAAATATAAATTTGCCCGATTTTTATTTTAACGCATGCATATGTAATTTAAGTCGAAAAAAACGATGAAGGTTTTCAATTATCGGCAATAGGGAAAACCTAATTTGTAAATAAAGTTTCGTTGAGGAGTAATGAAGCTTTAATACCGTAGTTATAAAATAGAATAAAAAGGAATTCAATTTCATTTAAATACATATAAACGAGGATTCATTCCTTATTCCTAAACTTTCGAAGAATACTTACTTATTTGGACATCCAAGTGGATTTTAATTGTAGTCGTTATAATATTATACACGCGGCTTTAGTATAAAGGTTAAAATTAAAGTACTTTCAGTTATTATATCTTCGAAATTTAGGAATAATATAAAGTTCATAGCTATAGACACGTAAAATAAATACAGCTGAATTTCACGTAAATATAAATAAATGGTTAAACTCAATGTTAATATATATTATTTCTGAAATAACGCGAAATATAATTTTGGATATATCAAAAATATGATATTGATAAGTAACTTTCAATAATGGCGAACGTCGTTTAATAGTTAATAATTACAAATGATTGATTATTGATATAGTAATAGTACATCCTAAATTAGTGGATATTCAAGGTATTATGAAATCGGTTTTCATTAATTCAATAAGACGATTTTGATAAATAGTATAACCAACAGGGAATTATTCGTAATTAATCTTTGCCATAAGTCTTTACGAAAAACCGCGGATTTTATAATCGATGGCTCTGATACTCATAAAATAGAAGAAAAATTAGTTACGTCTTCCACTCGAACTTGTCAATCATTGCGATTTATTTAATAAGAAAGAGTATTGGAATAATATTATATGCAGTACAGTAGGTCAACTTTACTTACAGTAAATTTGACGGTACTGCAAGTGTATTGTTTTGTGGAGACTTACCGCATTGGATGTAAGTCGAGTGCAGTACGCTGCACTTCACTCTAGGGAACGGACCAAGAAATTGGCTATACAAATTACAGTGCAGACCGGCTAGCGGTCTGCCAAACCTTAAACAATATATCCACTATCTGATCACGCAATACTACTGTTACTTCGACCAATCGAATCGACAACGTTGCAATGTCTAAGGCCTACCAACAGGTAATTAACTTTTTCTTGACTGGGGAAAGCACTATTGTTATATAAATATTATACTGAACGAAAATAAATTTTACGGAATAAATTATAAAAACTGTCATATTTAATATTACGAACACAATTTTTCGAGCTTTAACGTTAGTTTGTTACGTTAATAAATATGAGTTAGGGTCGCACAAGTTCGTTATCAACTGCTGTATCGGTATTATTCATTTTTGAACTGAGGGGGGGGGGGGGTCGGCAGGCCGGTGGTTTTATATTAATTAGTTGGCTTTCAATAAAATTTGCGAATAAAACCGTTTTGTCTTACCTTTAATTAGTAAAAATGTTGGTAGGCATTTATCGTTGCAATTTAGTCGATTCAAATCACTGTGGCCATAGTAACTGGTGCTGCATTGATATTGTTAATTGAGGTGTGTTAGTTCTTAGTTTGGCAGACCGCTAGCCTATCTGCATACTAATTTGTATAGCCAAACGCTTTAGCCTGTGCCCCACTTTGAAGTTTGTACCTACTGCACTGCACTTGCAATATAGTGAATTCAAATCCCACAAACTGCAGTCAATTTACAGTACGTACAATCAACTTTACTTACAGTGAAGTTGACTTGACTATACTGTATTTGACTACCATTCCAACGCTGGCGGCTTTTTGTTTTTGTGTCCATACTTTAGCGTAGCCTGCTATCAATTGGTGGCAACCTTTGAAATCCCTCCTTTATTTATTTTATAAGCTAATAATAAACTAGAACCTTATTGATTTCGATTAGTTTGTATTAAAATTAACATTAATTACGGACCTTTATATCCCTTTTGTTTTACCCTTCTGAGACCTCCGCTCCTTAATTCTCGTATACTGGTTTTTGGCTACAAACTTGTATAAATCAGGTATGCTACCAATTACATACCTTTTGCCAGTAGTTTAAGCTACTACTATTACCACTTTTGCTATCATTATTATTAACATCACTTCCATAGAAGTCTTCAATTTTGTTAGGGTAACTCTATTTCTTCGCATTGCATGCCGAGTGATCTACATAGCCCTCGATTTGTACGGTCAGCGTATTACTATCCATAAACGTTTCCTATGCGTTATTGGGTGTGGCTTTGGTTATGGAATTACCGTGTTTTTTTTTACCGTTAATTTACTACAATCTATCGATTTCTCAGGCTTCGTATACCTCATTTCACGCCATTACGTATATTATTTGTTGTTTTTTATAGGTCTTGTTCAATTTTAATAGGCATTTGCAAAGGTTCCAGGAGTTAGTTCATGAGACTACTCGGATCGGAGGCAATTCCAGCTTTTTGATAATAATCCTTAATATACCATTAGTTACTATACCGATGTTAAAGCTTCCCATTATGTCGTAAACATTTGAAGCTAGTACGCTCCGATTTATAAGCTTGTATTTAATGGATGTCTAATGTATAAGGTTTCCAGTGATTCTAAACTTCTTTTTAGATATTTTTTTGTTGATAAGCATTATTAGAAATCAGATTTAAGATGTAAGGTTAGTATTATTGGTGAATGACACGTCTGTAATGATTATGAGCTTCGCCTTCGTCAGATTGAAGAAGAATATATTGATTCCTCTTTCCATGTAATCTTTTGGCTATTAAATCCGTTTGTTAAACTTGTTAAAATCGTTTTCTCATAATTCTTGTGCGTATACCGTAACAGAAAAGTCGTAAGCTGTTTTCAGTTGGCTCAGTGTAGCGATATTGTCTGCACATGCCCTTTACTTTAGGTATCGTTGTAATCTTCCTTCGTTGACCATATATATAATTATTAAGTTTATAAATTACCCCTTTTGATGTAAGCTCTTGTAAGTTCCGTTTTTAGCCCTAATATCATAAGTATAGATACACTATTTATTATAGTTAAGTTGTGTGCCTTTAGCCAATATTTTGAATAACCTACATTTGCAAAGGTCTAACTTTTCAATGGCAAGCTCTTTCGCCACCACAAACCTAATATTTGTAGGGAAAAGAGTATCATTAGTTTGTATACCTACGATGCTAAAGTTTTTTCCCTTTGTAATTAACAGGTTGGGGTTAAATATTAAAGTCTTTATATACAGCCTTTTTTTGAAGTGCGCTTGGTACATCAGAAATCAGTATATTTATGCCTCGGCTAATCTTTATAAAGGTTTAATACAGCGTATTATCGTACCGGCGGGAAACTTTTCCCTTAGTTCTTTTAGCAATTGCAGTAGTATAATGCGCTGAAAATTGGTAGCAAATTACATGTACGTTTACGTAATATCTAGGCCATTAAGTGTGAACTAATATTTGTGCTAGAAATTAAACTGGTTAAATTACGACGATTAAGTGTTGGCTCATTTTTTGAATTGTGGGTAATGAGGTAAGAACTTAATCCTTACCTTTATTACCGTATCCTTAAACGATTAGTCGTGACTTTTTCTATGGCTGGGCCGCAATTTTACTGTTAACCTCGTAAAATATCCTCAACTAAAATATAATTATGTACAGGAATTAAAATTTTATTAACGACAAAAATTATGTAACTCTTCGTAACAAAAGGCCATTTATTCTCATTTAATCGTTTTTTTTTAAATGGCCTGTTCGGTGTATTAATAATGTCTTCGGTATATAGAATAATCGCAATTTTTCCGTTAGACATCTCCTTCTAAAATACCTACGTCGTTGTGTATACTTTGCCAGGCCTGTAATCCCTATCACCGTACAATTCTTTAGTGTATATCCTCCTCTCAGGTGGCTTTTCACACCGTCGTCGGGTTTTTTTTCTTTTTTTCTTTGGCCTATCAATGATTGGTTTAGAAGGGTTGTATTAATTAATCCGTTCAGCTCAGAGGCTATTGACGTAAAGATATTTATTACACTTAAGGGCTCGTATGTATGGATTAACTTGTAGGGCTCGTTTGTATGAATTAACTTTTGTAGCTCGGAAAGTCACAAGACTTTTAACAGTTTTAACCATTACGTTTAAGTTGATAATACTCAAGATCTTATATAGCCTATCCTATTTTCCTAACTCGCCCCACGTAAGGACTTTACTTTCAAGGAGGAGAAATAATACATTTGTTATTAATGGTCTATTCCTAGTATTAAAGGTATCATTAAGCTAGCAGTGTATTAATTCTTTTTTTTAGTTCCTTCAGAGATTTACTATATGTCACATCATGCTCTGGAGTATTGAGCGATAGTGGCGAATTAGTTGTTTTACGTGGGTAGGTCACAATTACCAGTAAATTTAGTATAAGTCCGTTGGGGCTAATAGTATTGTTAAGGCTTTTTACCGCTATTTGAATCTATGATTTAGCTTGTAAATCTTTCGATTTTCAGTGTAAAGATATTGTAGGTCTTTTTTAGGAGGTTATATACACTTTAACCTTGTTAATACCCTAATAAACTTAAACGGGAACTTGTTTACATTTAATCCCCATAGATTCAATGTTTATTTGAAACTTTATCGTAGTAAAATTAATATTGGCGTCGTAAATTAGCTTGTTTACTAGCCTAATATATATGTTAATTCACAAAGCATATAATACCTCCTACGTTTCTTTCGCCGTAATCGTCTCAAGGAATTTAGCGTCGTAAAAGTCTGTGTAGGAGTCTACAACGTATATTACTGGCATCCCATCCAGGTAAAAAACATTTACAAAGACTTTCTATTTAAATTCTCAATATTTCTTTAATGTAAACTTAAACCTTTAAGGGGAATGGAAGTACGTTTGATAGTAGTGGTAAAGTCGTCTAATTTTTCTTAACATCAGCAGGTTTATATTTTTGTGACTAATAGCTTTCAATACTTTGTAAAATCCGTTAGGTGTTGGATAGTTAAACCTATAATGTAATTAACGAAGTTCCGCCTTCATCAGGTTTAATACCACCTCTTTTAACCGTTAAAAGTGAAACTAGAAGTACCCCTATTTAAAGCTAAGTAAAAACATTTTTCCGGCTTCAACTTGTATCAGCTCGTTAGTTTAAAAGTTAACGTTAACGCCGAAATTATTCATATTTTGAAGGTAAATAAAGAAGGAGGTACAATATTCTAAAATATCGAAAACCATAGAGTTAATTACAGTTTTAACCGTTATCGATCCATGTAAAGATAGCCTTTTTCTATGGTTAAAGTTAACCTTAGCTTTGCTAGCGTCGGTTTAGTCAAGTCCCATAATAGTACTAGTATCCATTTTCAACGTGAGGGATTACAAATAACCTCCTGTTAAGTACCGTACCGCCTTCGTATCCTGAATAATCTTATAAAATCCCTATTTTGCATAACGATCTTAAATGGTAAAAAGGTGTAAAAGGCTATGGTTTTTATCTTTATATTGGTGGAAAGGATCTTTACTTGTAAGACGATACCAAAAGGCATTGTTGGAGAATTATTACGTTGTTTTCAAGCTATTACCATTCCAGTGTCTTCATGTCATCCAATAGCTTTAGGCTTATTTCCCTCCTTTTTAACTTTAATACCTTCGCAGTTTTCAATGGTATCAAATTAATTATTAGTAGGAGTAAAGGCGAATTATAAATAGTACCTTACATGTATATATTTATAATTAACAGTAGTATAATATATAGACTAATAGCTTTCTTTGCCGTAAATCCAATATTTCTCGGTATTTGAAGCAGACTTGTTTGACTAATTAGAAGACCTAGAATAAGAGGAATAACCTCCTCCATTGTCTTTTTCCTAGGTCCGGGCCTTTCGTTGACCGTATTGGCTATACCTACCGTACTTTTGATTAATATAGTATATATATGAAGGGTTTCCTTTATCAGTACTAAATTCCGGAGCTTAAGGGTATATACTAGTCGAACCGAAACTCCAACTATTAAAGTGGCCTAGCGAGGAATGTAGTTAGTCAAAAAGCCCTTCGTAAGTAGAATTCGAATATTGAAGATCGTATTAAAACTCTTTTTGGTTTGTAACGGCCTGTTAAACCTGCTAGCGTAAAGTGTTTACGCCAGTTCCTACGTTTCCCATTGCTTGTTAGTAAATTATTGGCCTATTTAATGTTTGACTATGGAGGTTTATTTTGCTTTTCGACTATTTTTAATTATTTAGTATGAAAAACCATTTAATAATATTTCAGTCGGTGTTATATTGGATAAAATTGATATTGTGTTCGAAGTAACTCTTCAAGCTATCGTAAATTTCGCAAAAAGAGGAGTAATTTGTTAGGTATCAGAGGTAGAAATTTTCGACTTAATCAGCGAGAATATTATGAAATTACAATTGAAAACCTTGCAGTTTAACTCTTATAGGTTGGCAGATATTGAAGAATAGGCGTAACTTGACTTTGAGAAGGTTGTATGACTTATCGTTATACTTTCGCTTTCCTCCTAAAATCTTAACGAATATGATAATTTCCGTATAATTCGTATTTGCTATAGGAATGTATCGAAGGACAAGAGTAATATATTGGTTGTAAGGGCCCTTTAAATCCCTCAGCTAGTATTAAGGATGATTCTAGGAGGTAAAATAGATACCTTTAACCGAGTTAAGATGGAAAAAGCCGGTAGTTGTGCTTATAATAGGCTCTCTTATAAAACTAGTGCGCCTTTGGTTTGGCTGCTAAAACTAAACTTGTTGAGGAGTTTAAGGGAAGTGGATTTAAGGGTTTCCGCCACGGGAAATTTGGTAATAATTATATGAATGTTAAGAGGTACGTCGAGGTTTTTACTTAATTAATAGGTAAACTAAGGGGCTTTTACATAGGTTAATTCATTCTTTACGAGTCGTGATACTGACGCGTTATGAACCTCGTGCAATATGGATTGAAAAACTTATCTAATCTTGAGCATGTTTTTCTGAACGTGTGTAAAGGCGTTAAGGGTTACTGTCAGCAACAATCAAATTTTCTTTAACTAAAGTCCACTAAGGGCTTTTATCCGTGGTTTATTTATAAAGCAGGTTAGTTAGATTGCCCTCCTTCCCTTGTTTTGCAGAGTTCGACTCCTCGGCTAAATATTTTAGTCTTTATTCTTATCTTTACTTCATTGTCTGTCACTTTTCATACATTTAAGCTCTAGTCGCAAAAATATTGTTCAAACCCGTCGAGGGCTATAAGTTATTAATGAATTTTGGTAGGGTTTGAGTTAAAGACGAAACGGCTGATTGAATTGGTAATGTGTTTAGTTGGAGAGTCCTAGTCGATATTCATGTACTAGAGGTTTTTATCAAAGTTCTTAATAGATAAAGGTTCAAGATTTTCAATTACTCTTTTCCTAATAGGGGTTTTACAGATATCTATATTAGTGTTTTTGGTTACTATTTTAACGATTTAGCTGGTATAGGGTCTAGTGGTGGACTTGGAAATCTGAGAGAGCAAGGACTTATTAATTCAGCGTGAAGTCACGTAATGTAGTTTTCTTTGCGCGACTTAGCAATTTTTGTTTTTTTTTAGCTCGAAGAAACGATCTTAATAATTCAATTGACATAGGGAGGAACAAAGAGTAAAGTAAAGGTAAAAACTTGCTATTTGGACAAAGGCTTGGTATAGAGGGTAAAGACGAAGGTTGTTTGTTATTTGGCCATAAAACTTAGTCGTTTCTGCATTAGTAGTACCTATAAACGTACTAACTTAGCCGTTTGTCAACTTGCCGACTTAGTAATCTTTAAACATTTTAGTCGGTTAATCTTAACTCCTTGAAGAATAGTTAATAAAGATTTCTTAGTGTTTTCAATAGCGATACCGTCGCTTATTTATCAACTGCCGCCAATAACCATACAGCCTATAAATCTTCCCTACTTGTTGCCACGACCAACTGCATAGAGTAAAGGGGCCATTTACAAAAATATTTCCTCTTGTTATAGACTCATGCCATTAGCCATTGGGTCTATAGGTTACTTAACTGTGCAAGTAATAGGATGTGCAGTACCCAGTCCAGGCGTGGTCTTTTCACGGCACGTGTGGGAGTATGTGACAAGCTGGGCACTGGCATTGTTTATAGGTCTTATACGATAGTCTATAGTAGCCTCTTTTAGTCTTTCGTTATACCTTAAACAGAAACCTTATTTGGTGCCTATTAAGTTTATTATCGTAGATTGGACTATAATATAATATTGAAATCTTTTTTCATCTTTTCGAAAAATAATCACTCATAAAAAACGAATCGATGGCAAATATTCATGATTTTACACTATATTTTAGAGTTATCTAGAAAGATGAGTCTTCGGAAAATATCTAGACCTCCACTTTTATATATATATATTCTACTTCATTGGGGCCGATTTAAGCTGATATTTCTTGTTTGTAAGATATTATAAGTTATATCGCGTTGATTATAAAGTAATTGTTATAGACGGGTTAATAGACTTTTATTATCTACCTTACGCTCGACTTCGTTTCAATCATAGCTAAGATTTAGTAAATTGAAGCCGATTTAACTGTAATTAGCGTTAGCTTTTCACTGGTTTACGATAGGCAAAAATACTATGATTGATTATAATGCAACGCATTTATTTCTATATAAGTCGGGACGCGTTTAACGATCGAATTTATATTGAAAAAGGATAAAATTTAGATTAAAATGTGTCTGTATACATTTATTTACGTATAGTGTTATTATACAGCTGCGATAAAGCAAGCTGTTACAACGTATTACGAAGGCGGCGGATACGAAAGTATATACGATACAGACAACAAGTACAAGTTTAAAGAATATATCTAAACGAAAATATGATACGCTATAGCTATCAGTACTATAAATAGGTATAAGAAAAATTAGCGAGTGGTTATGAATAACATTTTGTTTTGAATAAATATAGATACTGAGTTGTATTTTCCTTCTTCTAATCGAGGATAACAAATACGTTAATATATAACTAATATTAAGGAGAATAAGACTACGTTCTTTATGGTAATGGCGCGTAAGTTTCCTTACCATCAGTTTATTATAAAGGGCTATACCAGAAAACCTTACGATTCTCACAGTAACCTGAAGAATTTTTGTAAGATGTAAAAAGAATTACACTATTCTAATAATCGGTGTGAAGTTTAAAGTCGAGGGTACAGTCGTTTATGAGAATGTGAATAAAACTGCAGGTAAGATTAATAACTCTGCAATAGTCTTTTTTATTAATAAAAAATGAGATAAATGGCTGTGAAACCAGAATTACAAATATCGAGGTAGTTGTAAACGTCGTCGAAGTAGTCGTAAACGCTACCAAGGTAATTGTGAACGCTTCCGTAACCATAACTGTCATTGAATAGTTTATAATTTCTATTTAAATACTAACGATAACCAGACTTCGTAGTTATTAGAAGCCTTTTTACACTTTTCCTCTGTATACTCGAAAAAAAGTATTGTAGGTAATATAATCAATAAATTTACGCTAAGTAAGAAAATTTGCGGCTATTGTCTCGAGTTTTTCAACCCGTGTAATCAGTTGTTAATTTACCTAAAGATATGTTTGGCTCGCAGTACTGTTAGTATTCATATTAGATGTAAGTACTTATACTAGGCCAACTAACCTGCCTTAAATGAAGTAATTAACAATTTGAAAAGGTTGAAAGTTATCGTAATTTGTATTATTGATAACGAGGCTGCATTGGTATTTGATAACCATAAATTCATGTAGATTTCCGTATAAGACTGTAAGCATATTACGAATAAAAGTGAAAGCATTACCATGTACCTTAATACCGAAGTAGTCAATAATATCGTGAAGTTACGTTTCCTTAAAAATAATTTTTCGTATTTTTTTACAATTGAAGTGTTAGTTTAAAAACGAGAAAGAGGTATAAACGTTCTAAAATCCTTAATGTATCTAAAGACGAAGGCCAAATAAACCTTTTAGACTTTTTACTACAAAATGGGCAGTTTACCAGAATTGTTATATAAGACGCAAAAAGCCTAGGTTATAGATAAACTTGATACTAGCGCTCTCTTTACTAATATTTAACTTAAATATCCAAAGCCGAATGTTTTTATGTTGCGAAATATCATTTCGTTCCGCGATAACAAATTAGATATTCTATTTAATATATATAAGACAGCTGCAAAGTTAGTAGTTCGCAAAAAGAAAATTACTTTTTCTATAACAATATAACCTGAATAAACTATTGAAGTGCCAGTCGAGTATATAGACCTACCTAAAAGTTGTTTATTCATGTTTAACTCTTGTCAACAAGTCGTTCTAAACGTATTCATCAATGTTAATATTTCTTATGTTATGCAGTTGCACAATTTGACCGAAAAAGTAGTAAAGACTTTGAAGAAAACCTTGAAATAAAAATCTATAACTAAATACATAAATTCGGCTTATTTCTAAACAATGAATACGATGTATTATAGGCTATCACTTAAGTTAATAACGCCGTTATAATATTTTTATTGGTGGTATAATTTATAATGGTAACCTTAGAAAGTTATTGGTTTAGGTTTGTGTTATTTAGGTTATTGAACAACAATTGCACTACATTGGTCGTAGGAGTCGAATTCAAACTAAATTCTCCTATGATATAAAAAGCAAATTTTTAGCCGATCCCATAAAATTAAGTTCAATGCTTATTAATTCGAGTACTAGTGCTTCTTTGATAAACGCCATAGTTTATATAATCATAGAGTCTGTTAACGAGAGTTCAATATGTAAAACGAATTGATACAAGAAGTACTTAACTTATTCAGTATGAAAACCTGAAAATATATGCTAATAATTGAAATAGAATGAGGCTCCTATGTTAACCTGGTTAACAAAATATAAGCATTAAAACTTTTCAAAAAATTCGAGTAATATTTTAAAAACGTGAGAAAATTAAGGTTTAGTAGAGGTTTCGTAAAAGAAGATAATCAAGGTACTAAAAGTTAAGGGTTGGTAATATTTCAAATTTATTTTTTATTTATCTTTCCCTTTTCTCAAAGCGAAACTGGTAAGTTTTGGATTTAAAAATTGACAATCTTTATGAATTAGACCGGATTAGATATTTGGACGAGATTTTACTATTCGTTTTACCCGTTTTTGTGGTTTGGTATATAGTGTATAACGTTTGGAAAAGACGTATTATAGTTAATTTCAAATCCTTTTATAATTGTATTGCTTCAAACAACTACCGTTTGTCGTTATAAAGTTATACTATCGAGTTAATACGTGAAAAGTATTGGATTATAGTGGTAAATGTCATGAAATTTCTTTGTAATTACTTGTTTACCTTCGATTTAGGGATCGATATACAGTGGTAAGATACCTTTAACTTAAATCCTTCAAATTTACTTCGATAGGATTTCGAAATTCTTCTTTTTACGTCTAATAATATATGGGTTGTATACTTCAAAAGTTCCGTCATTTTAGTAAAGCTTTTTTGAACAATGTTGTTATTTTATCAGATACTTTCAAAGATCAATTTTCCAACCTAAAGCAAATATTCGATTTGTTTTCGAGCAAAGTATTTTTACTTTTGTCAGGAAAGTAATATATTAGGTTTCAAGTAGTTAACCTTATCCTATTTTACGTTAACGCCCTCAGCCTATTCACAACAGATAAACTTATCCAAGGTTTTCATTAATTGTTATTTTTAAATACCTAAAAGACCCTAAAAACGTATTGAGATACGGAGAGCTTTCTGCGAACAATGATTTCACATTCTATTCAATGATCAAACGTATTATAAAAATTTAAAATCGACTTTCTTTCGTAAGGTTGAAAACATGGTAAATTAGATGTAAAAAATGATGGGAAACGCCAATATTTTACGTTATTTATGTGAATCAAGTTTATTAAGCAATGAAAATGTTTATTTCACAAGCTTTAGAATTGTTCATTCGGGTATCCAAGCTTGTACTATTTTGATTCATCAAATCCTTCGTTTTTATAAATCTATGACAGCTTGAATCATGGATTTAATGTTATTCGTTTCCTATTGAACAAAATTATATCTGGAATTTGAGCTAACATATTTTAGATATAGTAATTGAACCAATAATATTCCTTAGTTTATATTTTATTGGGACAGACTTGTATTACGGACCCTTCAAATAAATAGTAGTTTATCTCGTATGGATTTGCAAATGGAAATATATTACACTCGTTAGTAATTTGCAAATAATCATTATCTTTACAGATTATAAATTTACTTATGGTATCGTAACTCAAATGTTACTAAACACTATACTGATAGATAGTGTTAATCATTGGTTCATTAATGTAACTATTTACTTAAATGTATACAACTTGGATGTTATTTATATCTCATGCCGTTTTAAATGTCTTTTTGATACTTTGTACAGATTTTTTATATGAAATGATAAAGTTGTACCAGGAAAAATAAAATGTCTGGTTTTCGATAAAATTCTGGATACTAAGCTAGCCTTGAAGAATAATCTGAATATTTCAATATATATGACAGAAGCTTGAATGCTAGAAAAATTGATACTACATTTATATAACAACTTATTAGTAGACGTAATATGAAAATTAATATTTAACGAATTGAGAAAAGATAACAGCGAGGATGTCATTTTAACTTCAAAACCTGGGTATTCTTCTTGTCTCTTCGACCTATTTTTATAAAATCTAAATGCAACTAATTGTGAAAGTTTAGTGTTACTAAATTCCGTGATATAGGAATTATTTTACAGATGTTTAAATTAAATGCTATTGCTTCAATATTAAATGTATAATGGTTATTTTGAATGAATTGAAATTCGTTTCAAACGCATAGTAATTGGAGTTTGTTATAAAAATTATATACAATGTAGCTGTATCGAAAATAATTACCTAACATTTGAGGGAAAGTTACATATCATATATATATTTAACGAATGGATATATAATATTTGTATTGATTTGATGGTAACTTTGTCCCTGGTTATTCTTTCATGTATACCGTATTACTTACTAATAAAAGATAAATTCAAAGTAATTATACTGGTGATATATAAAATATTTAAACGAACGTTTCTTTTTCCAAGGTATATTACCAATGTGACTAGTGAATTCATTTTTGTTTTATTAAGGCACTTGATACTTTTACATTGGGCTTGTTTTAAAGAGATAACTTTGAATTGAAATCCTAAGTTTCTATCTGTATTTTTGTAAGGATCATGAAATGGGTTTGGAGCGAAATTAATGATAATAATAGCCCATGATTTTAAAGACTATAGTTTATTCAAAAGGAGAAATTAGTCTATTAAGTTTTCCTTACGTTAATATGTGGTTACATACCTTAAATGGCTATGGATCGAGTGTATTTCAGTATTATAGTGAAATATTAATAACTCCTATTTGTGGTAAATTAATAATATTTCTTACCAATTTGTTTTTAACGTTAGGTTACGATTACTAGTATGTTTTCTTATTCTATCAATACCTTGTTTATAGGCTTTCATACATTTTATGCGGGAATATTAAAAACTAGATACTTAATTAAGGTGGATATTATAGTTTTAAAAGCTAAAAATCGATACGATAAGAATTATTGCTAGTATAATTTTGAGGTTAGTTACCAAAGTTAATTTGAAATCAGCTTAGTTATTAGTCTTTATGTTGTCAAGGAAAATTTTCTTTTCCTCGCTTAGAACGGTTTACTATTATAAAGAACGTGGGAAAAGTCGTTTTTATTATAAATTTCCTGTTCAAATTCAAAATTTATCCTACTATTAGTAATTTATACGTAACATTTGAACGGGATGAGAACCTTTTAAGCGAATTGCTCTGCTTTTGACGCCTGTCAAATGTAATGGAGATAGGGATAAATAAAAAGTGAAAAGTATATTTGACAAAAGGTTTAATTGTCGTCGTTAAATAGGTTAACAAGTTTAATACCTTGTTCAATACAATGTATTCAAAGCAGAGGATAATAAATGGATGAAATTTCAAGATTTGAAATATTGTGGGGAATTAATTGAAGGATTTGAAAAGAATTTGGGATGATTTTCGCGAGTGCTTATAATATTTCTGTAAGTACTGATAGCTTTCTCACAAGGGTTTCTTTTTTTAAGTACTTATTTTTGTAAAGAGCTTTTCTCACTAGACAAGATAGAATTCTAACAACTACTTATAATGTGGACATTATGCTTTTTTGTTCCCGGTAATTTATTGGACTTAGGTGGGGTACCAAAACCCACCTGCCTTTTTTGTTGTCTATTGTTTTTGTACATATATACCAGCTACAAATTCTACAGCTTCAGTCTTAGATTTGGCTTTTTCATCTTTTAATACACTACAAATCACACCAAAGCCACAAAAACACAACAGCGATGGGGGAAATTTGATTTTGTAGTATAGTTTCAGTTAGGAGTTATATGATTTTGATGGTATAGTTGTAAAATTGAGTAAAAGGAAGTTCCGTTCGACTTAAATACGTATAAACAAGGATTTATTCTCCATTCTTATAATTTTAATTTTCTTTTCTTTTATGATTCCTAATCCATTTCTTTAATAATTATTATCAAGATGTAAGCAAGGCTTTAATATAAAAGTGGAGGGTGAAGTAAGTTTGATTATTCTATTTCTATATTTAGTCGTGATATTAAGGTTATGGTGAAATAAATGTATTACCCATATATTGAATCTTCCCCTAAATATGAAAAGATAATCAAACCCGATATTGATATATATTATTCCCGGAATAAAGTTGGTTAAAACCTTTATTCTATTAAAAATACGATGTTAATAGATGATTTTCAATATTTACGTAAGTGATTTAGTGGTAAATACTAAGGAGGATTAGTGGTTGAGACGATGATATTACCTTCTATGTCGGTGGATAATTGTGATACTGTGAAATCTGTTTTTGTTAGTTTAATAACTCAATGTTAACGGACGATATAGTGTATGTTGAACCTAGTGTGGTTAATTTTCATCATAAATATTTTTAAAATAACTCGGATTCTGTAATCGAAGGAGCCGACGGTTATAAAGAAGGAAAAGGTTTATTTTCGGCATTTACCTAAGTCTGCAGACTTTCGTATTTTTTCAATAAAGAAAATGTAACTATTTGACTTTTGTATGAGATGAAACTAGATTATTACATTTGTATTAAATCAAGCTATGATGAATCTTTATCGGATAAATTATAGAGGTCTTTGTGTTCGATACTATGAAATCAACTTTTCGAGTTTGAGCGTTAGGTTATCAACTTGATTAATAAAGACTAGTTTTAAATAAGCTTTTTATTGGTAACGGTATCGGTATCATCAATTTTGAAGCCGAGGAGAAGGGTAACAGTTTTACGTCAATTATTGGGCTTTAAATTTAATTAATAAATAAGATTATTTTTCTTTACTTTTCATTTAATAAACCTTATATATATTGTTTTAGTCGATTTGAATTACTTAGCTCAATATTTGAACATCTTTGGACCATATCTGGGTTATACCTCAGTAGGAGAAATTAACGGCTTTTTGTATTCGTTTCCACTTATGAAAATAACTAGTCACCACTTTTAGGCAGGCGGGAGCCTTAGCAATATTTTATGATTATGATAATTATGTAATAGCGAATATCATAGATACTTTATTTAAAGTTTATTTAAATAACCACTTAGCTTTTTCTATTGGCATTAAACAAAGTTAAAAAACAAAGGTTTGCGTAGTCATGAAACGTTTTAGCGATGTTAATTTGAACATTGACCTAAAATAATATTACATCGTGGTAAAGTAAATGAAATACCTTGGTTTTATTGCATCGGTCGACGTAAGTATTTGTGTTGACCCCGAAAAAGTCCGCAAATAGAATTTTTTCGGTATTATTGGGAAGGTTTGAAGTTTCTAGATTTTTATAGATTTTATCGAGATTATATTAGTAATTTTTTCAAATTATCAATTACTTCATTCGACTTACGAAATAAGGAATTCGGTAAGCCTAGATGGATCGGAAGGAATATATGTTTGAAATATTGAAATATATATTTGTTACAACTCTGAATTCAGTATAAAAGGACTTCAAGCGGCTAACAGTAATGAAAACTTATTGTTCGGATATAGTTTTGAAAGTATGCTTTTAGTTAACAGATAAAATTGGTATTTTGAAACCGGTAATGTTCTTTATATAATTATTGGATACGAAACGTAATTGTACCATTTAACATGTGAAGTAACTCTAAATTATATTTTATTTCAATACGTAGTAATGTAATCTTCGAAGTATTCGTACTCCATTCATTATTTAAAAGAATTTTAAGGAATTAAAGTATTTGTTTTCTACATTTTATTTCGGAACGTTAGGTTCATAAGGCCGAAGTTTTTTTGTTTTTTTAATATAATTCGAGCTATTAGCCTATAACTTGAAGCTTTTACCCGTATATATTAAATCGTCAATTATAATATATACCCGTTGTTTAAAAGCTCTATATGAGGGTTTTTTAGTTTATCTTTATATTTATGTTGAGTATGGTAGCGATAAATTTATATATTATCGACATTGTTGAAATAGCATTGCAATAGTATTGCATGCAGTGCGGTAGGTCAACTTTACTTATAGTAAAGTTGACCATACTGCAAGTGTATTACTTTGTGGAGACTTAACGCATTGGATGTAAGTCGAGTGCAGTACGCTGCACTTCACTCCAGGGAACGGGACAAGCCCTTGGTCATACAAATTACGGTGCAGACCGGCTAGCAATGTAATAAACCTAGAACAATACATCCACTATCTGACCACGTAATACTACTGTTACTTTGAAGACCAATCGAATCGACAACGTTGCAACGTCTAAAGCCTATCAACACTGATTAGTGCTTGCCTGACTTTAGTTAAATACAGATAAACTAGGTAGAAGAAAAGGCTACTTTTCGGTTACACTATACATTAAAAAATGGCTGCTAGGGTAGAGGAAAGATTTTTGTAAAGGGTTTTCACTATTGCATCGATTTTTACGGCAGTAAGTGGAGAAGACTTTTAAATTACGGCGGTTTTTACGACATATTAGAAGTGGCGACGGTATCGCTATCGAAAACACCAAAAAAAAATTATTAATTTTCCTTAAAAACATTAAGATTAACTGTCAAAAGTCCCAGCGTACGGCAAGTAGGCAAACGGCTAGGTGAATACTAACACAGGTATTACTACTGTAAAAACGACTAAGTCCTACAACCGAATAATAATCTTCGTCCTTTACCACCAAACGACTTTCGCCTTTGCCCTTTACATCAAACTTTTGCCTTACTTTACTCTTTTTGACTCCCTAAATTACCGAAATCGTCAAGTTCGCTACTCTTAACGAAAACACCAAGTCATATCAAAAAAGCCACATCACGCGACTTTACGCCGAATTGTTAAGTTCCAGCCACATCCCCACGCAACTTCACATTAAAATACTAATTCCTCCACATTTAAGATTCCCAAGTTACGCTTTACACGTCCCACTACGTTACTTACCAATTGAATCGCTAAAATGGCTGCAAGTCAAGCACTTATAAATAAATTTAACGACCACAGATCTGTATTTACCAAATTTCACGACAACAACTTGTGGGGAATAGATGTTGATAAAAAATCAACGGAAAAACACTTTATTTACTTCGTCGGCTATTATATTATTAAGCAGAACGGCGGTGAGTAACTTAACCACGGTAACTGTGCCTTTCGCAAATACCGTAAGTTCTTTGAAGACTAAACCATAGATATGTAGAAGATAGTTCAAAAGACCGCTAAGTTTAAATTAAGGGAAGAACTTGAACGTCGAGGGATCTATATTTTGTAAAAAAGCTCCATAAAGCTGGCAAAAACTCTATTTAACCTCGGCTAACTTAAAAAGTGCCCTTAAGACCCACGACCTAAAAGAAAAGGCGCCGAGGAACCTTATCACCCTTAAACCTGATTCAAAGAACCTCTCCTTTAGTTTTAGCTAAGTTAAGCCTCTTCACGCGCTAACGATAAGAAACCTATTAAGCTGTTCGGTGGCTTAATACCTTTACGTAACAGCATGAAGTACGCCCTTCGCAGTGGAAGAGCATGAGAAGCGAGGGCTTCCAACGCTGCCGAAAGTATTGACGTCGGCGCTTTACACCAGTTAATTAAACAAGATCGTCTGGCATTTTAAAACCTATAAGGCACTATCGACCCTTAGTATGACAATCGTCAAACATATTAAAAACTCTTTCCCTTTGGACTTTACGTACGTAAACCGACCATACGCCTTATTATAAAATTTTTCCTATCGGGTTAGGCAACTGGCAATTACCCTTAACACCATGTCTCGGAACTTCTAAAATTTAAGCCGCTAGGAAACACTAACTAAGCCCGGAATAATTATCGCGACCTCACTTCAACACCTGTCAAAATATTTAACATTAATTATAAATTAATGACGGACTTCGTCAAGATCTGAAAAAACACAAAAAAGTATAATAGAAAGCTTTAAAACCTTTTCAACACTTAAATAATGCCTTTTTTTCAACATTTACAGATGAATAAATGTGCCCCTTTTTATTTTTTTACTTATTATTTCCTGTAATCCTTTAGGGTACATCAAGTACTACTCCCTAACCTTCCTGACGAATGCTATCACGTTTCGCGAAATTTACAATGGAATAAAAGGTCACTTTGAGCACGAAGTCCACCTCATACAATATTATATAGATTGGGCTTCCACTCAGTGGACTATAATAATAGCGAAGAAAAAAAAGAAAGAATCACTAGTAAATATTTCAATTAAATGTTCGACAAACTAATAATGTGTTAAAAGGCAATAGGAAAAGCCTAAATTGGTAAAGCCATATTTCGTGAATAGGTACGGGTAGCTGTTACGGGCGTTATTAAATTCTAATACGCCCTATAGCACCCAGATACTACCTATAAAAGATTTTTGAACTAGTTACGTTTCTCGTTTATTACTATAATAATACGTATACTAAACTCGTTTGGTATATACACCTAAGCTAGTAACTTCCTTAATGTAGAAGGGGAAGACTTTATGGTAGTTAACTACGTCAACCGCAAGTACTTATACCTATAACGCCTAAGGTCAGGTTTATTAACCTCGGCCCTAAACTAGAGTTAACACCCACGTTGACGTTATTAAGATTTAGGCGAACCTATTAACCATACATATTATCGTCGTAATAATAGTAGAAGATATTGGATTTATAGCAAAACCTATTATTAGTTAACTCGCTACCCCGTCGCCGAACGTGATAATAAAAAAGAAACTTACCACGTCTAATATCCTATGACTTCGTAAAAAAATTACTTCAATTAGGTTATAAATGCTAAAGGTAACGAGCTAACTAACGCCATTAACGCCTCTAAATAAAATAAGTGATACGAAGATATTATTTTCAGCACAGTAACTCAATTATTAGCCGACTATGCCTTTTTGTATCGTTTAAGAGGTAAAGACCCTAAAATTTACCCTAACTATGCCTCTAATCCTTTATATAAATTTAACCTTCACGATCATCACGCGGACCATACGTTTTAAGGTATTATACCATATACTAAGAGGGCAAAATACTCAAGAAGAGGCAATTCTTAGTATATGACATTGCGAAAATAAAGCACTATAGCTACTAAAATTAATCTTTACGATGCTAGTAAAGCCAAAGTTGGCTTTGGCTCGGCGGAACAATCATCGTTACTGGGAATAAAAGTAGTTTAAACTGTTGTAGAAGAAATTACGTTTTATATGCTTAAATTCCCGACCCTTTTTTTACTTTACTTTAAAAATATAAAACTATTGACGTTAACGTAGACATCAACGTAAAAGAGTTGGTTAAAAACGGCTAAAGGTTTTCACTTACCTTTAAGTAGGGGCACCTATGGTTTTACTTTTAAGGTTTGGAAGCAATGATATTAAACTTAATAGAGCTGTAGATACGTTAACTATACCGGTGCTTTAACCACCTAGCTGTTAATAAGCTGTATAAAGTCTTAAAGTCTGTAAGGTATAATGATATGGAATACTTTACCTTAAAAGCTATTGAAAAGCTTTATAACTACTGTTAAACGTATGCCCCCCCCCCGAAATTGAAGTTTACAATAAAAAATAATAAGGACTTTAATTATAAGATGTTTGTTAATATGATTTTTTTAGACAATAAGCGTGTTTTTCACGTTATTAGCTTCGCAATCTCTTTTTACGAAGCTAAGTTCCCAAAGTCCCTTTCGATAAAGGATACGTAGGAGACATTAAGGATATTATGAATTAACACGTACCTATGTTCACTCAACATCGTCATTTACGATACCAGTACAAACTTTATAGCGGCGAAATTGAAGGAAAATATCAAAATAATAAGTATTTAATATAAATAAGTATTTGTAAAAGCCTACTCAAGTATTGAAAAGGTTAAAACAGTATACGACTTACTTTGCCGAACGTATAGTATCCTTACGTTGGAAATTAAAAGTTTTACGAATCAGGAAACACGCTTATAAATAGCAGTCAAGGGCTTGAACGGTATTGCGGGCTTTAATGGCTTAGTACTAACGCTATTGGTCTCTGGAGCGTACCTATACCTAACGAGTGAATCTATACTCTTGACAAATACTTAAAAACGTATTACGGCTTATAACATAGCTTTAGAGAAACTTTAAAGGGAATCGGCACGTCGCCAAGTTAATAATACTCTTAATACTAAAAACGGGCCTATAACAATCGACGTGTTTACTTTGCAACTACAAAGTAAAGTTTTCGTATAAAAAATACCAGGAAAATAAAAGGGGTCCTATAAGATATTAAGAATCGCAAACTCCAAAGTAATTGTTAAAACTACTAACGGCCTTGTATATTTTCGGATTACTTAAGTTAAGCCATATATTAAGGGTACTAAGGATAAAGATACTTAAGTATTATAAGTAAAACGACCGAGCTAACACGCCTCTTTTCTACCCGTTAATAATAATCCGATAAAGCGCTACCGGCGTGAACGACCCTTAAAGAAAAAGAAAAACATGAAAGAAAAGGAATATACACTGGGCTATATCTATAATATTACTTGTATAAATAGGGAAAAAAGGATAACGAAGACGAGGTAATAAATTTTAGGGTAAAAGGGATTATGATAACTTTCTGCAGGATCTTTTAAAAAAATGAATAGGGTCGAGATTGACGGCCTGTTAATCCGAGGTATGGAATAATTTATACTGAAGGCTAACTTCAATCTTTAACACCCCAACGTCACGATCTTTAAGTCGAGGATTATCCGTAAAGTTAAGGATAAAACCATGGGGTGGTCAAATAAAAAGTTACGGTTAATCGCTTTAGGATAAGGCAATAGAAGCAAGGATTAGATCTTCATGTAGTCGTTAACAATTTAGAAGATTAGCTACCGTTTAGTGGTTGTTTTAGCAATAAGTTTACTAGCTAAAACTAAAGGTGAGTTTACACTTAATAGTTGTAATATAACGTTAGCTTATATACAGTTAGCAACGGATTTATAACGGATTGTACTATTGAAACTGCTATAAATATTCCGTACTGTTTACCTATTAAAAACGGTAATACGGTATATTAAACCACTGAATGGATTGGCTAAAGTAGGCGTCTATTGGTTCCTCACCTATTAGTCGTACTTTAAGTCCCGGCTGGCGATAAAGTTTTTAATATAAGATCCGTATTTATTGGTAACGTAAAAAACTACTTCGTTATAGTAGGCATACAAATTAACAATACTCTTTTCGTCGGAACGACTGGCTTTAAGACATAAGAGTAACAAGCAATCAAGGACTTTAAGTTTTATAATTGTAAGCCAGTAAGGCCATTAACGGAAAATAAGAATTTAACTTAAATATATCGTCAATCAGTATACTTGGTATCAATATCGGCTTAAGTTTTTGCTAAAAGGGTTAGGGCGCTATCCTTATTATAATCGACAAGATTAATAAGGGTTGGGCTTAACGGTACTTGGAATAACGTATATGGGGTAGATATATTACCACCTTATGCTAACCGAAAGCCTTTAACGCTTTATCTATTACGGTATAAGTATAAAAACCAACAGATGAGAAATTCAATCAATTGAATAAAAAGTTGGAGTGGGAAATGCAGAACCTAGACCTCGAAATTAATATAGTACTAATCGATCTTTCAAAGGCTAAGCTAATGATTTTTACGGACGGGTTCTTTACAAATAACACCGATTTTTTTGATTTTTTTTTTTCAAAACGGCTTCTTAATAACCTTCGTCAACGAAGATAAGCGAAAAAAATAAAATTTAACATTATTAGTAACCTAATCCACTAGACCTCCATCAAATTTAAGAGGATTATACGAAGCCTGCTGGCTGCTAAGGTTTACGGCATGATAATGAGATTTAATGTAGGCATAATACTATGGAAGACACTTAATCACATTACCAGGCAGTAACGGATTCCTCATATCCCTGTGGTAATCTATACCGACTTAAGAAGCCTCTTCGAATACCTGTCAAAGCTCGGAACCACTAGCGAAAAGCGCCTAATAATCAACGTAATGGCACTCTGTAAAGCCTACAAAAGGAGAGATATTGAAGAGTTCCGATAGATCGATGACAAAGATGATTCTGCAAATACCATGACGAAAGCCACGTTAAATAAAGTACTGAAAAAATTTGTAGACAGCAACAAGCTGACTATACGCATTAAGGGATACGTGAATGAACCACCCGAAAAGCCCAAATTACGTGACGGCGGACAATAATATACTGGCAGATTGGAAGACTGCTAAGATAGTAATAGCAAAGATAGAAATGGCAGTAGTATGAACTACTGGCAAAGGGTACGCAAGTAATAGCATACTTAATTTACGTAGGTCTATAGCGAAGGATCTGTATATAGGATTTGAGGAACGGAGACCTCAGAAGGGCGAAGAAAAAATAGCCAAAAAGGGGCCGTAATTAAGGTTTATTTTCATTATAGATTGATCGTAATTGACAGGATTCTAGCCTATTGTTAGCTTGTAGACTGAGGAGGGATTTCAGAGGTTGCCATGAATTAATGGCAAGCGACTCTACCGTGTAGGCACAAAACAAAAAGCCGCCAGTATTGAAACAGTATTGCAATAGTATTATATATAATGCAGTAAGTCAACTTTACTTATAATGAAGTTAATCATACTACAAGTGTATTGTTTTATATAGACTTACCGCATTAGGTGTAAGCTGAGTACAGTACGCTACACTTCACTCTAGGGCATAGGCCAAGCACTTAGCCATAAAAATTACAGTGCGGATCAGCTAATGGTCTACCAGACTTAAAACAATACATCCACAATCTGATCACACAATACTACTGTTACTTCGAAGACAAATCGAATCGATGACATTGGAACATCGAAGGCCTATCAACAGACATAGATATTACGGAAAGATATACGGATAAATTTATTAAGACGGAAGCATGCTTATTGAATAGCGATTATATACGATTATGGGGAAAATTAAAAAAAATTAAGCCGTCGGCAGTTACAGTATTACCTCAGATCTGATCTGCGTTAATATTATCGATTTCAGTAACCTCGAAGAATACCGAAGCATTCACGTTTAAGATATCGTTTCAGGCTCGAATTATGCTAATATAATTGACTTCGGTAACACCGAACGGTTATTTTATTTTAGGTTCTGGCGTTTAACAGATTCCTAAAATTAGGGTATGGTAAACAACCTATTATATATGGTTCGGTTATTAGCGGTTACTAAAGGCGTTCAATGTTTTCCAGTGGGAGTAAAATATCTGGTATATATTACGGATTATAATATAGATTCGAAATGTACGTTATGTCCCCTTAATTGTTTCTAAATACCGAATAATAAATTATTGACAACAAAGATCTCGTAATAAATATACGACTCGATTATTATAGGTTTTTTTTTGGAATAGGGTTGTATGGAGTGCAGTAGGTTCACTCTGTTTATAGTAAAGTTGACTCTACTGAAAGTTGAGTGTATTGCTTTGTACGGACTTGCCGCATTGGGTGTAAGTCGAGTGCAGTACGCTGTATTTCAGTCTAAGCCACAGACTAAACACTTGGTTATACAAATTAAAGTGCAGACCGGCTAGCGGTCTGCTGAACCTAAAACAATATATTCAACATCTGACTACGTAATACTTACTGTTACTTCGAAGACCTATCGAATCGACAACGTTGCAATGTCTAAGGCCTACTAACACTGATTAGTGCTTGCCTGCCTATAAGTTAAGTACAGATAAGTCAAGTAAAAGAAAAAGCTACTTTACGGTTACGCTTTAGATTAACAAAGGCGAATAGGGTAGAAGAAAGATTTTTGTAAAGGGCCTCTATTACTATTACGTTAGTCTTCAATGGTATGAAAACAGAGAAGATTTTTTGGGTTGCGTCAGTCCTTAACGATAACCTAGAAGTAAGCAACAGTATCGCTATCTAAAACAATAAGAAATCTTTAGTAATTCTTTTTAAAGAGCGTTGAAATTGACCGCTGAATGTTTCAAACGATAAATTGGAAAACGGCTAAGTTAGTACTATTATAGGTACTACTATTGCAAGAAAAACGACAAAGTTCCTACGCTAAACAACCATAATAAACAACCTTCGACCTTTACCACCACTACTGACCTTCTACCTTACCTATTATACTAAACCTTTACTCTTACATTACTTCTATTACTATTTACATCACCTTAATTGTTCAGTTCGCTAATTTAAGAAAAAACACTAAGTTATGCGGAAAAAGCCACGTTGTGCGATTTCACGCCAAGTTACCAAGTTGCCAAATCGCCAGATTCCCAAGCGACTTTACGTCAAAATACCAAGTATTTATACCTAAGATCACTAAGTTCCCCGCCCTTTGCACCTATTAAGATATCTGCCATAAGTACCCACTTCGAAGCCATTACCAACCTTACTAAAAAGGAGGAAATTAAGGGTTTTAAAGTTATCTTTATTGAGTACTTCGACAACAACCAGTAGATCTAAGATATCGATGAAGAATTTACGGAAAACCACTTTACTAACTTTATCGAAAGCCTAATTGTTAAATATAACATTAACTACAATCCCGACCGTACTTTTCATGCATAACGTGACTTTATTAAAGACTAAATAATAAATATGTGAAAAAAAAATTAAAAAGGGGTTAAGTTAGAACTTAAGTTTAAATTGGAAAAGCAAGGAATACTCATTTGGGTATAAGGTAACACGACGTTAACCTGAGCCCTTTCTAATTTAGATAAGTTTGAAAAATGACTTCAAGACCTACGATTTAAAGGAAAAGACGTCGAGAAACCTTATCGCCTTTAAATATGATTTAGGGGACCTCCCCTTTAGCCTTAGCTAAGTTAAGCCTTTTTATTCATTAAATATAAAGAACTTTGTAACCTGTTCAACGGCCCAATACTTTCACGTGACAACGCGGAGTACGCTTTTAGAGGCGGAAGAACATGCTAAGCGAAGGCTATCAACGCGGCCAAAGGTATTAAGGTAGGCGCTTTATACAAATCAATTAAGCAAAATCGTCTAGTCCCTCAGAACCTATAAAACCCTATCGACCCTTAGCTTTACAATTGCCATACATATTAAAACCTTTTCTCTTCGGACTCTACGCATGTAAACCGACTAAAAGTTCTATTACAAGACTTTATCCATCGGACTCGGCGACTGGTAATTACCTTTAACACTGTATTTCAAAATATCTAAAACTTAAGACGCTGTGAAGTACTAACTAAACCTAAGATAATTATAGCGACTTTGCTCTAAGACCTATTAGGATGATTAATATTAATTATAAGTCAACAAAGGACTTTAATAAGATCTAAAACGATATAAAAAAGCATAACGGGAAGCCTTATAACCTTTTCGATACCAAAATAATACTTTTCCTGAATATCTGTAAGTGAATCAAGGTCCTACCATCTAGTTTTTACTTCTTATTCCCCGGAATCCTTGCAAGTTACGCCAAAGATTATTACTTAACTTTTATGAAGAATAATAGTACGTTTCGCGAAATTCATAATAATTTAAAAGACTATTTCGAATACGACGTCCATATTACGTAATGCCATATAAACTGAGATACTACAGGGTAAACTACGATAATAGAAAAGAAAAAAGAGGAGAAATTACTAATAAATATCCTTAATTAAATGCTTAACAAGTTGATAATATGTTAAAAGGCAATGGGAAGGCCTACATTGGCGAAGCCATACTTTGCGAGTAGGTACAGGCAGTTATCACGGGCGTCAGTGAATTCGAATACGCTTTATAATGTCTAATGCCACTTATAAAGGCTTTTTAGATAATTAAGTTCCTTACTTGCCACCATAATGGTACGTATACCAAACTCGTTCGGTACATACTTCCAAGCCGGTAACCTCTTTAACATAGATAAGGAAAAACTTACGGTAGTTAACTACATCAACTATAAGTACTTACGCCTATAATATCTAAGATCAGGTTTATTAACCTCAATCCTAAGTTAAAAGCAAAACTTATGCTAACGCTACTAAAACCCAAACGGACTTATTAACCGTAAGTATTATCGTCGTAATAGTGGTAAGAGATGTTGAATTTATAGTAAGACCGGTTACTGGTTAACTCGATATCATTCTGCCAAGCGTAATAATAAGAAAGTAATATACTACGTTTGGTACCTTAATACTTCGAAACAAGATTACTTCAATCAGGTTGTAAATGTTAAAGACGATAAGCCAACAAACGCTGTTAACACCCCTAAATAAATCAAATGGTATAAAGATACTTTTTCTGACACGATATTCTAGTAATTAACCAAATATTCCTTTTTACTTACTGTTGAGGTGGTAAAATCCCTTATTTTTACCCGACCATACCTTTAATTCCTCATATACCTTTAACTTTTGCGACCATTACACGAACCATACGTTTTAAGATATTATTCCAAATACTGGGGCAGTCAAGTAATTAATAAAAGGTTATTCTCAATACGTAGTACTATGGAGGGGAAACACTACAGCTACTAAAATCAATCGTTATAATATTAATAAAGCGAAAGTTAACTTTGACCCGAGAGAATAACTATCGTTATTAGAGATAACGTTAATTCAAATTGTTATAAAATTAATTTCGTTTTATATCCTTAAGTCTCATATTTCTTTTCTATTTTGTTTAAAGGATATAAAAACCTTTAGTATTAACGTGGACGTTAACGTAGACAAACTAGTTAAAAAAAGCAAAAGGTTTCAACTCCCCTTTAAATAAGAGCATTTATGGTTTTATCATTAAGGCTCGGAAGCAATAGTATTAAACCAACGGAGCCGGCTATAAGTTAACTAAATCGGCGTTTTAACCACCTAGTTGTTAACAAATTATATAAATTCCTAAAGTCTGTAGGGAATAACGATGTGAAATAATTTACCCTAAAAGCTATGAAAAGACTTTACTATTACTATGAAACGCATATTCAAGCCCACAATAAATTTAAGTTTACATTAAAGAACGATAAATATTTTTATTATACGATCTTTATTAATTTTTTTTACTTGGATAATAAACCTGTTTTTCACATTGTTAACGTCGTAACTTTTTTTTACGAAGCCAAGTTTCTAAAGTCCCTTTCGGCAAAAAATACGTAAAAGACGTTGAAAATACTATAAATTGACACATATCATGTTCTACCCAACGTCGTTGTTTAAGATACCGATACTAATTTTATGGTGGTAAATTTTTAAAAAGATACCAAAATAATAGGTATTTAGTACAAACAAATACTGGTAAAAGCCTATTGAAGTATAGGAAAAGGAAAAAAGGTATACGCCCTACTTCGCCAAGCGTATAGTGTCCTTACATTGAAAATCGGAAGTTTTACGGATCCGAAAGCACGCCTATAAATGGCAGTAAAGGGCTTAAACGATATTGTGGACTCTAATGGCTTAGTGTTAACTTTATTGGTCTTTAAAGTATATAAACGCCTAACGAGTGTATTTTTGCCTTCGAATAGTATTTAAAAACGTATTACGACTTACAATAAAGCTTTAAGGGAATTGAAAAGGGAATCGGCATATCGCCAAGTTTATAATGCCTTTAATACTAAAAACGGGCTTACAATAATCAAATTACTTACTTTACCACTATAAAATGAAGTTCTCGTATAGCGGAAGCCAGGAAAATAAAAGGGGCCATACAAGATATTAAGTATCATAAACTCTAAAGTGGTTGTTAAAACTACTAACGGTTTTATATTTTTTCGAGCTACCTAGGTTGAACCCTATATTAGGAGTACTTAAAATAAAAACCCTTAAGCCTTATAAATAAGACAACCAAGCTAATACAAGCCTCCTTTACCTATTATTAATAATCAGATGGAACGCCACCAGTACGAATAGCCTATAAAAAAGAAAGAAAACATTAAAAAGAAGATATATACACCGGGCAATATTTATAATATTATTTAGATAAGTAGAAAAGAAAAGAACAACGAAAACTTGGCAATGAATCTTAGGGTATAAGGAATTATCAAGACTTTCGACAAACCTTTTCAAGAAAACAACAAGGTCAAAATCAACATTCTACTAACTCGAAGTGTAGTATAATTTATATAGAAAGTTAACCTTAACTTTTATAAACCTAATGTTAAGATCTTCAAGTCGAGTATTGTTTACGAGGTTAAGGATAAGACCACAGGGAGGCCGTACAAAAAGTTACAGCTAATAGTTTAAAAATACGGCGATAAAGGCAAGGACCAAATCCTTACGCAATCGTTAACGATTTGAAGGATTATTTAACGCTTGGTGGTAATCCTAACGACAAATTTGCTAATTAAAATTAAAGGTAAGTTTACACTTAACAGCCGTAATATTACGTAATCTTACACTTGATTAGTAACGGGTTTATAACGGATTATATTATTGGAACTGCTACAGGAACTCCGCCTTATTAACCTACCAAAAATGGTAATACAGTATGTTAAACCAATATATAAATTTGCCAAAGCAGGCGTTAACTAGTTTTCAACCTATTAGACGTATTTTGAAGCCTGGTTAACGATAACGTTTTTAATATACGACTCGTATTTATTAGTAACGAAAGAAAAGGAATTTAATATAGTAAATATGAAAATCAATAATATCTTTTTCATCGGAATGGCTTGATTTATAACATAAGAATAGCGAACTATCGAGAACTTCAAATTCCAAAATTATGAGCCAGTAAAGATGTTGATGAAAAACAATTAAATTAAGTTTAATAAATTATTAATTCATATACCTGATAATAATACCGGTTTAAGCTTTCGTTTAAAGAGTTGAGGCGTTATTTTTGCGATAAAAGATAAAATTGATAAGACCAAAACTTAACGGTACTTGAAACAGCGTGTACGGGATAGTTATATTGCCATTTTATGCCAACCGAAAGCTTTATACAAATTATCTATTATGGTACAGGTATAAATATTAATAAATAAAGACTTCAATCGATTAAATAAGAGGTTGGAGTAGCAGATGCAAAACCTAGAACGCGGAATTAATATGGTGTTAATCAATCTTTTAAAGGTTAAGTGAATAATTTTTACGAACGGGTCTTTTACAAAGAATACCAACTTGTCTTTACAGATCGGCTTCCTAATAACCATCATCAACAAAGATAGGTGGGAAAATTAGTTGAGTATTATCAGTGACCTAATTTACTATATTTCCTTTAAGTGTAAAAGAATTACACGAAAAGTATTGGCATCAGAGATCTACAGTATAATAATGGGCTTTAACGTAGGTATGGTATTATAGGATAACTTTAACCACATTACCAAGCAATTGCGGATTCCTCCTATCCCCATAGTAATTTATACCAACTTAAGGAACTTCTTTTAATATGTGTCAAAGCTTGGAATTACTAGCGAAAAAAACCTTATAATCGACGTAATGGCACTTCGCGAGGACTACGAAAGGAGAGAGATTAAGAAATTCCAATGGATCGATAGAAAAGATAATCTTGTAAATGCCATAATGAAGACCACGCCAAACAAAGCACTGGAAAGGCTTATGAATAGCAATAAATTGACCATAAATATCGAGGACTATATAAATAGGCCGTCCGGAAAGCTCAAATCACGTAACGGCGGATAGGGATATGCTAACAAACTGGAAGATTGCCAGGGGATTAATAATAGTGATTTGTTTGAATAGCATAGTTGAAGTTGCGAAGGGATAGCTGTAGCGGAAGAACTTTTTGTAGGAGTTGATAAACTCAAACCTCGGAGCGGCGAATTAATTAAGGTTAAATGGGGTAAATTTACATTCAATTGGGTTTAATACAATATGGAAGTCAATTGAAATTAACAGGGGGTACGAGGCCACTGTTTAGTACTAACCGAAAAAGATGGGTTAGCTATACTAGCGTACACGCGCACAAACTAAAAAGCCGCCAGTATTGAAATATTATTACATGTAATACAGTAGGCTAACTTTACTTACAGTAAAGTCAACTGTACTACAAGTTAAGTGTATTACTTTATGTGGACTTGCCGTATTGGGTGTAAGTAGAGTGCAGTATGCTACACTTTACTCTAGAGCACGGGTCAAGTACTTGGTCATACAAATTATAGTGCAAACCGGCTAGCGGTCTGCCAAACCTAGAACAATACATCCACCATCTGACCACGCAATACTACTGTTACTTCGAAGACCAATCGAATCGACAACAATTCAACGTCTAAGACCTACCAATAGTTTTCCGGATAAAAACATTTTATTTCGAGATTCTTGATAAGACTTAAATTCGGGGCAAATAATCCTAAATACTCGACGCTTATGTTAAATATAAATATAATATAACAGTAGAATATTTTGTTTTACCTTATGATAAAGCACATATAACCTTTTTTTTAGATAGTTATTAGTTTCACATTTCCGTCGACTTTACAATTAACATGCTGGTTATTGATAATCGCTTAGAGTATCTATTAGTTTTCCTAAATAGACTTTTACAATTTCTTTAACTAAAGTTAATATAGCTTAAAACCGTCAAAACGTTTATAAAGCGTTTTCAGAATATATAATGACGATTGTATAAATTTCCGGTATTTATTATTAATCATTGCAGTTTGCAATTGATAATTGTTTTTAAACGATTCTATATTTTGGAAAGGAATAAAGTAACTTCCATATACAGTATACTACGTATAAATAAATGGCGATATCAAATCAGTCAATAGAAAAGAATAAAAATATTCGCGGATTGTTGTCGTTTTTTTGTAATTTAATGACGTATTATATTTTAGCTTTTGAATATATATTCAACCATTAACAGTCGTTGGTCACCGGATTCAATACGAATTAATGAATCAGTAGATACAAAATATATTGTATTTCTCGGTTAAACAGTAATATAAAGTCGTTAATCCATTTGGTGAAACAAGATTTGATGTTTTTAGCATGGTTACGTAAAGTTACGGAATGAATTCAGGCTATAAAAGTTTACGTAATATTGAAATGAATCATTTTCTTGAACAACTCGATTGACCATATAAGTAATAACAAATTGTTGACGTTTTGGCTCCGTCTAATAATATTTCAAATGTTTTTTTCTTGAAAAAAATAACTTTATATTTTACATAGATTCAGTTAAACGTGAGGTTAGGGACCCTGTTCATTTGTTAGTTTTATCCGATATATATCCGAGATCAGTTTTCGTGGTAAATTATATGGAGGAGGATATATACGAGGATTTTAGTTTTTAGAATATTTTAGTTTCTTAGATATGTGAAATGGTATCCGTTATATATTAAATAAATTAAAATGTTATAATAAGTTAACATGGAAATTATTGGAAAATTACTAGTATATTATACCCTTAGATAGGTTTCAAGTGAAATACAAGTATATACGGTTTTATAATGGCTTAGCGTTTCGATGCCGGCGTCAGGTACGCTTTCAAAAGTTTATATCCAATAAGTCGCCTTTACTTGAGGAATATTATGTTATTAAGAAGCATCAGTGAAATTTCATTATTGTTATATTATAATACGATTCATTAGGCCGGGTGTTAGTAGGGCTTTAGTCGTTAAAACGTTGTCGATTCGATTGATTGAAGTAACAGTTGTATTATATAGTTAACAAATCCTTTCCGGTAACCGCTAAGTTATGTCCTCGTTAACTGAATAGAACCCTGTCAATTCCAGTTGACTTCTAGACGAAATGAAACCCATTTGTATTTAAATTAACCCCATTTATTTTCAATTTCTCCATAACTTCGAGGATCTACTCTATTAATTCTCACGAAACGTGTTTTTTTCTACAGGCTTATTTAAACTTTATAATTTAACCATACTAATCAAAATGGTTGCTATTGTTCATTCTATGACACTCTTCCTGCTCGCTGATATATTCCTGACCACCTTCACGTGATTCATCTTTTCCAGGTAGCCTATAAATATAGTCATCGATACGTATATTCCGCTTATTACTGTCTAAAAACTTCTCAAGGCCTTTATTAGATAATGTTCTCGTTCTAGCATTAATATGGTCTTTTCCCCCGTTAATTCACTGGAATTTCTCGATTTTTCTGCCTTTGTAAGCTTCGTAAAGTGTTATTACGTCAATTACCACGAGTTTTTCGCTAGTAGTTCCGAGCTTTAAAAAGCGTTCGAATAGGCTCCACGAGTTGTTAAAAATCACCATCGGAATTATAGGAATCTTTAGTTACCTGGTAATAGCTTTAAGAGTTTCCCACAATGCTATACCTATATCAAAGCTATCAATTATGTCATAAAACTCTAAAATCAATACGGTTATATACTCCGCTTATATTGAATCAATGTTTAGTACATTTAATTGTCGAGAATATTATATCAATCCTCCCTCCTGTCTATGTGAACAAGTGTTATTAAAAGGCCAACCTAAAAAGATATGTCGGTATTATTTGTAAAATATCTATTTATGAAAATGATCAACTTATTTTTCGACAGATCGATAAAAACTATATGAATCCCTCGGTTTAAGTTTCATATCTACAACTTAAACCTTCTTTTGGCCGGTAAAAGTCTTTATTCATTAATCTTTCATGATTATATCATAATAGATAGGCTGTAAAAAGCTTCCAGTTGGTACAAGGTAGTGATATAGCGGTTATGGGCACGCTATTCTAGGTATCGTTAATCCTTAATTACTTCAGTCCTATTGGTTATAAACACCTCAACCCTTTTAACAAAAGTAAAGGTTGGTATTAATACCAAGTATACGGATTAATAATCAGACAAAGTCAATTTGATTAATGTTTATCAACGTCATAACCGATTTATAATTTCAAAATATAAAGTCATTAATCGCTTGCTATATCGATGCGATGAAACTAAAAGTTCTAACAAAAAAGGTATAGTTAATTCATATATCCACTAATGCGAAGTTCTTTTTTTATTTTACTAATCGGTCAAGGTTATATATCAAGAACTTTTTACCTGTCAGTAACTTTAAGTGCGATTATTAGGTTCAAATCTAATAAAGGCCTACTTCAGTCAATCCTTATATTAACTTCATATATTGCATTACCGTCCCGGAAAAGTAAACAATACGCGATTTCTGTAGTAACTTTAATAAGACAATCCATTGTAATTTGGTTTCTTGTTGCGTATATATTTACGTTAAATCTAGAATACTAAATTTAAATATATCTTTAGGTTTGACTCGTCAACTTGACACCAAAACAACTACCAAGAGTTAGCTAATCTTTTCAATAGTTAGCGATTACTTAGAGATTCAATCTTTGTCTGTATTGTTATATCTTTAAACGATTAGGCGTAACTTTTTGTACTGCCAACTCATAGTCTTATTTTTAACCTCGTATAGAATCCTTGACCTCAAGATCATAATATTTGTGTTTTAAGGGTTAAAGTCGATCTTAGGCACGAATTTTATAACTACTCATATTAAGAGGCTGTCGGTCTCAACTTTCTCGTTTCCTTTAAACGGTATGCCAAAGGTTTTAATAATACTTTATACTCGTATCTTCAATATCAAGTCTTCGTCGTCCTTCTTTTTCCTATCTACACAAGCAATATTATAAATACCACCTGGTATATATTCCTTTATTTCAATAACTCTTTTTTTCTGGAGTCGTTCTTGCCGATGGCATTCTATCAGTTCATCGTTAATAAGTGAAAAAGTCTCGTATTAACCCAGTTGTTTGACTTAAAGATCCTTATAGTTAATTATCATGATAGAAGATTTGATCTAGGTGATACGAAAAGTTCCGGAGCCGTTAGTAATTTCAAGAACTACTTTCAAGTTAGCGATATTTAAGCTTTTATATAGAACCTCCTTTTTACCCGGATCTCTCCACATAAAGACTTTCCTTTATAATGGTAAACAAGTACGTTTATTATCATAAGACAGTTTCTGGTGTTAAGAGCATCGTTAACTTAACGTCGTACCGGTTCTTTTCGCAATTCCTTCAAAACTTTGCTGTAAGCTACTGCTCATTTTTAGGCACTTATCAATAGTGGAAATTCACTCGTCAGGTATAGATAGTCTTCGAAACCCAATAAAGTTAACATTAAGCCGTTAAGGCCCACAATATCTTTCAAACCCTTTACTGCTATCTGAAGGCATGCTTCTGGATTCGTAAAGCTTTTAATCTCTAGCATAAGTATATTATACGCTTTGCAGAGTAATATGTATGCCATTTCAACCTTCCCAGTACTTTATTAAGCCTCCATAGGCACTTATTTATACTGAATTCCCATTATTTTAACATCTTCACAAAACTTCGTCGCCGCTAAGTTAGTTCTGGCATCGTAGATAACGACGTTAGGTAGGCCCAAATACGTTTCAATCCATAGAATCCTTTGTATTTTCCAAGTATTATTTGCTAATACCGACTTTACACACCTAACTCTGTAAAAGAAAGTTGTGAAATCAACGATATAGAAAACAATTTTTTAATCCAAGTAAAACACATGAAAAAACACCTTGAGGTCAAAGTTTTCATCAACTTTCATTATATACTTAAATATTAGAAGGAATTGGGAATATATTTAACAATAAAAACAAAGTTTTTCAATAAATTCCAAAACAAAGTTTTCTATCTCTTCATATACTACAGACTTTAAAACTTGATGTAAACTATTGACAACTAGGTAGGGAAAGCGTCGATGTAGTAAATATGTCTCTTACTCCATTCAATTTTACACCGGTACCTCTACGCCTTAAAGATATAACTATAGGTATCTCTACTTAAAAGCGAAAAGAAACCTCTGGCTATTCTTAACCAGCTTATCGGCGTAAATATCAACGTTATCGCTAAGGGTCTTTATATCCTCTAAATAAGGAAGAAAATATGTAGGAGATTCAAGGATATAAAATATAATAAATTTAAGAACAATTTAAACTAGAATTATCTCTAATAATGATAATTACTCGCCTAAGATAAATCTAATTTTGGCTTTACCAATATCGGAACGATCAATTTCGGTAGCTATAGTACTCTCTCTACGCAGTGTTACATACCACAAATAGCTTTTTGCTAAATACCTTGTTGCATTTATGTTAGGTATAATACCTTAAAACTTATAGTCCAAATAACGATCTTAAAAATTAAAGTTGTATACGAGATTTGGGGCTTGACTAAGGAAAAGGTAAGAGTCTTCACCGCCCAAACAGTATGAAAAGGCGTGGATGATCAATTATTAAGCCGCGTTTAAAAACGGAGCTTTTATAACACTTAATTTACTTAAGTATATCGTTACGATTAATAGCTATGCTCTTTTGAGGTCTATTATATAATGTAAGAAATTATATTTCAAAGTAATAGGGTATTGAATGTAGTAAATCAATTTTTTATTATTATACTCGACAAGGAGGTAATGAATTAATCATCAGCCGGACTTATTACAAATCTAACATTTCTTACTACCATTACAATAATTATGTTCACAATTAATAAGTCCGCTAAAGTTTCGCCCTTCATGTAGCTAAATTAATTATAAGCTTCAATCTAAAACCGTTTTACCAAATTTTAAGTATTAGGGGAAACTATAACCGTACTTAAAGTCTACGCAATAAATCATCGTATGGTTTTTATTATTTACGTTACGAAAATCGCTAATATAAGGGTATATACCAAGCGAATTTGGTATAAATGCTTTTAATACTATGAAAGAAAAGCGTAAATAGCTAAAAAAGCCTTCATAGGGAACATCTCAACGTTTTAGTACGTATTTAAACTCGCTAAATCTCGTAATAACTTCCTGTACCTACTCGTAAAGTATAGTTTCTCCAACTTAGGCTTTCCATATTTCCTGCTGGCAAAATATCAGCTTATTAAGCATTTAATTAAGTATATCCATTGATGTTTCCTCCTCTTTTTCCTTCGACATTATTGTGGTTCACCTCGTAGTAGCTTAATCTGTATGATATTTAGCAAGGTGGACATATTACTCGATATGATTCTTTATGATATCGTAAACTTCGCGAGAAGTGGTTGTTTGGGTTAGAAAATTCAGGTAGTAATTCCTATCGTGCCTTATAGGAATTTAAAAAAACAGTAAATAAAAACCAGAAGGGGGAACCTCTATTTATTTCCAAATATTTAAAAGGGGCATCATCATCGTATCGAAAAGTGTATAATGTTTTCCATTATATCTGTATACATTATTCCAAATTTTGGAGATGTTCGTAAAAAGATTGTAGCTAATATTAACCCTCTTAACAGGTTTTAAAGGGAGATTACGATGGTTCTCCCAGTCTTTTTTGGTATTTCCTAGCAATTTAAATCTTGGAGCATCAGAATTACGATATTAATGGTAATTGTCAATCGCTTAACCCTAGGGGTAAAGTCCTATGGTAAAACCTATAGTAAATTCACACGTGTAGGCAAACCTGCTGTAGAAACTATTTTAAGTGGCTTAGCGATTCTGATTCAAAAACTAGGGGAAAATAGAGACTTGGAGATTTTTAAAAACTTTACAATATTACTTAATTAATCAGTAAAAAGCGCTAACATTAATTCCTTTTACCTCTTTAACGGCTGCTGTTCTACTTACCCTACCGCCCTCAAAGCGTAATCCACGTTATCATGTAAAGGTGCTGAACTGCTGAATAAATCAACAAGTTCTTTATCGTTAACACGCAAAGGAGCTTAGCTTACCTAAAAGTTAAAATCCCCTTTGAAACGCGTATAGGGGCTTTAAGGTTCTTTAAAACGCTTTCTCTTGGAATGTAGGTCTTAAAATATTCCTAAAGTTAAGATAATTCGAAGAGAGTTTATGTCAATTTGGTAAAACTCTGTTTTCACACGTAAATCCCTCGTCGTTCAAGTTTTAACTTTAATTTGGATTTAATGGTCTTTAAAATCGCTTTCCACATATCAATTACCTAGTCGTTCAATGACTTACGATACTTATGAAATCGCGGTCAAAATTTTCACCGTTGTAATATTTAATGATATAATAGCCGATAAAATCAACCAGGTGCTTTTCTGTTAAATATTTGTCGACATCTTACCTCTAAATATTTTTATCATAATATTTTGAAAATATGAAAAACTTCGATTACCTTTATTGGTTCTTGGTATTATCTAAAGTTCCAGGTAACATAGAATTAGGTAAGCGAAGGACTTGGTAATTCAGATCATAAAGACTAGTGAATTTAACGCAAAGCTTTATAAAAATTTAGCGACCCACCGTTGAATTACATAACATAGCTTTAGTAACTCAATCAAGTGTTGTCATTTAGGGAAGTGATTTTGATAATGAAATTAATGTAAAGTAAGAAAAAAAGGTAAGTAGAGGCAGAGGTTTAATGAAAAGAGTAAGGTCAAATGTTGTTAATTAGTGGTAAATGTCGAAGGTTCAACGTTATAAGAGAAGGTTACAAAGGTCTTTCGTACAGGACTTATATGCACGATCGGTGCAGAGCTCGTTATGTGCCCTCGCACGTAATGCCTACGAACTATGCCTAAACTGCATTTGGGTTAGGTTCTATGTATTCCATTAAGTATATAGTTACATAACCCATAAATATAATAGCTAATTACCTAAATCTATAATAAACCCCCCCCCCCCCTTTATTAAAAAACCACTAAGATTACAGTATTCCGTTGGCGAAATACTAAATATAGGCCGTATCTTTACAAAGTGCGGGCTGGGCGCAAACCGGGCACGGGCTGTATAAAGCGCCTTTTAACGCGTCGTATAACATATAAGACTTTCTGGGCCTGAGCTGCCTATGCTGTATAAAGCGCCTCCTAATACGCCGTATAACGCATAAGCCTTGCTGATAACGAGACGCCTACGCCGTATAATACGCCTCTTAATGCGCTGTATAACGTATATATTTTTCCGATCCCGGTCTACCTACGCTTATTAAAACAGCCCTACCGTAACTTGTAAAACCTCCCTCCTTTTCCTTTTTAGTTCACTAATCGACTCTCCTTCCCCTATCCTTGTTAAATTGTTTTACTGTTGCCTAAGTTATAATGTTATCCTTTAATCCTTATTTTAAATTTCATTCTTTTTTTATCGTTTTCTTATTAATAATTTTTCCCCGTTAATATAGTCGATTTATTTAATAGTCTGAATATAGATTATACAGTTACTAGTATACCTAATAACATCTATCAACTCTACGTAATATGTACCACCATTTTATATCTTAATACCTTTATTATTAATTATATTACGTAGCTCCCCCACGTTATAGGTTACCTTTCTATATACGGTGATAGTGAAGAGAAAGAAAAACTCCCCTCTTTACTGACCAAAAATACCTATATATATTATATAAACTATTTACGTAATTCCGAAATAACCTTTGTTTCTATTTTTGTTTACTACGCCTAAAAATATCGCATTTACTGTAATATATATATTGATGTAATCTTACAAAATCAATACCCAAAAACGCGAATATATATAAAACGTTTGTAAAGTTATTTTTAAAAAAAATTGACTTATAATTTTGTTTGATTTGTTAATGTTATTAAATCGACTTCTTGTAGCCTTTCAAAACAGCGTTTTTATTATATTAAGTATTGGTAAGCGTTAAAGAAACCTATCGTATTATAAAACCGTTTTCGTTTACGTCTTTTTCGAATTAGTTTATTAATTTATTCAGTTTCATAATGTTGCCTACGTATAAAACATTCCAACCATTATAGCCATATAAGTTACTATACTTTGAGTTTTACGCACTCATCATACCTTCCTTCCGACTTCGTTATCTTTAAAAACGCTCCTATCCCCCTTAACCTTCTTTTCTCTCCGTAATCGTATATTATTTACTAATCGTATTTTCATTCGAAATATCTTTTCCCCAATTCTTACCAATACCTATCGTAGAAACCTTTATCACGTTTCATGAAGTACATGAAGTAATATAACTACGTAAATTGGATTCTAATAATGAATTGAGATTACGGGTAATTAGATATCATAAACTATACTAACAACTTAATCGTACAAGCTCTTTATCCGCCCATATTTTATTAGTCAACATTATATAAAAACGGGTTGACTAAACCGACCGAAAATAGGTTAAAAAATTTATTTATACCAATTTCGTTACTTAATCGTAAATCAATTTTTTATAATCCTTTGTATGTCGTTTAAAAAGTCGTTTTTCCCATCCTGCCCTATTCTATCCATTTTCGTCAGTCTTTTATAGTACCTGCTCCGATTAAAGATATTCGCCTTTATCGGTTTTACCTAAAACCCTCTCCGACCTACGTTAACCGTCTTCGTCGAAATCACCTAATACCCGTCTCACTTTACACCGCCCGCCTTTGCTAGCCTTTTTTAACGTTTGGAGGTCTTCCTTAATACCTCAATTGTTAACTCTATTTAGAAACTACTTGGAATACCTTCGTAGGTTGTACAATATCATAATGTAGTTAATATAAGTTCTACATTAGTAGTTTTGGACGCGATAGTAGTTGTGGTGTAATTTTCTGAAGTTTTCAATTAGTAGTTCTAGTAGAAATAGAAGATATGATATAATTTGTTCAAGGTTTTACCTAGTATTTCTGGTTTTCATGATGGCTGTAGTTTAATTTATTCAAGGTTTCAGTTAGTTTAGGTACTAATAGTATTTTTTTTTTAGCGGTAGTATTATAGATTTGACAGAGTTGGTTGAAAAGGTTGTCAATCCTTATAAAGATGTGATTTTAAAGGTGTAATTATTGGTATATCGTGGTTTAGGGTTAATTTAAAATTATATATCGCTACCTATTCATGTAAAACTTTTCTTTCTCTTTGAACGAAGTACCACCAGCTGTAAGGTTAATTCCCAATCAATTATTCGCGTTAATATGCCAAAGCTATTTGGCTACGATTAGCTATTCAATCCATACGTATAAGTTAGTTACTTTACCAATTCCATATCCTAACTACCCATTAAATAAACAACCTATAGAAACCGGTTTTAATGGCGCTATTTCGCGCGTTAATATAAGCGCAAGGATAACGCTATCGCCGCTGCCTGCCGCCTACCCAGTATTATCTTTGGCAACTTTGGCAATATATCGTCTATCACAGCTTTTATTTTTCATTTCCCCGCCGCTGCTGCCGACCAAGCTAGCACCCCTTTTTCTCTTTTTTCTTTACCCACGGCCGCTATTTACCAAGTTGTTTCCCTTCGCTTTCCTGTTCCATTTTCTCCCTCCCCTTCTTTCTTTAATCCTTAAGAGGGGGAGAGATAGGCTTCTGAGTTTATGAACCTTACCCTTTCTCTATGTATCAAAACCTTATTACCAGCAGCAACTATTCACCATAGAAAGCGTAAAATCTGCAAACAGTAACTCGGTTCGAATTATTTATCTTTCTTTAAATTTATGTTATATTAATATTTTTAACAGGAGTTAGGTAATAGAATGGGCTCGCCGTTTCGAGTTACAGTTTGCGAATATATATTGTGAGGCTTTTTTTAGTATATGAAGCGTTAAAGTAGTATACCTGCGTTCGTGTTTTTGGGCTGTTAATAGATACGCTTTGCACGCTGTACATTATATCCGTCACTGCGGGTAAGTTTCTTAGCGATTACCGTTAAAAGAAGAGTCTTTCGGTTCTTTGTTACTGTGAAAAATAGATTAGCAATGGATACGCCTCCATTCTGGTAGTTTTAAGGCAGTAAGTAAAAACCCTATTACGTCTGTGTCGTTTCCATAGTAAGTAATTCACTTTTTGAATTCATAATTTTAACTTTGATGAATTGAATTTTTTACTTTTCTAATACCTTATCCAAGGCTTTTTAAAAATGTAATGACTTTTATTTTCCATAAAAAAAAAACTAGGATAATTAATATTAAACGTTAAACGGCGGCTAAAAGAAACAACAATCACTATTACCACCCAACGGGCGGGTTTACTTATGTACTACATAGGATAATTCGACAACATCATCGTATGTCGTCGGAAGAAAGGTAAAAACCTCCCCGCACTCCCTATCTAAAGGTATATAACCTAAGGTGCGAGGCTCTCCTCCTATTGGCAATGCCAGTAAGGATGTTGAAGGTAGTAGTAGCGGTGGCACTAGCAATGGCAGCGGTAACGGCGGCGATAGCGATGGCGGCGATGACGGCGAGGACTAGGGAAAGGAAGAAAAAAAGAATAAAATGCAACCCCCACCCCCTCCTCGCCTTTCAGCAGCGACTAACTGCCTTCTTTGATAATTTTCGGCTTATCTAGCCGTGATATAATTATCTATTCAGTAATAAAATTTCTTTTCAAAAAAACGTAACGTAAATTACGTACTCTAAAGGTAAATCGTACAAATATTCCGGTAAAGTTGTTAGAAGTAAATACAATGAGTGACAACATATTATAATTGTCGTGAATAGGAAATGTAAAAAGTAAAGCGAAACGTGTAAGGTATCAAAAGCGTAACTCGGGCATGTTTTTAAAATTTCCCAACAATGCCAACAAAGAGAGCGCTTATAAATATAAGCGCTTTCAATACTCCATTCGAGGCGCCCTTTATCATCCTATCCCTTGGGTTTAACTTTCTGTCTATATACCTCATCTTCTTAATTTCACAGCGCTTGTATAATTTTCTTAAATCCATGATATCGATTATAAGTCGTTTTTCGTTCGTAGTACTGAGCTCAACAAGGCATTGGTAATAAGAAAAGAATTGAGTATAAATCACCAAAGAGAGGGGTTTTAAATTGAAATTTAGAATGATTATCCAAACCGTTATCATTATAGCAACATTGGAGTAGAATCTTTTAACTATGCTACAAATTTTAAAAACAAAAATGCTTCGAATAACCTATTTATACTTTACTAAGATTTAATAGATAATATTTTTATAAATCCAAAATTTGCTTCGAATTGATACTTCTTTATCAAAAACATATTTTTTTCGAATTCCAATCGGTATTATTGGTCAGGGATTGATTATTCAAAATAAAAAGTCCTACTATACGTATATTTAGTGGGAAAAATGGAAAACCGCGTTTCGAATTACTAATTTTCCAATTTATGCCTTTGTTAAACGCTTTATATATATTATTCGGTTGTTTCATCTGATATTATGTAATAAAAGAAAAGTTCAACGACGATTTTAGCTGTTGAATTGATACAACACAAGTTCCACATATACGTTACTATTTATACTCATCAATTTGTTTTATGTTGGTTAAATCAATAGGAGAAACTTTATCTAATTGTCCTTTTTATAAAACCTTTAAAATACTCTTTTTTTTTTATATTTACTATTATCGGGAAGAGCCTACTATATAGCTAGTATGGTGTAACCCTTGCTATTATTAAGTTATATATATTGCAAAGAAGGCTCGCATCCTGATATCTTCACCTTATATAACCACCGTCCTATATAATTCCCCGTTTTAGGTTATACTCCTTAATCTGTAATATGAACTACCCTCTTCCTTATGATACAAATGCATATAAACTAAAAATATATCCCCCATACCTATAGCTAGTTTCGAAACCTTACGATATATGTAGTTATTAAATACCTTTTAAGAGCCTTATGTAAACCATATACATCTCTTCTTTGTAAATAGAAATTTTCTCGTGACTAATATAGATTTCATTCAAATTTATATTATTTATTTAGTAGAAAAGAGACAAGCAACTACTACGTATATCGAATATTGGGTTTTAACCTATTATACCTATAATATAAGAAATATAACCTTTACCTATAAAATAAATTCTGAATTAGACGTTGAAAGACAAACCAGACTTTTATTTAAGCATTTAATAAAGGCCTTAAAGTACCTTATAGTTTAGATAATCGTAAGAGCGTGAAAACTATAGCTTCGGCCGAGCTGTATTGAATAACCATTTCAGTCCCCTTTCGACTCCTACCCGTATCGTGGATCTGATAGCCCTGAAAAATCAAAGGGATTATAAAACACATAAATATCGGTTCAAAGCCCATAATAATATGGGAGGTATACTCTACAACTCATTAAAAAGGTATACTTTACTGCCTGAGCTAATTTTTTACCACGGGCTACAAACTTGAAAAGTGTAAAAGAATCGTAAAATATAGTTCAAAAATAAGTGGGTGGTGTGCCGTGAAAAGTTTTCTGTAGACGACTATAAAAAAAGAGGGAGTATTTAAAGTCAAGTCGAAGGCTCTGCTAAGCGTGTAGGGAGCCAGTGGAGGTGGCAATGGTTTAAAAATAAATAAATAAAGCCATCTAAAACGAGAACTTATAATAAAGATCTTTCTTTAAGACCTTATAGCACAAAAGGAATCAAACTTAAATTAAAGTACAAGTTCAAATCCAAAGAGCTACGTTGACATAAATAACAAGAGACGAGATCGTTAGTTGTAGGGGCTATTCTCTAGAAGCATCGCTGCACGAATGGTGCGCCAGGCCGACGACAATCTCCATGGCCAAAAAGGGGTCACCAGAAAAGATTCAAGTGGTGATAGAGCCGATTAGAGATGTTGCGGTGGAATGGAATGCATGTGGAGAAATGGTGTTGAGAGTGGCTAGACCTGAAAGTTTTTCTCAAAAGTGGGCACTATTAGGGTTTACAGTGTAGGCTCCCTACCTTTCTTAACAAAGTGGTCCGTGAATATATACCAAAAAAGTTGATGTAAGGATGAAGATGTAGAATACCCTGGTAAAACATAATTATTATACCGTTAAAAATAATTAGGCGGTCTTTAACTATACACACTTTGAGTTTCGCTTTTAAATCGGCCTTTTAAAGTTTTCTTTCCTTTGTAACCAAAAACTCCATATTACAAATTATAAAAATATTATTTATTTGTATTACAACAATTATAAATCGTTTAAAACGTGGTATTAAAACCAGTAGGTATAATTCAAAGGTCAAATTAGTTATTTTGGAGCGTTCTTTATAATTCACTTGATAAGTATTATACCAATACATTTTATCTTTAGTAAAGCCGTAAAAAGACTTTAGTATAAGCAGGATCGTCTTAGATAAATGGTGTTTTAAGAGCTCTATAGGTAAGTGAGCGTAAATAAATCGTTGCAAATTCTTTTCTACCTGTTTGTAAATTTATATAATATCCTGAAGTTTAATACGAAAGTCGTGCAAAGTGCGTATAGAGGTGGCAAACGGCAAAATGAAGTGATGACTCGCTCTTTATAAAGTAGGTAATTAACTTATAAAAACAATTCTAGCGTTATTATACCTTTTAATCACAAGGTGATTTTTTGTATAAGGCTTTCCAGCCTTGTCTTTTACCTTGTAAACCAAGCGGGTAAGAAAAATCTTATATTCGACGTAAATCCTTAGTTCAAAATTCTTCAAGCAGAAAACGCTTTATTCGATTAATGCGGAGATTTACTTATAGATAAGCTTTTCAAGGAGTTACCTGGAGTTATAATAACGCTTTTATAGAGGAGTTTCATATTGAACTTGTAATTCGCCGTTTCTTTTCAGTTGATAAAAAAATTTGTAAAAAGGGTTTTCAAGTATTTATGATGTTTAGAATTGAATAAACGTATTCGGAGATGTAATATAAGTTTTACTGAAATAATGTAACCAGTTTTGTAAGGTGGTGAACGTCATGAAAGGATATCCGAAGGGTATGTGAATTTTGGTAGAGGTTTATATTCGTTACTATAAAAGTAGCGTTATTTTTGTCACTTGTTGGATTACGCTTTCAGAGCGTTATCTTCCATCTTTTCCTTTTTATACTTTCGTACAATCTTTTAGGGAGATGAGCCTGTGTCGTTTAATAATTTTATAAATATATCGTATCTTTTAAACTGTTCAATCTTTCAACCACCAGTCCATCCGTCTTTAGTTCACTAAACTAGGTCTTTAGACTCTCATAATAGGTTTTAAACGCCGGTTTTATGTGGGCCATTTCTTATTTCCAATGCTTTCGAAATGTTATTCCTGATTTTTAAAGATTGTAAAGCTACTATAGCTTTCGCTACAGCATTTATTTTTCATACCGTTGTTGGTAATGATGCAGAATTTACATAAACTCTATCGTAAGTATTAAAGATAAAAATTGTTAAGATTAAGTCTCTCGGGTCAAGACTATTGTTAACGGCACTTACTGCTATTTACAAGATTCATGACTTAATAGTTATACACTTTAGTTACTAAAATAATACCGTATATACTATTTAAAATGATCCATAATATTGCTCGCACTTTTTGACACCCTAAAACGCCTTTACCGGTATTAGCCTACACTTCTGGTAATCTAAGCCTTAATTATTCATTTAATCGAATCGAAAGTTATACCTATATTAAAGGAAATCCAATTTGAAGGTTGGTAGCACAAAGGATTAATGTGCATACCATGTATGACTTATACTAAGGAAACGGCTAACCAAAGTCATGGAAGTGTTGTTCGAAGAACAAAGAGATATCCGTGGGCGCTAGCTGTATTAGAACGACAACAATATAAATCCACCCTAAACCCTTCCAAATAACTATCTAGTTTCCCCACTTTCCAATGTAATTATCTGGTGACCTAAAAAGTCATCGAATTACTTACAAAAATCCCGATTTGTAGTTGGATTCAAAGAACAAGAACCCATGCAACGAAAACTATGACACACATATAATAAAAACATATACGGAGAGAATGATAATACATATAGAGAGAACAAAAACCCACGTAACAAGAACGAGAACCCACGAGAATATAGATAACGAGACTGAGTTAGCAAAGCTAACTATTTGAAAAATTGAATCGAATTAGGTTAGAGAGATAAACTGAGTATATATTATCTAAAATCGTAAATAAAATGAGAGAAATACTACTACCTAACTTATAAATAACGTTGGGATATTTTTATATTTTTGATATAAGTCAATATCAACGGATTATAAAAACAAAATACTTAGTTATTATTATATATACTGTACTAATCAAGATAAGTTTTACGAAAATATTTTTAAGATAGCCAAAAAATGAGCGAATAACGATACGGAGGATGAGGAGATTATAGTAAAAATGTAATTATAAAAGTACAACCTAATCGAAAAACTTTATAAAAATTATTTTAAATTGATACTAAGAGAAAAGGCGTCTTAATAGAAATATAACACACCCGAGGAAAAAGGATAATAATTTAATAGTTCGAGGACATTCTTTAACGCCCGTTTTTAATTTCGCCTATTAATAATAAGTATTGAAGTAGTAACAAAGGTAAATTCATTCTAAAGGAGTATTTAGGAGAAATTGGTCGAATACGTAAGAAGAGCAAATAAATTCCCCGCGTAATATCCCTATATGTTATGAAAAGAACTGAAAACTCAATTCCTAGCTAACATTACAAATAATTGTTAAAAAGTTGACATTATATTGTAAACGAGAGTTACCAATTGCTCAGTTTCTAAAAACTCTATCAATTATAATAGCATGTTAAAAAACCTGATTATGTAAGATATTATACGGAAGACATGGATTTCGGTAACCATAGTCCCTAGTCGTAATAACAACCGTTTCATATTCATTAATGAATAGAAAAAATATATTTAAAATTAATGAAAGAAAAGAGTACTTTTTGAAGCTAAATAAACTAAGATATTAATATAAAAACAGATAGGCAAGATAACATAATAAGGTAACTGGGAAAATTTTCCTTATAATTTGAAAAATACCTATGAGTATTAATTTCTATACTAAACCTACTTTTTACTAGATTTTAAAATGACAATAAAGACCTCATAGGGTCTATATTCACGAATAAAAAGAGTAAGTAACGGATAACAATGACAGACCTAAAATAACGCGTAAATATGTATTGATTGCTCAAAAGTACCTAAACTATATTATATATTTCATGACTATATTTACCGCCTATCGTTATAGGTAAAGATTTATTTTAATACGAAATATCGTATTAACGGGCCGAATAATCCCTAAGGAATTGAAAATAGGAAGCGAGACAAACGAGAAACTGAATAAACAATTATTTATGGTATTAATAAATTAAACCAAGTGCTAGAAGGTTTTCCTCACCTCCTATATTAACCATACGAACCCTTCAAATTTAGCGGATTCAAATATACCGATAGACAACGGGTCATACCACTTAACCGAGCTAAAAGAACGTTGATATACTTACAAGAAATGACGATGTACTTGTTGAAACTATTAATATACTCCCGGAAAAAAAAATCGAAGATATTATTCTGGTAATAGCTGTTAAATTTCGTAATACTCCAATTACGAAACGCGTAAATTTATATACTCATATTAAAGACGAAAGAGGGGGTTCGTCCATTTTTTGTATAAAACCAAACTTCTTTACCCTCGAATATAGTAGTTTTAAACCATATCGTCGATAATTTTTGGCAATAAAAAACGGTTTCTTATAAGGCCTTACTAATTTCATACCGTTATCAAAAAGGAATACGAAACTAATACCACGCAACAGGGGGATAATACCGTATCGATTCGAATATTCCAAGCCGTTTTGAAAATTATTACAACTTAATAGATACTCTACGCGAAACATACCCTGAGGTTACCTTCGAATAATTATTGAATCATTGTTTTATCTAACGAAAATAGGAAGAGAAAATATGCTTTTTCGATATCATTCAACAAACAAAAATAAATAAAAAGACTACAAAAAAGAAACGAGAACATACAACATCTATGTATATGATAGTAATTTTAGCTTTAAAAATATTGTAGAGGTACGTATTATAAAAACCGAATTAGGATATATGTAAGGTAATATTTCTAGTATCTTTATTATTAAGTGATTAGTAAATAACGGCTTTTCGTTAAACTTATTACGCGAGATATGGTCATTCTTATAAAAGTTATTATTTAAATAGCTAACTGTTGAAATAATACTGACTGCTATTTTATTAGGTGAAATGCAGTATAGTCAGTCAACTTTACTTACGGTTAAGTTAACTGTACTGACTGCAAGTCAATTGATTGTGGAGTGCCCGATTTAATCCAGGGTATGGGCTAAGCAGTTTACCATACAAATTACAGTGCAGACCGGCTAGTAGTTTTCTAAACCTAGAACAATACATCTACTACTTGACCAATGCAATTCTACTGTTACTTCGACCAATTGAATCGACAACATTGCAAAGATCTCAAAACCTACGAACATGACCTCTTATTAACACTTTTAATAGCAAACGAAAGTCGTATGATATTAACAACTTATGTTATTTCTTTTTATTGTCGGCGGTAATATTTTTTTAGTTTTTATATTTGTTACGTTGAATTGTTTCTTATCAACTGATTACTAAGCAGTAATTCATTTCTTAGCTATTTAACCGTTGATAATTATATTACAAATATCCCAACAGTTAGGGGCGAAGGTAGATACTTAGTTATTATACTTATGGAACGACGTGTGAAGTCGTTGTCTTTTAACTTTTAGCTTATTTGTATAAATTTGTTTTCAAACAAGAACCGATAATCGTTAGATAAGTCTGATAAAAATAGCTAAAAATGAACGTTGGAATCAAATATAAACAACGAATATAATAGAGACGAGGACGAGAATTAGAACTTCGATAAAAAGGAAATGAAATCATGACTAAAATGAAATGAATTTATGGATTCTGAAAAATACAAGAAACAATAAGTGAAATTTTTAAATTAAGGCGGACCCTATGTATTAGAAAGGTTATTGGGTAGTCAAAGACCCTAGAAAACATTAGTACTTTTGAGTGAATATGTTTTAATATCATTTTGAGTATACTTAACACAAACGGGAATATAATATAAAAAAATAAGGATAAAATATATGAAAATAAAAACGCGATAGATTTTAATAAAAACAAAATGGCGATATACGAGAACGAAACCAGAATAATCACTTTAATTATGGGACGAGACAGATAGATAAAAAAAATCGAAAAAAGTTGTGAAATTTAACGAGGTGAGAATATCGCTTACTGAAAAATATTTCGATATCGTTAACTGTTTATTAAGTTTACCTGTTTCGCGTACGTTAATTCGGTGTTTGAAAAGAAAATGAGAAACAAAACATTCTAATTGCCTTATATTACTATTATTACCTATTTAAGTATCAATTTTTCATTACAACCAAAACGCTAATTCGTAATTTGACGGATAAAACGATTATATTTTGACGTTATAGGCCATAAGTAGTAACAGATATATAGAAGAATTTTTCAAAGTTTTGATATAGAAACATTAGCAATGGTAGGGGAAACAAGGAAAAGTAAGGGAAAATAAATAAATGTTGGCTTAATATATATTGAATTAGAACAAATACGAATGGTATAAAACTACGAACTTGATGAAAATAACAAACCTCGTCCTCGAAAGAGAAAATTGAACGACACGCTATAAAATGTTGTTAAAAAATTTCGAGTTTTCAAGAATCGATATTGGAGATATAAGTAAAATAAACGAGATAGATGAATTCATTAACGAAAAATACCTACGAATCTTCAGGAAAAAAAGAAGAGGATTGGTATTGGCTAATAAATCGGTATATACCTAGAAAAATGTATTTTTCTTCGGTTTAATAGATGTACTATTAGTTATTTTCGTTACTCATTTTATTGAATTCGAACAAAATAAGCAACTATTTCAACCAGAACAACTAAAATACTTTTAAAACGAAGTTAATTTCGCATAGAAGTTTCATCCAGCTATAAAAGTAGCAGGATCATTTGTGTTGGGTGAGTTATAATAGGACATATACTTACGTTATTCATTTAAGAAGAACGGTAAACACTTATTTGTTCATAATTATGTTTCAGTTGATATTTATATAATAAAACCATAATAGCTGATACTCTTATAAGACAGAAATATTAGATACTTTTTTTTAAGCAAATAGAATGGTTTTTCCCCCAAAGAGACGTAGTTAACAGATGCAAGAACATCCCTATTACCTTAGGTTATAAGTACAAAACGGCATTAATTATACTAAAAAGATAATATTTCATACTTAACATGCTTTAGAGAATAATAGGAAATAAATGTACCTATTACGTACTTAATGATATTATGTTTAGCGAATGGCTATTACTTAACGAAAAAAACATAAAAATTGGTAAGAATGGTTACTTGAATAGTGAGGACGACATAAATGTAGATGAGAATACAACGAAAAATAAACGAAGGGATATGAGAATTGGTAGGCTAGTATTAACTTTATTAATAAGGTATAAATATACCTTGTAAATGGCTTTCGATATATATATTATCGACTTCAATATTTTATTGCATGGATTCAGCAAAATATTTTACTTATATTACTATTAATATTTTCATCGTTTCTATTTTGGAAAAATCATGCTTACCCCTTACAAAACTCCTTATTCGAAAGCTTTGTTTAGTTATTAATCTTGAAATCATTACGAACAAAAGTTAGACCGTTTTAAAAACATCAGAAAATATTTGAAACGCGCGTGAAACCTAAAAATCACCTAACTTTATCAAAAATATTAAACAATTACCTGCAACTTACACTGTAGGTAGTGAGGTATATACTTGGTAACGTATTATGAAAAACAATTTTAAATATATTATATATAAAGAAGATACCAAAAATAACATCGATACGAAATATTACCAAATAAATATACTGCGTTTCTGAAGACTTTAAGGAAAAATAGGAATAAATCAAAGCTTTTGTTACTTTATGTTGAGCTGTTTAATAAAATGTTACGACAGCTCCGGATCTCTCACTTTGGTATTACTTTGTAACGGATATATTAAATAAAGAGATCAGTGGTATCGCATTTCAGTTGAATATATTGCCGATAAGTATCAAAATTATAGAATTTTTTCCTAAAAATTAAACGATGCTGAAACACGATATATAATTGGTTAAAAGGAAATATTGATTAGAGTAAGATACTTGAAGGAAGTACAATTTTGAATAATCAAGTTACATTTTTTAAAATATAGTTTACACTTATTATTCGAATCTAAAATCTTTATTAACGAGTCCGATAATACGTATAGAAAGGATTAAGTAATATATAGATATCCTCAAAATGTTTAATATGAAAATCGTATATCTTACTGATTTAAATAAAATAATTCAAACCGTAAAAGTAACTTTAAGGCTACTTTTACTAACTATAAAGTTTTTAAAGTTAGATACGGGAGGATTATCGTACGTAATAGGCAAATACTTGCTTACGAAACTGACGATGTTAAAGGACCCAAAAACTGGAATTCTATTGCCTATAAGAGAGTTAAACTCAGGGTGAATACTGCGACCTAAAGGGGTGATAATGGCAACCGTAAACATCGACGAAACGAACCAGTATAGGGATATTGTACGATACTTTATAGGTGGTTATAAGATAATCGAGGACTTAACAGTACAGGTAAAAGGGAAAGTAAAACGCGATTTCCTATAATTTTGTATTTAAAATAAGGTTTTTTTAAGGAGAAATCTTGGTGAAAAATAAGTTATTTGCGAAACAAAAATAATGTGCCTCGAGTATTAAAGTAGGCTTACAATCTTTAAATTGATTTTACCGTAACATTAACCCTTAACAAATTAAAGGGAATACTACAGTAGCCGATACTATATATCGATATTAAGTAATATGTTAGGATATATGAACTATACGCTTTATCTAGCACCGCCAGACCAATTAATGTAAAATTCGTACCTATTATGGCCTAAGAATTATAGGATATTTTGAATATAGATTTTACGTATAAAATTGATTTAAAAGGAGTCGGCGGTGAAACTTATTTTTATCCTATAGTCAATTCTTCCTCGCTATTTTCATTCAGACGACCTGTAAGTAAACCAATAGGCAAGGAGGCGTATCAAACTTGAAAATATATAACTAATGTTTTCAGCTACTTTAGGGAATATTATTCGGACAACACATGGTATTTTGAAAACCTAACAGTTATAAAGTTTCTTTCTAAAGACGCAACAAAAATAATAAATACGCCTATAAACTTCACTGCGGTAGTGGCATTAATTAAAGGATTGGAAAAATTAGTTAAAATAGGCTGAAGAAATAAGCTTCAAAACACAGGTATAAACAACTGAAAAAGTGGTCTAAAAATTTCGCCAATATTTTGAGGGCTATTTATACTAAACTCGTAAGAAACTAACTATATATATCCTTACTAATTATACTAGGTAAACTATTAAGACTCTTGGGGGCTATTATTGCGAAAGTAATGTTTTACCCAAATCGAAAATAATTGGCGGTAATGTTTAACAAATTACAAGCTAACTAACAGGCAATTTGTAACGAATTTGTCAATCGACATAACAATTTCAATTAATAGGTTACAAATAAATAGATAAGTTCATATATCAAGTTCAAACCCAATTTTAATAACGACGATATATTTCAAATTAGCAGTTAAGTGTAGGAGGTTATACTGAAAACTCGCGATATCAAGTTGAAATGGTTTCTGGTTAACAAAAGCAAAGACTTAGAAAATTATCGGACGCCTACCTTTTAGTCATAATTTATATGACCGTAGGAAATTAATGAAATCGTACTATTTATATTGCTTTAAATTGATAATCCTATTACCATGAAGAAATGAAGGAAGGTTTATGTTAATTCGCTACAACCACACATCCGGAAAACTAGGAATGGGAAGAAGAAAATCACAAACGAAGGAAGAAACGAACAAAATAAAAAAGAGATAAGGAAACCTTAAGTTAATAACCTTAACAGTAACGACGGTGATACCACCAATCAAAATACACCATAATTTTACAACAACGTTAATATTTGTTGGCGTTAAAGTAGAAATTGGAGATAAAAGTTTGAGAAAAAAAGGGGGGGAGAGGCAAAGATTAATAATTCAAGGTCGAAGTTGAGGTTAAAGTTAAAGGGAGAAAAAACTTAAAAGAGTATCGTAGAGTATAGTAGAAAGTTTATTTTGTTTCTTTATGTTTTGTGCTTTGTTTTCATTATTCCTACTGCTTTATTGTTTCGTTACCCTATATCGCACCATATCAATTTTTGATATAAACCTTACTTTTGATTTACCTTACTTCGTTTTATATAGTTTCGAGGATTTACACATATATTGATTAGGGGATAGAAAGTAGCATTGAGTGTTAATATGTGCGCCATGCAAAACTTATACTAGGTAAATGGCTACCCGAAGTCATGGAAGGGATGTCTGGATAACAAAGGGGTATCCATGAGTGCTAGCTAGATTAGATCAACAATAATACGAACCCACACTTCACCCCTCTAAATACCTCCCGAGTTTCCCCACTTTTCAATGTAATCAAGGTCCAAGAAAAACGTTCTTTTACCAGTTTACTAGGGAATCCTAACAGTCCGTAACGAAAGCGTTCCCCGAAAATTTCGTAGCTTGAAATAATATGGTGGCTTCGATGGCGTAAAGGATAAGCTGCCCATAAAGGTACATTATATTTATAATAACCTCATTTCAAAATTCTATGTCATTTTCAACGTAGAAGTTCACTTGGCGTAAAACATATAAATAGAACTGGTATTTGTAACAAAACTTTTCGATAGCTTTTAGGGTTTTTTTCCTACATTTGTATAGCTTGCTACGTAAACGAACCGAAAAAGAGGTTTTGCAACCAGGTTCCAAAACGTCGGTATAACATTATTTAGTTGGACTATATCATGTAAATAGCTTGAATTATAAGTACCTTAACGAAAAACTACAGGTGCCCACAGTTTACACGAAATGACATGGTTGCACCATCCGAAATGCAGACAAATCAATCAATTTTATTTCGAACCTTGATTCCAAAATTATTTATAACGGATAATAATAAAAAATATGACGTTTCAAAATATATTATGTGAAACTTAATCGGCTCGAATCATGAATTTATCATTACTATACCAAGTAACGAAGTTCAACCTTTATAGAACAAATCTTTTCGGTGTTATTCTATCTGGTTGAGAAACTTTGCCGAAAAAACGTTGAATGATCGTTTTCTAGTAATCTACAATTTTATAACGCTTGTATTGAGTAAAATACCCTAAAGATAATTTCTATAGCTATTGAACAATATAAATTACGACGTTATATTGGTTTTTAATCCTGTGTTTTCGTAATCTAGTCTTACATTATTTAGAAGGCATCTTATAAGCTTGTAAATACCCGCTTATCTGTTTCCTCATCTTGAATTGTTACATAAATCTTGTTTTTCTCCGAATCATATTTTTCAGTGATATACTCGTAAAGGTAAGCGTCGAAATTCTTTTTATGCCTTCGTAGTCTGCTATATATATTGTAAAATTTACTTGTATTTAGTGCTCAAGTAAATAATCGGCTTAATATTATTACTTCACCCGAATCTACTCGTGTACTCAATATTTAATAGACTAATAACTGAACCTATTACATATGATTTATCGGTTATGAAAACCTATAAAACTTTGTATACTTTTACATAGGTATAGTGGTATATGTAGTAAACCCTGTACTTCATTAAAAGAGTACTCCCATTAATAACCGCTGTGTATTCAGTTTTCAGGGATTTCCTTTTAGTATTTATCGCCTTTATACCGGTATTTATAGCTTTGATATTCCTTATATCTTAGGTATACATTTAATCGTCTGTTTGAAACGTAATAAATTATTTTGGTGAAGTCCATTTTGGTGATATACAAGCCCATATCTATAGCCATCTCAGTTACAGATACAAACTTATAACTAGCCTATCTATGTATAGCAGTCTTAAATAAAGTTTTAAAGCTCTTATAAAAAGCTTCCAAGTTATTTTTAGTTAAATTAATACAAAGTTAAAGTCCAGGTCTCTACGATATACTTTTGATACTATTTTAATAAATAATCTATCGCTCTTATATTGTAGTTTACAGGCTATCTGATATTTTCGAAGCCTCGTAAAAACAACGGTAAATTAGTTTCGTAAGGTTTTATAGGCATTTTCACGTGGGTTTCTAACGGATTTCCAAAAGAAAAATATCTTTTTAATTGCTATCATAAAATTTATAATTGATTTCCTTATCGAGATGAATTTTTAAACCAGGATAACCTTTCTTAAATGTATTCACATACCTCAATTGTTATATATACTACTTTCTAACTTATCTACTTAGTATGTGAAGGAAAATCCTATAAAATTTAAACAGTTGAATATCATATTTTTTAAAAAATTTATATACATTACATGGGTTCGATTGTGGAAGATATCATGAGGTTCGTTACTATTATTTTCATTTAAATCCTATATCATTTTTATGTTCGTAAACTTTAAAGAACTACTTCCATTAGTAAAGAATCGATATAGTAAAAGGTTGTAATAAGGGTTGTAATTTGTAAACATCAAGTCGTGAGGCCTATATTCTCGTTTAACGCCGCTTATCCCTCTTCTAGAAGCCCCTTATTCATGATATATAGCGCTTGTGTAATACTTAAGAGGGGCGTTAAATATATTCGGAGAGTAATCTGGTCTTTATCCCCTTTAACAGTGTTTTTCCAAAAGGGTACGTGTTTGTCTCAAATGGCAGATAATCTTCGTAATCTTTATTTCTAAACTTTTCTTCTCTCCCGTCCATTCCTCAAACCCTGTATATTCCTCACGAGGCGCGGTTACCTTTTTGGTGTGTTATTAATTTTACGTACATTGAGTATTTTAGAGTTTCTTGCGCATTTTTTAAATAATCTGTTTCTTAAGTTCTGCCAACCAATATCCTTTCACAAAATCCAATTATAACACTTCTTTATCTTTATAGTTTAGCATTTCGTCGAGTTGAATCGTAGTAAAAAAAAAGCTTTTAAAATGTGGTCTTTTTCACCACCCAGAGTATTCATTCCTCTGATGTATATTTGAACTCGTAATGCTTGATAAATCAAATTATACACTATATGCCAAAATTTTAACGTTTATTTAGTAATATTTTTGAGAAATTTTCCAATATACCAATGCCTTACGCGTTTTCTTTTCAATAACGAAAAATGACGTTCGTAACTTAAGTATTCACCGCTTAATAAGCTCAATTCTCCGCTGAAGTTTAAATGATATTATCTAGTATATTCAGACTAATAAGCTATGAAATGCTTTTTTGGAGTATTTTATACTGAAACCAAAAGTTCATGTATTCGTTAGCTTTATCTAGACTCATTGTAGGTCATGTTATAAAAGTGAGGTGATTGTATACGCGGGGATAGTATAAAACAAATGAAGAAATATTGTCTTCTATACGTTTGTGGAAATATATAAAAATGGAGAATACAATGAAACGGTGAATAAAAACGTAGAATACATAAATGAAATATAAATGCAATATATTAGGATAGTTTGAATCAAGCTTTTAACGTTTGTTCATTTGAAAAAAAATTGCAAGTAAAGCGTAAACGCAAACTAGTTAGACGTTTTGAACTACTTATTTTAACGCTTCTAAGCCTTATACTAGACAAGTGATATGTAAACTTAAACGTAATAAATAACAACTTAAACAAGCGATGTAATGTAAGGCGAACAGAGGATAAGGTGAATAGAGGAAAAGGTTAATGGGAAAAATTGGGTGTGTAAGGGTTGCAATAGTGTGTAAAGGCGAGTTGAGACCGTGTGGTAAGTATTTCGAATGTTGTTTTTGGCGCTCGCAAGAAGTGCTGGAGCGTTCAAAAGTTGTATAAACACTTGGTATATTTCGATATTAGCGTTTCAGATGGTTTTTCTTTAGCGTTTGGTATATTTGAAGTAACGGTTTCAAAGTTGAGTTGAAAGCTCTCTTCGTTCAATAAAGCCTTATAAAAGTATATTTGGATGCTTTCCAGAATTGCCGAGTCATTGTAAAAGCTGTGTTAGTTGATTTCAAATTGGTTTTAAGCGATTCGAATACTATGTTTTGGGCGGATAAGTCTTAACGAAGAGGTCCAAAATTTACTTAATTACGTGGAAAATACGTTATAGAAAACTTTCCAAAAAGTGCTTGGATACATTCAAAACTCCAACCAAGTTAATAAATAGAATTATGAGCGTTTCAGTAGTTAAACAGCACCAAACGAATTGATAATTTCGTATTAAAGTCGTTCTTTCAAAAGTTATTTTACTCTGTAATCTTTTTACATTAGTATGTATTTCTTATTGAGTCTCGTATCAAAGTTCGGATGATAAGGACTATCATAATATTCCGCCATATTTATCTAAATATAGGTTCTTCTTCTTTAAGGCTATTTGTAATTGATTGAGTCAGCTATTCGTTATTATCGGTAAGGTTTCTGCCTATTTGCTTAAACTTAAAAAGTAGGAGAATAATCGTAAGATTGAGGGCATATTGATTATAGATATTGTAAAGGAAGAATAGGCATATAGAGAGTGTACGCCTCAGATAAGAGTATGTAAGCTTTTATCTCGAGTGTGGCACTCTACCGTGCACTCTGCCAATACCCCTTATGAGGTGTGGAATACCATTATTCACTCTGCAAATATGAAACTTGCAGCGTGAAACATTATCGTACACTTTGCAATAGTTCATCCTGCAGCGTCATCACTTACTAACTATAAAGATATATAATGATTTTAACACTTATACTGTTCAAAGATAAGGCTAATATATCACAGACTAGGAAATATTAGTTTGATATTAAGGCTTTTGACTATATATTATGCCAGATTACACTAGATATAGGCTTCTTTGTGTCATTACTTTCACGCTTTTTCAACGATCTTTCACTTCAAAACATTACACTTTTTAGTCATTTCTTTAAATACTTTAAATGATATAAAAACAATGGGTTATAAGTGGATAATTAAGAATTATTAATAAGTCCACATTGAAACGATATAAACTTCAGCCAAGATAAGTATAAAAATGTCTACAGACTTTAAATTAACAACTGGTGCGATCACAATTAAAAGGGGGATAAGATTACTAGAAAGCATAACTATTGATATATAGTTTGGATTATTAATAATACAGTTAACTGGATATCTAAGCGAAGATCTACAATTTGCTTCTCTTCTGTGAATGCTCAAAACATAGCAGTGATAAAGGCTATTTAGAATACCCTTTGGGTAAGGAATTTGTTTACACAGCTACATATTCCTATTATCATTATAATATACTATAATAATAAAGGAGTTATCAAGTTGCTTGGGCACCCTAAGTATTATTAACATATTAAATGCATACCTGTGATGGTTCTACTAAACAAGCTTAAGCCGGTTATCGTAGCTTCTATCAGATGATGTTAGTCAGTCTTCTTGACTATTAGGCCAAAAGTACTTATAATCCAGAACGCTTCTGGATTATGCCATCCACACTATAAGGGGCAGGAAATGATACGATAAAACATTGTGTACCACATCATGTACAACTATATGACTCATGAGTCAGACTGTACGGCTCACAGCCTAAGTCAATAAAAATACTTTTTAAAGAATACTTTATGATTGATAAAGTGAAGCCTGGTATAATATGAATCAAATGGGTACTAATAGATGAACAATTGACCAATAAATTCAAAAAGACGCTAACAAAGGTAAAATACGAAGTGATAATGTAATAGATTAGTTTGATTATTATAATTTTAGATTAATAATATATTCTATAAACATTTATGCCCTAAGCTACCTTATAGTATTGTATGTATAGAATAGTGGAATGGTTATGATAGAAACTTTCAAATATTAATCAAATTACTGTGAAGATTGTTGGTTAAAATTAGATTATATAGATCTTTTTTTTTACATTTACCAACTTTCTTTTCTCTATACTACACTTCCTTCACTTTACTTACTATCTTTTATTTCATTTTACTTCTTTTTCTTTCTCCACTTGTTTATATGAAGGTATTAGTTTTTACCGGTGTGTTGGAAATACAATATGTACAGTCATTTAACAAATTGAATAATAGAGCTAGTTAGTACTTATTACAACCTTAAGTACTGATACGTTTTATATCAAGTATGTGTAATTTACCGGAAATGTAGGTATCTTCTAGAGGCATTATTACTTACTATTATACGTACTAGTATTGATTAGTACATAGTATCAGTACAGAGATGCTATCTGAGCTAGGACCTACTAAAATAGAGGAACTAGTATTGACTAGTATAGAGCTTCGACCTTTAATCAAGATCTCTATAAGGATATACTTGATCATATATCAAGTCCTCTATGTATATTCTGGAATAAATGAATATTAAAACCTATACAATATCTTCCTGTGTAATACCTTCAACAGAATATTGTAAATTAACATTCTTTGGAGTCCTAAGGATGTATAAATCTAGAACGTACGTAATATTTTTCATATGTGTTATCCTACAACAATTTGAATGAATTTAATGCCCTAAAATATCAATGCAATGCTACCGATAGAAAGCATAGGTTTACTATCCAAATAAACCACGTGAACTTAAACTTTAAAACCTAGATTTCAATATCTTCAATATAAATTAGAATTTACGAGGGGTTTCAAAATGCATCTAGTCATGGTAGGAAATCCTTTTAAATCCTTTTAGTACTAAAAATTGATATCTTAATAACCATTTATTTGAAGAACTTTAATGGAACTGCTAGGTTTTGGGTAATTGAATTTTCGGTATAATTAACAAAGTTCCGACTTCCTTAAGCTTGATATTATAACCTCTGGTATTTTGAAAATGAAAACACAAATGTTTGGATTTCAAACTAAGTAGAAACCACTACCCATCATTTTTGACCAATTTATTCATTGAAATACCAAGTTCAACACCGAAATTATTTTTGTCTTTTGGGTAAAAAATGGAGAGGAAAAGACTTTTTTTATTTACTATCACTGGGCAGTTCCACCTATCAGAGATGCACTAACTGCTACGAAATATTCCTGTAGATACCGGCGTGAGAGATCGTAACGTAGGCTCTGTTGAGGCCCGTGTGGGTTGATAGGACTCTACGCCATCCCCAAAATCAAAACGTAAAGGTTCTCCACAGTCTAGAGACCCATAAGCGTTTGGACTGAAGAGCTGGTTTTGCAATGTGATGTTACCATTTTAGTTTCTATCCAGCGCCTAATTGAGCTAGAGAAATAATTGAATAGGTACACGAAAAGATCCTTATAAAACTATAATAGCAAAGGAAAATCCCGTGTAATAATGGGTATTGGTAATAGTAAAATTCGTAAATACGCGTTAGAGATCGATTTTATACCTATATGTGTGTATATATATATATGAGATATAACCTGTTATTATAACAACGTATCATACGAAGGCCTATGTACATAAGTTGGCCTGTATGTTAAGTTTTCAAGGAAAAAAGGAAACCAATATTAAAATATCCCCTCATTTCAAACCCTTTCTTATAAAGTAATAGAATCATGTATACAGTAACAAATGTATTTATGGTTTATTCCTACTTCTCTTAAAGTTTATAGTGTGTTTTCTCGTAGCATGAGTCCCTATATTAATGTTTACCATAGCCTTATTTTATAAAAATTGTTTTTAATGCGTCGTGCTTTATTATACGCGTCTTTATACCCTATTTATATAACCTTCCACTTTCATACGGATTTTACACGTTTATACCCGTACTTCCATCACTCTTTTTCACTCTCTCTACTATCACCCTCCTATCACCCTTACCCGCCTTTTGTAACCTTATGAAATATAACCCCACACGAATTAAATAAGGTCCATTTTAATAGTAGTTAACGATAAAGTTTGTATTTTAGAGGGGTGGAAGGTTCGGGAATCCAATATGTAAGTTAAGTTTGTAAATATTTCAACTTTATAAAATATAAATGAGGAGTTGTGAGTTAATTAATAATAATATTTGAATGAAAAAGTGAGTATATCCTTATTGATATCAATGCCGCGAGATTTTTAAGCAACTAACATACCGCAGTCGCTGTAAAGGTAACTTTAAGACATTAAATCGCCTTTTAATGACCCTTTTACGCCGTTATTAAAACGGAGAAAAACGGTGCGACGTAAGCTGCAACCGCGGTGCTAATGAGTTGGCGAGGCTTTACTACTATCGAAATGGGGGTTAATAGCAAAGGAAAAAATAATAACTCTAATAGAAACAAGAAAATTAGCTTTATCGATAATGAACCCGCTTTCGATACTTTTATCCCGGCATCTTTTTTCTTAAATGCTGCTGTATTAACCTTGAAACTTAATTTTTCCTCGAACTTTATCTTTTTTAACAGATTAAAACATAGCCAGCAAACAACAGCCATAAAATCTTTGGTAATGGCAATGATAAAACTGCTAAATAAATAAATCTTTCGGCTAAATAACAAGTATAAAGTAAGCCGACGGGCCGAAAACCCTTATATTGCCAGCAAGTATAAAATATATTCGTTGTGGGCTAGCGGAAAACGAGACTTTAATAGGCTAAATCTTATTTTCTTTTTGACTTTAAAAAACCAATTCTTAATGTATAAAAAACCATAAAATTACCAAGGTTTGAAAGTACCTTATATGTGTAGTTTTTGTGAACTTATTTTTAGGGGCTTTCTAGGCGGTGATTATTATAGTAATTAAACGTTTAAATTAACCGGGTAGTAAACCAGGTAGATAACTCCTCAATTTCTATCTTATTGAAAGCATAATCAATCCTCGCTCTAAAGTAAAAAACGCCGGTAATAAAACAAAAAATTCTTATATTTTTGTTTCATAATTAAGAAAAAGTGAAGTAGACGTCGTCAAAGTAATAGCGAAAATAGGAAGTCACCTAAAATTCAAATCTTATAATAATTCAAACCGGGTTTAATCGAATATAGAAAACTTTATTCATTTAGATTAAAGTCATGAACTGCTCAAATTTTAATCATCTTACTTCTTCTTTACTGGTTTTAAACGTATTCTGAGGAAAATTGAATTTTATTGATGAAACGTTAGTTATTAATACGAAAACTAGTAAAACATTCTAATGTGAATACTTTTATACGCTATCTGGTTCCCGTAATACACATCGAACCTAAATACTACTTTACTGTAATAAAATTTATATAAAATTCAACTACCGCGTAAAATATACTAGAGGCATATTAATATAAGTTAACTAGATATCTTTTGAAACCTCATATTACAAAGGTATTATCAACATATACTATGATTTTACTTATTGTTATATAGGTAACCATTTCAAAGCTATGAAATGGGTCGATAAACTTTACCTCGAAAATGTATATAGTAGGATAAAGCTCGCTAAAACCTTGGATTACAATACAACCATTTCGGTAAATTACAGATTCGCATTCTATTTACCTCATATTATTAAATAATTATTAGAAACTGTCCGTAAATTCTGTAATATAATCCATATAAAAGTCAAAATAATAGTACCTAAACGTTATGCTAACGTTTTTCTTCATCAACCTGCTTATACGGAAGTCGAAGGATTTCATGAAATACAGAAGTATTGGTATTAAAAACACTAATAAATCTTTACGGATTCTTTTTAGAGAAAAGCGTTAAGATTAACCGCCAAAAATTTTAAAATATTGTTAAGTTGGTAAACAGCTAAATAACTATTACTATGGGTGTTATTACTGCCAAATGAAAAATATATCCCACGCTAAATGACAACAATAACAACCTTTGACCCTACTTCCTACACCAAATTTCAACTTGTATACCAACATTTCACTTAATATTATTATTTTTTCTTCTCTATATTACAATCGTTCATTACCTACATTCAAATCGTTTCTTTAAACGAAACTACCAAGAATATCCAAGTCACACCACAAAAAAACATGTCGCACAACTTCATGCTAAATTTCCAAATCCTCACGTTCCTAAATTACCAAGTCTTATGTTAAAACAATAGGTTCTATACCAGTCAAAACGTTAAAAAACCTACTGCAAACGCTTACTTTGAAATTATTCTTGAACTTTACAGGAATGAAGTAATTAAAGTCTTTGGTCCTGTCTTTTTAAATTATTTCGATAAAGAACTTTAGAAAAAGAATATTGATAAAGACGTAACTGAAAAACATTTGATTAATTTCGTTGGCTATTACATCGTTACTAAAAATATTACCGAGTTTAATTGAAACTAATATGTTTTTATACATTTTGTAAGTTTTGATGTAACTGTATTATTGATATGTGAAAGGTGATTTAAAAATAGGTTGAGAACAAGTTGAAAATCAAGTTTATTCATTGAAGAACCTACTTTCCAAATAAAAACTTAACTAATTTGGTATAAACTTTTTTCGAATTGGTATAATTTGGAGAATTACCCTAAAATCCTCGATCTCAAGACCCATGAGGGAAAGTCCATAGTATTAAAAACTTTGAGCGCGCTTATACTCATCTTAGGTAACTACTTTTCAATTGATGATTGAGTTAGGCCTTGAATTTCTCTGCTAGTACCAATTTGTTACACGTCGACAATGAAAAAATCTGTTTCTTTGTTGATCAGATTGGCAAATTTACGTAATATCGTAGGGTATAACTTCAACAGGTGGCGGAGCGCATGAAGTAACAGCTGTAAACGCGGTAGGAGGAATTCAAGTTGATGTTATCTACCAGTTAATTAAGTAAAATCGCCAAGTTTCTCAAAACCCTATTTATAGCTAAGTTCCCCTCACCTTTTAAATATTCCCTCAAAATCGTTAAGGTTTTCCCCAAAATCATCAAGTTTTTTAAAGTAAAGTTTCACTCAACAAGTAGGTTTACACATATATGCCTACCACATATCTTACCATAGGATTTTACCTCTCTGGTTAAGCAACTAGCAACTACCTATACCATCGCAACTCTGAGTCTCTAAGGCTTAAGTTAATAGTAAGAAACATTATTAACGATTAGGACGATTATCGTAACATTTCTCTCGGATTTATCAAGATAGTAAGAATTGATTATGAGCTCCTTACGAACTTCATAAAAATTTGTAACTATATAGAAAACGATGACAGGAAGCTTTATGATCTACTTGATATGAATATTATGCTAGTTTTAAAATATTTTTCAGTAAATAAAGGTGCACCCCTTAGGTTTTTACTTACTGTTTCCTAAAATCCTTATAAGGCATGCTAAGGACTATTATCTAACCTCTCTAACTATAGTAAAAACATTTCGAGAGATTTACAATAGTTTAAAAAGTTGTTTCCAATGAGATGTTCATCTTACATAATATTATATAGATTAAGTTATAAGATAAACAACGATAATTGCTAAGAAGAAACAGAAGAAAACTTCGATAGATATTCTTAATGAAATGCTCGATAAGCTAATTAGATAGTTTTTTGTCGACAAGGATACGTTAAGCTTTTAAGTACGGGCAGTAGTTACTAACATTAGCGAGTTGGAATACGTTTTATAGCGTTTCGATACTAACTGTAAAGGGTTTTTAGCCACCTATGGTCCTCATTTGCAACCGTAATAGCACATACGCCGAATTTACTCAGTATGTACCTTTATATAAATGACTTTTACAACTGTGATGGAGTAGATTAAGTGATGGCATATTACATTAATCGTCAGTACGGACGGCCCTAACACTTAGAATCTGGACTAAAGTTTTCAAATTGGAAGTTATAGTAATACCAGCGTTAATGAGGGCAAATTTTAACCAAGCTAATGGATTAAAAGAATATTGTCGTGATAGAAGTAAAAGATGTTGGATTTATAATAAATATAGCTGTTGGTCAACTCGTTAACTTGTAGATAGGTATAATAAACAATAGTTTATATATTATATCAAATACTTTATTGTTTATAGATAAGACTAATTAAACTATATCGAAAACTTCAAACATGAAAAGATCGCTATCAACGATAAGAATATGTGAAAGAGATTATATGAAATAAAAATATTACTTCTGGAGCGGCCTAGTAATTAGCTGACCACGCTTTTTTATACATCTTAAGTCGCGAAAAACTCTTGTATTCGTCCTAATTAACCCTTTATTCTCTTATATATCTGTAAGCTTCGCGATTGTGACGCAGATTATACGTTTTAAGGTACTATGCCAGATATAGAAGCAAGAAAATACTTGATAGAAAGCTATTTGCAGTATATAGTATTACGAAGGGAAAGCACTGCTGTTATGAAAATCAATCTTTATGATATTAAAAAAACCAAAGTTAATTTCGGATCGAGCGAATGACTATTACTATTGATAACGAGGGTTAATTAAATTGTTCTTGAACCAATTACGATTCAAATCCTTCAATTTTCTACCCCGTTCCTCTTTCATCTAGAAAATATAAAAATTCTCGGTATTATATCGATGTTAACATTAAAGAATTAGTTTAAACAGACAAATATTTACTTTCGCTTTTGAATAAGGTAATTTTTATGTTCATCTGTTATGATTGAAGGTAATGATATTAAAGTTGATAAAACTAAAAATATATTAATTATACTAGCGTTATAATTACCCAGCTGTTGACAAACTATAAAAGTTCTTTAAGTTTGCTAGACTTAAAAATATTTAATAATCTTCTCTGAGGGCTATTGAAAAGCTCTATTATTATTACTAAATATATACTCAAACCTATCGAAATTTCAAATGAATATTAAAAACGATAAAGAGTTTAGTTATAAAATTTTAGTCAACGTGCTTTATTTGGACAATAAGTTTGGTTTTCACATCATTCACTCCGCAACAATTTTTCATATAGTTAAATTCCTTGAGTTTCTATGGGCAAAAAACACGTGGGAAACATTAAGAATATTGTCAATCAACATACATTTAGGTCTACACAATATCGTCGTTTACGATACCATCATAAACTTTACAAAAACAGAGTTTAAAGGGAACGCGAAAATAATAGAAATTTAATACAAATAGATATCTATGAAGGCTCATTAATGTATTAGAAAGATTAAGAGGAGATACACATTACTTTGCAAGGAGTACGATATCCTCACCTTAGAGATTGAAAGCTTCATGAACTAGGAGACACGTCTTTAAATAGCAGTTAAGAGCCTAAATCATATTATGGGCTCTAATATCTAAATGTTAACACTATTAGTCTTTAAAGCATATCCTTATCTGACAAGTAAATTTTCATAATGGGTAAATACTCAAAAGAAGGCTGTGACATACAGTAGGCCCTAAAGAAATTTTAGTAAGAATTGGCATGACGTAAAGTCAATAATACCCTTAACACTAAAAACGGCCTTAAGAAAATTGATGTACTGTTTTTACTGTTACAATATAAACTACTCGTATGACGAGGGTTAGGAAAATATGATAGCTAATTTAAGATATTAAATATTGCCAAAAGTAAATGTTAAAACTATTAATAGGCCTGTAGCACCTTACATATTTTTTATTAAACCTATTATTAAAACGATTATTTATAACAATAGCGATAGACATCAGTCACAAAAATTAACCAATATAACCTCACTCCTCTCATAATCAATAAGCCGAATAAACGCTGACAGCATGGCTAACTACTAAGGAAAAGAAAGGTTAAAGACAAGAAATACACGATAAACTAAATCTATAATACTACTTGGAATGATGAAAAAGAGAAGGACAATTAAAACTTGACTGCAAAACCCCGGATACAAAACTTTATCAAAACCTTAGATAGACAATTTAAGTGAAACTATAAAGTTGCAAGTAATAGACTCCTTACTCGAGAATTCATACAATTCGTATCTAAACACGACTTCAACCTCCAAATCCTAAATATCACAATATTTAAGTCAAGGATCATACATGAAGTTAAGGGCAAAACCACGAGGTAATTGTATAAAACGCCACGCTTAATCTCTTAATAATATGGTAATAAAGGAAAAAGCTGGATCCTTACATAATCACCAACTATTTAGAAAATCAGATAATGTTTTTAATCACTTTGGCAGTAAATTTGCTAGCGAAAACTAATGGAAAGTTCATTCTTTGTAGGCGTTATTTGACGCAAACGTATATGTAATTAACAACTGATTTACAAAGGATCGTCTTATTAAAACTACCGAAAAAGCTATTTGACGAATATCTACCGAAGATAGCTATATAATATATCAAGCCACTACACAAATTGACCGAAAAAATCCTGTATTAGTTTTTAACCTATCAATCGCATTTTAAGTGGAAATGAGATTTAACATCTTCAACGAACAACCCGTGAATACTAGTTACATAAAATGATATTTTCGTCCTAATAGGTATACAAACCAACAGTACTCTTTTCGTCAAAACTTCTGGCTTTATAGTATCGGAATAGCAGGAGATTGAAAACTCAAAGTTCTGAAACTACAAACCGGTTGCAACTCTGATAAAAGACAAATATTTAAACTTTAAAGAATCGTTAATCCGTCAATAAAGTATGAATGATACTTATATCAATTTCTGTTAAAAGACCTAGGTACTAACTTAATCAAAATTGACAAAGATAACGTGACCAAAACTCTAAAATACTTAAAGTAACGCGCATATAACAGTTATATCACCACTCTATACCAACTAAAAACATATTAAAATCTATCGATTACGATACAAAAACGAAAAATTAGAAGTAAGAACTTAAATCGACTAAATAAAAGGCTGGAATAACAAATAAAGAACTTTAATTGGAGAATAAGTGTGGTCCCGATTCACTTATCGAAATCTAAGTTAATAATTATGACAAACAGCTCCCTTCGTAACAATACAAACTTATCATCATAAATGGGATTTCTTATAACGTTTGTTAATAAATATAAATTTTAAAAAGATTAATTAAATATAACTAGAATTCTAATCCATGAGACCTCTATCAAATATAAAAAAACCACTTGACACATGCTAACTTAAGAGGTCTTTGATATAATAGCCGGGTTTGATATAGATTCAACAATATAAAAAACTCTTAATATTATCACTAAACCGTTTACGATTCCTCCTATCCCAATAATAATCTAAACTGTCTCGAAAATTCTATTCGAATACCTCTTGAAACTCGAAACTACTAATGAAAGACGCCTGATAATCAATGTAATATCACTCCGCAAAACTTACAAAGGTGGAGAAATTGAAAAATTCCGGTAAATTAATAATAAAAACAATCCTACTGCCGCCATAACGAAATCGTCACCAAACAAAACCCCTGAGAAATTTATAATCAACAATAAGTTGACCATACGAATCGAAGGCTACGTTAACAGGCCACCTAACAAGGTCAAGTCTCGTACCGGTAAACAAGGGTACCCTGGCAAATTGGAAGACTACCAGGGAAATAAAGCTAGCAACTCCGGCGACTTAATTAACTGGCATGGTTAAATTGGAGGGGTACATCATCCTATACCGAAAAACTTATTTGTGGGAATCAATAAGGTTGGAACTCGGAACCGTAGGGCGAAAAGAGGTAATTGGGACGGATTCGGGTGTGAAATTGACAGGGGTCTGGCTAGTTGACAAGAAGGCAATTCAATGGTAACCGAGAACAATTGGTCGACTACACTCGCGTACACGCACAAAACAAAAAGCCGCCAATGTTGGAACAGTAGTAATTGCAGTGCAGTAGGTCAACTTTACTGTAAGTAAAGTTGACTACACTGACTGCAATTTGAGTGTATTGTTTTGTGGGTCTACTGCAAAGTCAAGTTCGGTATGCGCCCACTTCACACTAGGGCACGGGCCAAGCAATTGGCCATACAAATTACTGTGCAGACCGGCTAGCGGTCTGCCAAACCTAGAACAATATATCCACCACTTGACCACGCAATACTACTGTTACTTCGACCAATTCAAATCGACAACGTTGCAACGTCTAAGGCCCTACCAACAGTTAATGATATTGAAAGAAACTAAGTCAGGCTACGGATAGTTACTGGCCCCGATATTTATACTTCTAGAAACATGTAAAGATCACCCTTTGTATGACTGGGTAGTAAATTTTTAATTTGTAAAAGTCACAAATGGTTGCCCTTAACTTGCCCGCTTTTGTCAGACGGCCAGTGAAGTGGCTAGTTCTGGTTAGTCAGAACTGTGACTCTTCGGAAGTCACAATTGAACTAGCTGTTGGTACGACTTTATCGTTGCAACGTAGTCGATTCGAATCGCGCTTGAAGTAACTGGTGTATTGCATTGAAAGTGGTGATGTTATTTCTAAATTTGGCAGACCGCTAGCCGGTCTGCACATAAATCTGTATGTCCAATTGCTTTGCCCGTGCTCTAGTCTGAATTAGTCAGTTACTATAAGTCTGTATAGTTAAATTACCTGTAATGCACTGGATTGCTGTTCCAACACTAGTCATATTTTGAAACGGCTGTACTGCAATTAAATTGTCAATTGTCCTTTAAATATTGGTACAGTTAATATTCCAACAGTCAAAACAAATTTTTATATAATGCGTTTATCGTAATAAAAAATTCGTTTCAATCGTAATAGCCGTAATATAGCAAATGATAAAGGAATGCGTGAATAGGTACTGTATTGCGATAAAACATTCAAGATTAACAATAAGGTCTAGTTTTTTTTAGAAGGAATGAAATAACAAGTCAATTTTAAAAATAGTTATCAGCTGGTCTTATACAAGAATACTCGAGCGTTGAAATTCTCGACTAATATATAACAAAATCCAATATTATGAAACATATCTACGATTTTATAATATTTAATTCGTGCAAATTGTTTTCAATTTGTCATCTTTTCAAAAAACCCAGTATTACCAGATATCTGTATTAGAAATCAAAGACCAAAATAATGAAGTTAAATTTGAGTATTATGTTGATCATATCTTTAGAGCTTGTAACAAATATAGATCAATTTTAATAATATTAATATTGTATTGAAATGATTGGTATCGATAATTTAAATAAGCTACAAATGCTTTATGTAGAATCTATTGAAAAACTTCGTAAATACGGCAGCTTCTGATGTTTTATAGCCTCAATATGGGGTAGCTGTTGAAAATAATGGTTTTATTGTACTACTACGGCAGTATGTAGAAGGTTGGAACCAATTAACTCGACTAGCTTTATTGGAAGAGTTATATAGTGAATGTAGTTGTAGGAAAGATTGATACTTCATATTATAACGCGTTAAGTCCTATAGAGTTACAAAAATTGTCAAGTATGGCGCTATGAGTATAACGACCCAATTGTTGAATTTCGAGGGTTTTGGTTTATGTATACTATGTATGTTCTACGTATGAGGTTTACGATTTAACACGAATTTTTTTGGGGGCTTCTCATTTTTTTGGGATACGAGAGAGAGGACGAGTATGGCGGGAGTGATGTAATACGCTAATGCCTGCATAATTGTTGGGTAGTCCTTATATCAACGAATGAAGAAGATAGTATAGTATTTAAAGTTTGGTAGTAAAAAAGATAATTTAAGAGGGAGAAGAGGCATCTAGAAAGTGCATGCCTCGTATGAAAGTTTAAAGGCTCCAAGTTAAGGCGTGGAAATATACTATGCACTTTACTAATGTGTTTTCTAGAGCGTGATATGTTATTCTGTACTCTATAAATGTGGTTTCCTTACTTTACTGATGAGGGTAATATTTGGGAATATTTATCATACAAATATTTCATTTTTCTTAAACCCTATATCTATAATTTCATAATAATCATATAGTTAATCTAAGTTTTGAATCGGTTATACAATGTTAAGAGTAATATATGCTATAATATTTCTAACATGCAATCGGCTATTCGATAGTAACGGTGGTATAAGTATTGAAATATTGTTTTGAAAAGTTGTTTTAACAAGTTCTTAAATATTTTATAGATGTAATTATCGATGTCACGTATTATGGAATTAGGATAAAGAAGTATATCGTTATCGGATTGGGTAAAACTTCTTTTTTCCTCTTTTAATGATACATCAACACTTGTTAAGGAAACTTCTAATTCGATAAATAACGCTTTAGCATTAATTAATTACTTATGTTGGTAGGGTTTTGGACGTTGCAATGTTGTCGATTCGATTGGTAGAAGTAACTGTAGTATTGCATAGTTAAGTGGTAAATATATTGTTCTAGGTTTGGCAGACCGCTTGCTGGTCTGCACAGTAATTTGTATGGTCAATTGCTTAATACGTACCCTAGTATAAATTGCGCGTATACTGTATTTGCTTCAAAACCAATACAGTAAACCAGTACAAAAAATACACTATACTTGCAGTCAATATAGTCAACTTCATTATAAGTAAAGTTGATCTACTGCACTACAAATACTACTATTCCAACACTAACTGCTTTTTAGTTTATATATGTACGCTGATGTAGTGGACTAATCTTTTCCGGTAAACGATAAACTACGATTTCGTTAACTGGCTAGAGCCCTATCAATTTAAATTAACCTCTATATTAAAATGCACCCATTGGTATACAAATTGACCTGAAATGCCATTAGTTGCCCCACGTCTCCGAGGTACGACTTTATCGACTTCTATAAAATTTTCTTTTGCTATAATCCTATGAAGTCCTCTATTTTAACCGTGTGAATTAAATAAGTTGATATTTTAATCTTCTAACAATCTTTTAGTTTATCAACATATTCTGACTGCTATTACATAATTCGGACTTACTAAACAGCCTATTAACGTAACCTTTGATACGTATAACTGACCTATTATTATTCATAAAACTTTGAAAGGTCTTATTTGGTGACGCCTTCGTTATAACAATAATAAAATTGTCTCTACTGTTAATTTATCAAAACTCTTTAACTTTCCTCCTTCTATAAGCTTCGCAAAATGCTATTCCGTCGATTATTAGGCGTTTTTCGCTAATGGTTCCGAATGTAAAAAGGATTTTAAATAGGCTTTTCGAATCGATATAAACTATCACCAGAATTTAGAAAATCTTTAACTGTGTGGTAATAACGTTAAAGATTAGTTTTATTGTTATACCTATTTCACAGTCTGTTATTATATCAAAAATCTCCAAAGTTAATACGTTTCGTAAAATCCTTCAATATTTGACGAAGAATGAGTAAATTAAGTTATCAATAATGTTTGCTTGATCTTTCCGCACATATTTATTCATATGGTTTATTTGAAAGCCGATTTATAAATTAAATCAGTGTTATTTACAAAATACCTATATATAAAAATTATTAACCTAGCTTTCGATAGATCGATTAAAACTGTATTTATTTTTATATTTGAATTTTATAGTTATTACTTAATTCTTTTATTAGGTTGGTTTAAGTAGTTACCTTTTAGATTTTGTATTTACGTCGTGACAAAAAGGTCGTAAAAGGCCTCCAGTTGATACAAGGTGGTAATATAACTATTACGAAAACTATTGGTAGGCATTTATCGTTGCAACGTAGTCGATTCAATTCTCTATAGTTGAAGTAACTGGTGCTGCATTGAAAGTGTTAGATGTATTGTTCTAGGTTTGGCAGACCGCTAGCCGGTTTGCACTGTAATTTGTATGGCTAATTGATTGGACCGTGGCCTAAAGTAAAGTGTAGTATACCTCACTCGACTTATACTCAATACGGTAAGTCTGCACAAAGCAATACACTTGTAGTATGGTTAACTTTACTGTCAGTAAAGTTGATCTACTGCACTGCATATAATACTATTCTAATACTGGCGGCTTTTTAGATTGTACGCGTACGCCAGTGTGGCTGACCAATCTTTTCCGGTTACCACTAAATTGCCTTCTCGTTAATTAGCCAGGCCCCTATTCGTTCCAGTTGACTCACATACTAGATTACACTCAATTATATGTAGTCTAACCTCATTTAATCTTACTTACTCCGTTATTTTGAGGTTCGAGTTTATTAACTACCACAAAAGGTTCTTTCGCCACAGACATTTATTGACCTTCACTTTAACCATACCAATCAATCTCGCTGGCTTTAATACTCTAGCAGTCTTCTAGTTTGCCGGCACATCCATGCTCGCCGTTATGTGATCCGTGCTATTTAGGCGGTCTATTAACGTAGCCCTCGATTCGTATAATTAGCTTACTACTGTTTATAAATATCCTTAAGGCTTTGTTCGATAATCTCTTTATTATGGCGTTGGCGGGGTCATCTTTGCCATTAATTTATCGGAATTCCTTAATCTTCTTTTTTTTGTAGGCTTCGTGGAGCGCCATTATGTCGATTATCAAGCTTTTTTCACTGGTGGTTCTAAGTTTTAAAAGGCAATTAAAAAAAGCTCCTTAAATCGGTACAAATTACTACTGGGATAGGAGGAATTTACAGTTGCCTTATACTAATATTTAGTTTTTTTTTACAGTGCTATACCTATGTTAAAGCCTTCTATTTTACTATAAACTTCTGATACTAATACGCTTCGTATAATTCTTTTACATTGGATGTAAGACCAGTAAATTTAATTACCAGCAATGATAAATTAATCTTCTTGTTCATTTATGTTAACGAAGGCTATTAAGAAATGGATTTATAAAAATAAGGCGGTGTTATTTGTAAAAGACCCGTTCGTAAAGTTTATTAACTTAGCTTTTGAATGGTCAATTGATACTATATTGATCCCACAACCTAGGTTTCGTATTTACCACCTCAGCCTTTTATTCGGTCGATCAAAGTCTCTATCCGTAAGTATTTGTGCTTGTGCCGCAATGAATAAATCGTAGGAAGCTTCCAATTGGTATAAGATAGCAATATAACTACCCTATACACGTTGTTCCGAGTACCGTTAAGCTCTGGCCTTATAAGTCTTTTTTATCGTATCAAAAATTACGCTTTGGCCTTTTTAACAAAGTTTTAATCCGGTATTAATACCAAATATATGGATCAACGATTTATTAAATTCAAGTTGGTTATCTTTTTTTAACATCGTTACTGGTTTGGAATTTTAAAATTTGAAGTTTTTAATCGCTTATTATTTAAGTTTTACAAAGTTAGCCATTTAGACGAAAAAGGTATTGTTAGTTTTTATACTTACCATACTGAATTCCTTCTTTTATATTATTAATAAGCACGGGTCATATATTAAAAACTTTATTATTAGCCGGGATTGAAAATACGAATAGTTGGTTAGAAACTAATAGATACTTGCCTTAACTAGTTTATATAGTGGTTTGATACACTGTTTTACCGTTTTAAAGGATAGATAATACGTAGCTTTCGCGGTAGTTCTAGTAGTACAATCCTTTATAAATACGTTGTTAATTGTATATAGCTTACTTAATGTTACGATTATTAAGCGTAAACTTACCTTTAGTTTTAATTAGTAAATTTACTATTGGGGTAACCATTAAGCGTTAGCTGATTTTTTTCATTGTTAGTAACTACGTAAAGATATAATCCTTACCTTTATCGTTGTGTCCTTAAGCAATTAGTCGTGATTTTTCATATGACCGCCCCATAGTCTTGCCTTTAACTTCATAGATAATCCTCGATTTAAAGATCATAACGTTCGGATTTTGAAGGATAAAGTCGGTTTTCGGTATAAATTGTACAATACCTCGGGTTAGTAAACCGTCGATCTTAAATTTGTCGTTTTTTTCAAAGGGTTTGCCGAACGTCTTAATAATCCTTTATACCCTTAACTTTACTTCTAAGTTTTCGTTATCTTTTTTTTTTTACTTATCTGACTAATATTGTAAATACAGCCCGGTATGTATTCCTCCTTTTTAACGGTTCCTTTTTTCTTTCAGTAGTCGTCCATACTAGCAGTGTTTTATCGGCTCATTAATCAATGATGGAGGAGATTCGTATTTACTTTGTCGTTTTGTTTGGAAGGCTTAAATATCTTCATCTTTAATACCTTTCATATAAGGCTTGACTTAAGTGGTTCGAAAGGATATAGAGCTTTTAGCAGTTTTAATAACTACTTTAAAATTTGTGATACTTAATATCTTATATGGCCCCTCCTATTTTTTTGGCTTCCGTTATACGAGAACTTTACTTTGTAGCAGTAAAGCTAGCACGTTGATCTTTAAGGAACCGTTCCTGGTATTAAAAGCGTTATTAACCTGGCGACGTATCGATTCTCTTCGCAGTTCCCTTAAAGCTTTAGTATAAGCTGTAATACATTTCTAAATAGTTGTTAAGGGCAGAGATTTACTCATCAGGTGTAGGTACGCTTTAAAGAATAAATGTGTTAACATTGAGCCGTTAGGGCCCACGATATTATTAAGACCTTTTAGTATTAAGTGTAGGCGTGCCTCCGAATCCGTAAAGCTTTTAATCTCTAACGTAAGGATTTTGTACGTTCGGCGAAGTAGGGTGTGTTCCTTTTTAACCTTTCCAATACTCCAGTGGGTTTTTATAAGTACCTATTTAAATTAAATACCTATTAGTTTAGTATCTTTTTAAAACTTTACCGCCATAAAGTTAATATTAATATTGTGAACGACAACGTTAGGTCGACTTAAGTATATGATAATTTATAGTATGTTTAACGCTTTCCACGTATCCTTTACCGAAAGGGACAATAAAAACTTAGCCACATTAAAATATATTGTGAAGTTAACGACGTGAAAAACAGGCTTATTATCCAAGTAAAATAAATTAATAATGATCTCGTACTTAAAGTTCTTATCGTTATTCAATATTAATTTAAATTTTCGAAGGACTTAGACATACGTTTTATAGTTCTAGTATAGCCTTTTAATAGCTTCAAAGGTAAATCATTCTATATTGCCATACCTTACGGACTTTAGAACTTTATATAACCTATTAATATCTGAATAATTAAAACGCTGGTGTAATTAACGAATTTACGGCTTAGTTAAGTTTAACACTACTGCTTTCGGAATATGAAGGTAAAACTATAGGTATTCCTATTGAAAAGCGGGTAAAAACCTTTAGTTATTCTTAATCATCTTGTTTACGTTAACGTTAACATTAACACCGACAGTTTTTATATCCTTTAAATAAAGTAGGAAAGGGTTAGGGAATTTAAAGATGTGGAACTTAATTGATTTTATAACAGTTTAAATTACCGTTATCCCTAATAACGATAGTTGTTCGCCTAGGTCAACTTTATCTTTGGCCTTAATAATATCGTAACAATCAATTTCAATAGCTATAATGCTTTTCCTCTGCAACATAATATACTTCGAATAGCCTCCTGTTAAGTACCTTGCTACCCCAATATTTGGTATAATATCTTAAAACGTGTAATTTACCCAACGATCGCGAAGGTTAAAGTTATATAAGGGATTAAGGGTATAGTTAGGGAAAAGATAAGGGTATTTACTACCTAAATAGTATATAAAAGTATAATCGGCTAGTTATTGGGCCGTCGTACCGAAAGTAGTATTTTCGTACCATTTAATCTGGTTAAAAGCGTCAGCGACGTTAATTATCTTATCGCCTTTAGCATTTACAACTTATTCCAAAGTAATAGAGTACTAAATGTGGTACGTTACTTTCCTATTATTACCTCTAGCGGAAGGATACCAAGTTAATTAATAGTCAGCTTTATTACAAATCCAATATCTTTTACCACTATTACGATGATAGTACTTACGGTTAACAGGTTCGCCTAAATCTTATTGACACCAACGTAAGTGTTTCCTCTAGTTTAGAGCCGAAGTTGATAGGCCTAACATTAGGCATTATGGGTGCCCGTACTTATAGTCGATGTAATTAACTACTACAAGGTCTTTCTTATTTACGTTAAATAAATTGCCAGCTTAGGAATATATACCTAGCGAGTTTGGTATAAGTGTTATTATGGTGGTAAGCAAGGAACGCAACTGGTTCAAAAAGCCTTCGTAGGTAGTATTTAAGCATTGTACAGCGTATTCGAACTTACTAACACCCATAATAGCTGCTCATACCCGTTCGCAAAGTGTGGCTCCACCAGCATCAGCCTTTCCCATTACTTTTTGATACATTATCAGCTTATTAAGCATTTGATTGAAAAGATCAATTGGTAATTACTCCTCTTTCTTCTTTACCATCATTGTAATCTACCACGTAGTGGCTTAATTTATATAGTATTGCGTGAAGTGGACGTTGCGTTCGAAATATCCCTTTATGCCATCGAAAATCTCGCGAAATGTGGTGGTGTTTGTTAGGAAGGTTAACTAATAGTCTTTGGCATAACCTATAAGGATTTCAGGAAATAGTAAATAAAAACTAGAAGATAAGACTTCCATTTACTTACAGATATTTAAGAAAGACATTATCTTAGTGTATAATAGGTTATAAGGCTTTCCATTATACTTCTTTATTTTATTACAAATCTTGGCAAAGTCTGTTATAAATTTATAGTTAATGTTAACTTTTTTATCATGTTTTGGAGATAGGTCGCAATAGTTATCCTAACCTTAAATGGTGTTTCCTAGGAATTTAAGCTTTAGGGCTTCCGAAGTACGGTATTAGGGGTAATTGCCAGTCAGTTAGCCCGAGGGATAAAGTCCTATAGTAGGACCTATGGTAGGTTCACGCGCGTAAGTGAATCTGAAAGGATAAGGTTTTTAAGGTGTTTGGCGAAGATAATGCTAAGGGTTAATGGGTACTTAAAGGTTTTACAAAGCTTGACGATCTTACTTAATTGACTGGTATAAAGCGTTAATATTAATACCTTTAACCGTGTTAGTAGCCCTTACTTCACGTGCCCTTCCACCGTTAAAAGCGTACTATATGCTATTACATGGTGGTATTGAACTGCCGAACAGGTTAACAGATTCATTATCGCTAACGCGTAAAGAAGCTTAACTTAGCTAAAGGTAGTTTTGAGGTCCTTTAAAACGTTTATGTAGGCGTTAGGGTCCCTTAACGCTTTTTATTTTTCCCTAAATATCTTAAGGATTAAAATTTTAAGGCTAGTCTTCCTGTTGAGCTAGTTTAAAAAAGGTTTTTGCCGGTCCTACTAGTTTTTCGTCGGGAATATAAATGCTACGCCGTGTAACCTCTTTTTTCAACTTGGTCTTAACCGCACATTAAATTATTTTTTATATATCAGGACTCTAATAGTTGAAAAACTCGCGAAAGTCTTAGAAAGCGCGGGCGCCGCAACTAAACTCTTCTCTAGCGTAAGTTTCGAAAATGTACTGGCCAACGTAGTTAGTCAGGTGAACATTAGTAAAAGTTTCGTTAATATTTTAACTCAGGATTAATGGTTGTATTAGTTGACAAAAACTAATCTAAGGTTTTTAATTGCTTTTTTCTAGATAGGGTCGGTAATAGCTTTTAAGTACGCGTTAGTGGCAGACATCTTAACAAGCATATAAAATGAGGGACTTGGTAATATTAGTCGTAGGTATTTAGTGTTTTGGCGTAAAGTCACGTAACTTAGCTTTTTCGACGTCACTTAGTATTTTCGCTAAACGTAGTGAACTTGATAATCAAAGTGGCGTAAAGAGTGAAAAGTGAAGTAGAGGTAAAAGTTTGGTGTAAAGGGTAAGGTCGGAGGTTATTGGTGGTGGTAAAGGTCGAAGGTTATTTGTTGTAGTTATTTGGCCTAGGGACTTAGTTGTTTTTGCAATAGTAGTACCCGCAGTAGTACTGACTTAGCCGTTTGACAACTTGCTATATTTTAAGACTTCTGACCTAGCCGTTTGCTAATTTTCCGTATTTTGAGACTTTTGATAGTTAATTTCAACATCTTCAAAAAGGATTAATGAAGATTTTTGAGTGTTTCCGATAGCGATACCGTCGCTAGCTTTCAGATTTCCGTTGGACGATTGATGCAATCCAAAAGTCTTTTCTGTTTTCTTGCCGTTGGAAGACTGTCGTAGTACTAATAAAGGCCCTTCGCAAGAACCTTTTCTTTACCCTAGCGGTCGTTTGACTTAAAGCGTAACCAGAAAGTAACTTCTTCTTCTATTTAGCTTATCTGTGCTTAATCTAGCAGGAAAGCACTGATTAGTATTGGTAGGCCTTTATTGTTACAACGTAGTTGATTAGAATCTCTGTGATCGAAGTAACTGATGCTGCATTAAAAGTGGTGGATGTATTATTCTAGGTTTGGCAGACCGCTAACCGGTCTGCACTGTAATTTGTATAGTCAATTGCTTGACCTGTTCTATAGAGTGAAGTGCATTATACTGCACTCGACTTACAACCAATACGGTAAGTCTGCACAAAGCAATATATTTGCAGTACAGTCAACTTTACTATCAGTAAAGTTGACCTACTACACTGCATATAATACTATTCCAACAAACATATTATTTTAGGTACCTTTAGGCCTTAATTACGTTAGTCTCGTCGATTATAGCCATATTAGTACCCTAGCCCCTTTACCAAAAACTAAGGTTATTATTAATACTAAATATACAAATTAACGATCTATTAAAGTTAAGTTAACTATTTTTCGCCAACGTCGTTACCAGCTTACAATTCCAGAACTTGGAATCCTTAATCGTCTACTATGTAGATATTATAAAGTTAGCCATTCCGATGAAAAAATTATCGTTAATTTATATAACTATTAGGCTAAAGTTTATTTTTTTACGTTACTAATAAATGAGGATCGTAAATTAAGAATTTTATACCTATTTTTCATTTAGAGAACGATTAATAAATTATGAACTAATAAATATCTGTTTCAACCAATTTATACAAAAGCTTAATAAATCGTATTACCATTTTTAAACGGTATATAAACTATAATTCCTATAGTAATTTTAACAATACGATCCTCTAGAAGTCAGTTATAATGTTATAAACTACATAGATGTTTGGGTAGTATTTACGCTATGAAACGTAAATTTTCCTTTGGTTTAAATCAATATTTTTATTACTAAAATAACTATCAAAAACTAATTACCTTTCTTAATCGTTAGCAATTATGTAAATATCTAGTATTTATCTTTATCGTTTTATTCTAAAGCGATTAGCTGTAACTTTTCATACGACTACCCCGTAATTTTGCCCTTAACCTCGTAAACAATCCTCCTCTTAAAGATCGTGACATTTAGGTCTTGAAGGATAAAATCGACCTTCGGTATAAATTATATACTTCCTTGAGTTAGTAGACCGTCGATTTCGACTTTATCGTTTTTTTTGAAAAAGTTTACCGAAAGTCTTAATAATACCTTATACTTGAGACTTGAATATCAAATCTTCGCTATACTTCTTTTTCCTAATTATCCAAACGGTTTTTTAAATCCGACACGGAATATCTTACTCCTCTTTAATATTCTCTTTTTCGGGGGTTGTTTATCCCAGCGGCATTCCATCGACTGATCGTTAAAAGGTGAGAGACGTTCGTAGTAATTTGGTCTCTTAACTTCAATATTTTTATTATTAAAAGCCCCAATAAAGGTTTTAACTTAGGTGATACGAAAAGACATAAAACCGTTAGTAGTTTTAATATTTATTTTAAAGTTAACAATACTTAAGGTTTTATATAAGTCCTTCTATTCACCCCGCTTCTATTATATGAAGACTATACTTCATAACGGCAAAATAAGTACATCGATTGTTAAAATGCCGTCTTTGGTACTAAGGGTATCGTTAACCTGGCGAAGTGCCGATTCCTTTCGTAATGTATTGAAAGTTTTACTGTAAACTATAACTCGCTTTCAAATACTTATATATGGTGTAAATTTACTCATTAAACATAAGTATGCTTTAAAAAACAGTAACTTTGATATTAAGATGTTAAGGCCCATAATATTATTCAAGCCTTCTACCGCTATTTAAAGGCATACCTCCAGATCCATAAAGCTTTAAATTTCTAATGTCAAGATACTATACACTTTACGAAATAGGGCGTATACCTTTCCGACCTTCTTAATATTTACGTAAGTCTTTGCAAGCTGTGTTTATATTGGATACCTATCATTTTTACATCTTCCTAAAACTCTACCACCGTGAAGTTGATGTATGCATAGTAAAATAGGATGTTAGGTAAGCCTAAATACATATCAATTTATAGTATCTTTCGTGATTCCTACTTATCCTTTACCGAAAGAGATTTTAAAAACTTAGATTCATAAAAAAAGTTACGTAGTTTATGACGTCAAAATAGGCTTTTTATCTAAGTAAAACACATCAATAAAAACCTTGTAATTGAAATATCCATCGTTTTTTAATGTAAACTAAAATCACCGGGGGGATTAGGCATACATTTAATAGTGGTAATAAAGCTTTTCAATAGCTTTTAAGGAAAAGTATTTTATATATTTATGCCTTATGGACTTTGAGACTTTATATAATCTATTAACGGTCTGGTAGTTAAAGCACAGATATAATTAACGTATCTTCGGCTCCGTTGGATTCAACACTACTACTTTAAGGCCTTAAAGATAAAACTATAGGTACTCTTACTTAAAATCAAAAAGAACCCATTAGCTGTTTTTAACCAGTTCATTGGCATTAACATCAATATTAATTTTAAAGGTTTTGATATTCTTTGAATAAAAAAGGAAAGAGAAAAGGTACTAAAAGACATAAAACTAAATTGGCTTAATAATAATTTAAATTACTATCATCTTTAGTAACGATAGTTATTCGCCTAACCCGAAGCCAACTTTAACTTTACTAATATCATAATGATTAACTTCAGTAGCCTTAATGCTTTCCCTCTGTAATATCATATACTGCTAATAGTCTCTTATTAAGTATTATACTTCCTTTTTATTTGGTATAATATCTCAAAATGTATGGTACACATAACGATTATACAGGTTAAGGATGTTTAAAGGATTAAAAACTTGTTCAAAATAAATGTAAAAGTCTTTATCACTTAAACGGTATAAAGACGCGTAGTCAAATAATTACTGGGCTATATAGGGAATAGTATCTTTACGTCATTCAATCTACATAGGGTATTACCGTCATCAATTAGCTTTTCGCCTTCGAAATCTTTAACTTTATTGAAGTAAATTTTTGTAAAAGAGATAGAATATTTAATATAATATATTGCCTTTTTGTTGTTTTGCTGGGCGAGGTGGAATCGAGTTAACTAACGCTTAGATCTGCTACAAATCCAATATTTCTTACTACTAAAACGATGATAATTCTTACAGTTAGCAGGTATGCTTGAAATTGGACTATAATAGATGCCAGCGCGGCTACTAGCTTTAATTTTTAGATGATAGGCTAACTCTTGGGCATTAAAAGCGCCTATAGCTGTATTTGCGGTCAATGTAATGAACCATCATAAGGTCTTTTTCATTTAAATTAAGAAAGTTGCCGTCTTAAGAGTATAGATTAAGCGAGTTTGGTATTCGCATTATTACAGCTATAATAAAGAAATGTAACTAGTTAAAAAAGCTTTTATAAGTGGTATTTGGACGTTATAATGCATATTGAAACTTGTTAACGCCTATAATTGTTACTTGTACCTACTCGAAAAGTATAGTTTCACTAGTGTAGGCTTTTCCTATTACTATTTGACATAAATTAATTTATTTATTATCTAATTAAGTATTTTTATCGGAGTCTTCATTATTATTATTGTTGCGTATTTTATAATCACCTAATCCATGTAATATTATGTGAGGTAGATATTGTATTCTAAATAACTCTTTATTTCGTTATATATCTCACCAAACGTAGTTACTTGGATTAGAAAGGTCAGGTATTAGTTTCTAACATACTTTATAAGGATTTCGATGAATAGTAGGTAAAAATAAGAAAAAGGAACCTTTTTCTACTTGCAAATATTTAAAAAGGGTATTATCTTCTTATCGGAAAGATTATGGAGCTTTCCTTTATACTTTTCTATATTGTTTTAAACTTGACCGAAATTCGTAAAAAGGTCAAAGTTACTATAGACTATTTTGATAGGTTTTAGAAGCAGATCGCAATAGTTATCACAGTTTGTATTAGTGGTATTTCTTAGCAATTTAAACCTTATAATCTTCGAAACATAGTATTAAGGGTAATTACTAGTCGCCTGACTCGTATGGAAAAGTCTTGTAGTATGACTCGTAACAGGCTTTCACGTATGGATAGACTTATTATGGGAAGGTTTTGAGGAGGCTTAACGATTTTTATTGAAGTACTAAAGCATAGAAACGATCTCAAGATTTTATAAAACTTAACGATCTTACATAATTTACTGATGTAAAATGCTAATATTAATACCTTTGGCCGCATAGGCAACTACTTCTTTATGTACTTTATCGCCATTAAAAGCATACTTCACATTTTCTCGTAAAAGTGTTAGGCTTCCAAACATATTACTAGATTCCTTATCGCTAGCGCGTAAAGAGGTTTAACTTAGCTAAGAGTAAAAAGGAAGTCTGCGGGATCACGTGTAAAGGCGTTAATATTCCTTAACATAATTTCTTTTAGGACGTGGATTTTAATGGACTTTCCTCAATTGAGCCAAACTATAAAAAGTTTAATCCAGATTAATGATGGTTTTCTTGATATATAAATCCCTTTTTTCTAAAGTTTCTTTTTTAATTTTTTTCACTTAAGCCCCTTTTATATTCTTTCTTACATATTCATAGTCCAGTCGTTCAAAACCTTAAAATATTTATAAGCAAACACAATTACCGTAGTAAAGGTTTTCGCTTTTATCAGCGTCGATAATATATAAGCCAAAAAAACTAACTAAATACCTTTCCATTGAGTTTTTGTTAAGGTCGTAACCCCAAAACTCTTTATCGAAATACTTAGTAAATTAAGGTTCGAAAGCTTAAATTACTTTCATTTTCTTTTGACTAAATATTATTTCAATATTTTAGTGTAAGTTGAACTTGATAAGTGTGTAAGGCGTATAGGTTGAGAGACTTGGTGATTTTGACGTAGAGTTGCATAAGAACTTATGAAATTAGTATTATGTTGCGCGAAGTGGCTTTTTTGGCGCGATTTAGCGATTTTTAATATTTTCGCTTAAAGTAGCGATTTTAAAGATTGAACTGACATAGTTAAAGTGAAAGAAGTAAATCAAGGGCAGAGGTTTGGTATAGAAGGTAAGGTCGAAGATCGTTTATTGTTATAGGTAAAGGTTAAATATGGATTGTTCTTTTGTCCGTAAGACTTCATTGTTTTTCTTATAATAGTAATCCACGTAGTAATACTAACTCCTTTTTTTTCCAACTTGCCAAACTTTGAGACTTTGAACAGTTAAATTTAATGACTTTTAAAAAGATACGTAAGGATTTTTCAGTGTTTTTAAGTAATGATACTATCGCGTCCTTTTAGATTGCCATTAGAAACTGTCGTAACCTAAAAATATTCTTCATTTTCCTGTCGTTATAGACTGGCGTAGTACTAATAAAGCCTTTCGCAAAAAATCTTTTATTTATCACAGCTGCCGTTATTGATGTAGAGCGTAACTAGAAAATAGCTTTTTCTTTAGCTTACCTTATCCGTGCATACCTAACAAACGCTGATTAATTTTCCAGGGCTTGAGAAGTAATAAAGTTATCGATTCGATTGGTCGAAGTAATAGTAGTACTATGTGGTTTAGTGGTAGATGTATTGTTCTAGGTTTGGCCAACTGCTAGCCAGTTCGCACAGTAATTTGTATGGATAATTGCTTGGTCTATCCTTTAGTGTAAAGTGGGCGTATACTGTAGTTTCTTTGCAGCCAATACAGTAGGCCCGCACAAAACAATACACTATACTTTCTGTCAGTAAAGTCAACTTTACTATAAGTAAAGTTAATCTACTGCACTGCAAATACTACTATTCTAACAACTTAATTAACTATTTATTCCGCATTCCAATATCCATGGCAAGTTTCAATTATATCATATTATATGTTTCGTAACAATAGTATTCAAAGGCGTTGTTTAGCGTAACATCATCGTAGCATTTTTATAGTTGTAGCCAACGCTCATGCTTCCGCCCCTACTAGTAACTCTTTGCCTTATTGCTCCGCCTCCTGCTACCTCTCCGCTTTACTCGCTATCACCGTCACTCCCCCTTTCCCTTTTCCTCTCTCATTCCCATTTTCTCTCACCTCCCCTATTATACTGCCATATTAGCAGTAGCAGTAGTGGTAGTGGAGGTCGTTCAAGGTTGTAAACTTCATCTATTCGTTATGAATAAAGATCACACTTTTAATTATAACACCGTTTCAACGTCTTAAGTACAACATTAGTAGTTTTTAAAAAGGTACGTAATATTTTCCTTTTTAGATTATAATATATTAACTGTGGCATAAACGCGATAGAGATAACAAAGTGGGTTCGATGTTTTAAGGCGCGTCTTATCCGAGTACGTCGCGATTAATATGGTCTGACCTACAATGGTATGCCAAGTAGTTGCCAAGTGGAGTTTACTATTGATGGACAGGCGAGAGAATAGAAGAGGCTACAGTGGTCCTTGGTGCAGGACTCATAGGTATGGTCCGTATACAGCCCATTACGTGCCCTCATACGTGATGCTTGTGGACCGCGTTTGAGCTGCACTCGAATTGCGTATTGTATATCCCGTTCTGTACATAATGAGGTAACATATGATTTGAATAGCTAGAGGCCTAAATTTATCATATATCCCTCCCTTCATTAAAAAGCCATAAACATTACACTATCCCGCTGGTTGAAAATTAAATATAGACTGTATCCGCCTAATACGCGGGCCGAACGCGAGCCAGAAACGAGTTATATAACATTCCTATTAACGTGCCATATAAAGTATAAGTCGTTTTAATCCTGAGTCGCCTACACCTTATAACACGCCCCCTAATACGTCATATAATATATAAGCCTTATTAATCTCAGATTACTCATACCGTATAATGCGTCTCTCAACGCCCTATATAACGTATAGATTTTGACGATTCTATTTCTTTTACGATTATAAATATGGCCTCTATCATAATTTATAAAACCTCCTTCTCGTTTTCATACTTCACTAATCCTCCTTGTATTACCTGTTTTTATCTAGTTGTTTTATAATGGATTTAATTATAACTACACTTTTCAATCCTAAACATAGCCTTTATTCACCATTATCATTTGGTTTTTTATAAGCGTTTCCTCATTAATATAACCGACATTAATAAAGATCCGAGCATAAATTATATTATTATGAGTTTATTTGGTGACAACAACTAGCCTCTTTGTCAAGTATATCGCTTTTCTATATCTTAATTTTGATATGACTAATTACATTTTATAGGAATTTTACATTATAAACGACTTTTTTGTATTCAATGATAATAAAAAAGAAATTAAAATCCCGTAATTATAATTCGAAAATACCTATATATTTTATATTAATCGCGTATTCAATTTCAAATTACCCTTGATTTATATTTGTATTTACCATTTTCAATATTGTTCCGTCTATCAAAAATATACAATATAGTGAACTTAAAATATGAATTTTATTGGAAATTCAACCGTATTTTAACCACTTTTTTTAATGTATTTAAAATAGAAACTCATTTATATATTTACCCACCTTATATATATTCCAACGGTAACTTATCGCCAACTTTAAAAACTATAATTTTATCCCATTCCTCACCTGTAAACATTGAGATAATGTTTTGGATTATAAACCTATCCTTAATTTTCTTTTTCAAATTAGCTAATTTATTAACCAGATTTCGCGATATTGTCCAAACTTCAGGCGTTTGTACCATTCCGGTGATATAAGTTGTTATAACATTAATCATAAGCCTTTATCATTCCTTTCTTTCGGGTCCGTCGTCTACAAAAACTTCTCTATTTCCCTCAACCGTTTCGTCTATTTATTGCGACAGAACGCTTTTAGCTAATTATATATTATTTCAAAACATGTTGACTATGCTCCCTGTCCATACCCATTGTATAAATTTTCGTAAATTTAACCCTAATGGTAAAAACAATGTAATTATGTTAATTAAATTTGTTGTAACTAATATAGGTTACAAATTATAAATCGTAACGAGTAATATTCAAAGCTTAACCGTAAAAGCCTTCTATTTCCTTGCGTCGTATTGGTTAAACTTAATTCAAAGCGAGATAATCGAACCGACTGTAAACAGGTCAACGATTATATTCATTGTAACCGCGTTGCACATAAATAGATTAATATATAATAATTTCTTATATTTTGCTTAAAAAGCCGTTTTCTCCATTTTGTTTTGCGTTATTCATAGTCAACGGCTTTACCTGAGATCTTCTCCGCCTAATATCATTCGTCTTCATTAATCAAGCTTAATATATATCCCGCGCTTTACCAATCGCTTTTGTAGGGGTTCCGTAACATTCGCTCCAACCTATGCCATTTGCTCCTACTAGCCTTTACTAACCCTTCAAGATGGTAATAATAGGGTTTTTAATATTATCAACGTTACTAGTCGAAAGACTAAATTAATAATAATAAGAACTTGTAAATAAAGTTTAATAGGTTTCGTTAAAAGCTATCTTACGGTTGGATATTTATTCTAGAAAACGGGGTAAGATATATTCGACCTTATATATTATCCTTTATTATAGTATTGTTGAAGTTTTTACCGGCTTTTATTGATATTATATCATTTTCCAGATAAAAGAGATTCGTGCAATATAAGTTATTAAAGACGTATTCGATGTTGGCGTCAAAATGCCGGGCTATTATAAATCTAGACATCATTTTATTTCTCCTTGAATTTATTGAGGATTATTGTATACTGGTAATTTTATAATATCTTATATTCTGACTAATGACAACCTTTTTACTTCATTAATATATAACGAATATTTCACAAGCTTTAAATTCCTCATATATACTTTCCTCCGTATCGTCCGCAACAAGAATTGGTCCCGAACGAATATTAGATGAAACCTTGTAGAAAAGGGAGTCTGTAGCCATACATTTAGCCAAATTTACATATAGTACAACGTATTTTTTACAAGATATTCAAAATAACATTGAAAGGGTTCGAAACATCGATAATCTGATATTGATTATATAATTAACTTAGTTTTTTACTATCGCGGTTAGTTTTAATATGACGTAAATTAATTTTAATATGATCACCCACCTTATATCGTTTTGACAGGGGTTAGGATATATTCATCTCCATTATAACTTATTATTAAATAAATATTATCATTACGTGAATCAATTTCATATCCTCGCATAAATATACCAAAAACGTAAAGATTTATCCCGCTAAATTGGTCGACGACTTGATATTCCTATTTACCTTAAGGATAAAGGAGGATTCGTACCTATTAATTCACAGATTTATACTGAACCTAAAGACCGACAACTTTCAGTCATTGAATATAAACTAATAAACGGGGAAATGTAATAAATAATCGAATTTTGAGAAAACAACAACGATTTATAAATATTGAAATACTTTTTAATTTACTCGTTCAATCCCAAAATCCGTTCACAAACTATATACTATTGATTAAAGTCGTTGAACTTCTATTGGAAAATAAAAAGTTATTAAAAATATATTTTACTAATTTGAGCCGAGATCGTTGATATTGAATGTTGGAAATCCATAAAAACGCTATTATATATTCCGAAAACGTTTCGAATACGTTTCGATCATGATGAATCATATAAATTTTAATTGAATACACTTAGATAATCGGTTTATAAAAACTAATAAATAACGAAAACAGTTATCGATAACCGGTAAATCAATTATAAAGTTGATGGTAAAATAGTATTCATAACGATTTTAAATGAAAAGGGGTCAAAAATATTATCGTCAATTATAACGAGGCTTTATACTATTACATTAAATATAAAATCTGGATCATCGTCAAATTTATACAACTATTCTTTTTTAATATTAATTACGTTCAATAGTTTAAAATAAAACTTTTTTATTAGGATAACTTATGATAGGCGAGTCATGAGTTGACTATATGATTTTGGTTATTAATAATACCTAATTCGATAATAATGAATGACTATAGTAATTTAACGCACTTTTCTAATCGATATTATAATTTGTCATTTATATCGAATATTTCATCTTGAACAGAAAACTTTTAATACCTTCGGTGATTATTAATAGGTGAATGATGCATAATGAGTCATTCGGTATACCTTAGTTTAATAATTCCGTAAAAACACCTAGCCCGAAAATAAAGTAATTACCAAGTGTTGACGAAATCGGCGATACTAACATAAGTCGAACCCGACCCGTTATTATAACTATTAATGCTTCGATGTTTTTGAGCGTCAATAAAATCAGTATTATGGGCGCGGGTTAAACCCGAAACGATTCCGTTACCGCCGACTTCTAAGGGTTTTCTGACTCCTCTTTTAGACTTATATTATCGCGACTTAATACCTCAGCTTTCGTTTTCATAAATTCATCCGTATATCTCGTCAAAATATACGTTTTTATAATGTATATATTTATTACCATCATATCCAATATAAATATAAAAGTGGGCCCAAAAATCTGCGTAAATCGTTTTTAACCCCGGTTTTATTTTGTAATTCACGGGTAAATATACCCGGGTCAACTTTTTCAATCGCGGCCGGTAACGAAAATATTATTAAAAAGGCAATAAAACTTCTTCCTATGAAAGCTAACGTTCCGAGATTAAATATAGCAAAAATAATTTTTTATTTTTATAATCTATTGAAATATTAAACGAGCTAGGAATAAGTCATGATTCCAATAATTATACCGTGAAATCGGATGCCATTTTCACTCTATTTTTGTAAATACATTAATTACGTTTCGTATCCGTGAATGGTACAAAATAATATACTATTCGTTTAACAATTTATTTTTATCCCTTTTCGAAAGATATACTTGTAAAGTAATCCCCAAATAATCGATTTTTATTACACTTAGACTAAATCCTGGTACACAAAATATGGGACTATGACGAATATATTCTTTAACGTTTAAAACACATATTTTATTCTATCTTTTTACACTTATCGTATAGACTATTTTATCAATAGAACGAAGTAATTGATTAAGTTGCAGAAATTTTGAATAGAATCTCGATAAAAGTTAATTAAATAAATGAAGTTTCAGACCTTTCGAACGGTATGTAAAGAATTTCATTTACTAATAACCCGGACTTTTTCTAGGTTAGCCCAAATACTTACGCCGATCGTTACGATAAAACCAAGGTATTTTTCTTTTTTAACTAGGATATTATATTTCTTTAAGTTTTAATTTAGACATTCATCATGGAAGCCTCTTAAAATTTTGCGAATTTTCTTTCTATCATTTCATTCAGTTTCGAACGAAAAAGCTAATAAGTCATTTGGAGCAACCGTATTAAATTTTTCGAAATACCTGTTATTATATATTAATATATCGTTAAAATGTTTTCAGCTTTCCCACTAACGTAAAATGGGTAATTCACTATTTAAATAAATTGAGACGTATACGAAATACCCTTAATTTGTTTTTCTTGAGTATGATTCGGATACAGTAAAAGGTCGTTTAAATATTCAACTTAGTAAGTTATGTTGACTTCAATAAAACGTTTAGGGTTTTCTTAATTGAAAGTAAATGAAAAGAATTTTACTTTGGAATTTTTTTAAAAACTCGGTAATCGATATAGAACCTGTATTTCTTCTCCCCCAGATCAGGAATAAATAACACCGGTATTATAGCAAATAAGGAACTTGTATAAATTCGACCTATATTTATTAATTCGGTAACTTAATGTTGAAGTTCGAAGAGTTCATTCTATAAAGTTAAATTCGATGGTTTTTATAATTTGTCCGGTAGAGATCTATTTTCGTTTGATTTCATATAAATATAGTAATCGAGCTTTCCTTGGTGCGGAGGTAAGGTTATTTCTTTTTCCTTTTTAAATATCTTTTACAAATTTACCAATGCGTATATAGAATGTAATTTTTTTTTTCAATGATCGGCGCCATAGACTGTAGAATTGGTGTTATTTTACAAAAATTTATAACAAAAGCTAATTGTAAATAATTACCTATATGTTATACCGTATACCAAAATCTTGTCACTAAACTAATGAGAATCAATTACATAATAGTTTCAATATCCCCCTAATTAGAACTTATTAGTACTGCGTCAAAATTTAATATCCTTTAATTATCATTACTAAACAATTGCCATTAATATTTGTAGTGACCTAATAATATCACGTCTATAATATACCAAGAATTATATTCCGTATTATTTCAGAAATAATATATTCTAATATGGAGCTCGACTATTTATTGATATTTAAGTAACACTTGATTATTTAGGTAATACAAGTATTTCACCGTGAATTGAATATTGTACCTAAATTTAGAAATTTGAATAATTGAATTTACTTCATCTTCAATTGATATATAAAAGTTTCGTTTACAATATAGTAATAAATAAACCAAAGTCGACTTAGGGGTTTAAAAAACAGTTGTTATGAAAATTTATATGGATAATAAATGTATTTTCGTTTATATATATTTCATTTAGCTTGAATTTTCTTTTATTCGATTTTGTAATTACGTTGTTAATCTTATGTAAATTTTAAGCGATATTATATTTAAAAGTTAGTCTTTCCCTATCACCGATAATAGTGTATGTTTATGTATCTTTTCGATTGAAACTATATATATAAATATAGGTTAAAAAGTCGGATGAAGTTGATAAACACGTTAGTAATAATTCGACGAATTATAATATAAGTAATGTTTTGTAACCTATTTAACCCAACGTTTTTCTATCTACGTTACCTAACTTCCTTGGTCCTAGGTATATATCAAATAGGCTTATAAAAAAACCTAATCGCGATTGCGGTAGCTTTTTAACAAAAATACCTAAAAGGTATAACCCCCATTATAACTGTATTTCTATTTAGCTGTAATACCTATACGAAACCTAATGGTTATCGACTACAACGTCGATTTAAATTTGGAAATTCCAATTCGCTCACGATTGCATGGTATTTTATTCAAGCTGTAATAAAGTCTATTCGGCTAAAGTTTACTGTAATTAATCTATATTCAATACGTGAGGATATACGATAGTGTAGGTAATTATACTTAACGGTCGAAGGCCATTTTGAACCGTATATTCAAATAAGTAATGTCTTGAACTTGATAACGAACAGTATTCATAGTTTTTAGTTGTTTATAAACAATCCTTTCAATTCGATTCCAGCCTTATCCGCACGATGAAGGTCACCAAAACCTGTCTTGATATAATCGAAAAACTTACTCGTACCGTATATTTCCTCATATCCGTTGACTTCGTAATATATTATAACAGATTATTTTATAGCCGGCGTATAATAACTCTAAACGTAAAACACATATACCAACCGTCTGCGATTTACATTTTATCCGCCTTTAGTATAAAGTTGATTATTGAACGCGTTTCTACCTACGAAAAGGTAAATTCATCGAATTACCGTTAGTTGTATCGGTTTGATTGCCACTTAATGTTAAAAAACCAATTCACTTAGCGGTTAGATCGGCTTCGAATTAATAGATTTTAAGAAAAACTTAGGCGAAGTCGAATGTGGAACCAAGAGTCGAAATTGATTGACTTAACTATTATATTTTCTTTACCGTAAACGTGATATATCTTATAATGTTTCATAAACAAGATATATCAGATTCAGTTCATCCAGAAAATGTTGAAGGTTTGTTAAAGCAAATGAAGCACTAAGTATTTGCCAGCGGTCAATTCTCTCCTATAATGTTAAAACATAGCGGAAAATCATTAATATTTGCTATCGATTTGTTTAATATGAATAATATCCCTTCGAAAAGAAAAATGATAATAATTTATAATTCGACCTACAATGGTAAGCTAAATAGGTGCTAAGTGGAGTTTATCAATAAGGCATAGGCAAAAAAATAAAAGAGGATATATTACTTCTTTATATTGGACTTATAGTTATAGTCCATGCACAGCCCTTCCTGTACCCTCGTACATGATGCCTACAGATTGCGTCTGGGCCGCGCTCAAACCGAGTACTGCATATCCCGTTACATGTACAGTCATGTAACCTATAAACTCAATAGTCAGTGGCGTAGGTCCATAACAATGAGGTCGTTTTAGCGCGTAAGACTCTGAAGCCGCGTATTAAAGTAAGTGAAAACGGGTCGCTTATAGTCACACCTTGTATTCTGTATGTCGCTTCGGCTTCTGGGGGTAAATCCTTGGGCGACTGCCGTTAAAACAGAGGTGTCTCGAACTGTTTTAACCGTTTTGAATTGGGTGATAACGGGTACACCTCTGTGTCTGTAGTACTGGGGTCTTTCGCCGAAGCCCTTTTATATGCCCTTCGCTTTTACAGTATATTGCTTATTTTTCTCATATTTAATAAGATTTTTTTATTCGAAATTCATTTTTCCAATACATCGTTTGAGGTTCTTTTATCGACCTTCACTTTTTCAATACGTAATGCGAAACTTAGGGGAATTCTCATTAAGTATTAATAAACTACTGGTAAAAATGGCGCCTGATATTATTGCCTAACAGTTGGTTTTACGTTAATTATATATATGAATATTCGATAACGTTTTCGCGCGTCGTTATAAGAAAGGCGAAATCGTACATTGCCCTTTACCCAAAGGTATATAACCTAAGGCGTATGGAGCGTTCGGCCCTCCTCTAAGCGACGACGCTGGTGAGAACGTCGAAGATAAGGGTAGAAATAACAATGATTCTGACGACGACAATGAAGGTAATGACAACAACAATGATAAAAGGGCCATCCGCTCCCCTTTTCCATTTACCAGCATCTAACTACCTCTTTTTATGTTAACCAGATTAAATGGACTTAAATGAAATTAATAATATAAAACAAATTCGGATTTTTTAACGCAAATAAAAAATAGTCAATATATAAAGTAATAATATACTGATGAAACAGTATAAATAGCATTTAGAAAAAGAATACATAATATATGGGTTTAATAATAAAATCAAGACGTAAAATATTACAAACTTGTCAAATAATATAAGGGAATAATGCTAATTGTAAGCTGAATCCTATAACTTTACTAGGAACGATAACGAAAAAATTGTTTATAAATACAAACGTTTCCAATACGCTATTGAAAGCGCCCTTAGTTATCTCATCCTTTGAGTATACTTCTCCGTCAATTTATTTCGTCCTATTGATTTTTCGACGTTCTTATAATTTATGAAACGATATAATATTAATGAAAGAACGTTTTTCATTCGTAGAATCATGTTTGACGAAATATTTATAAAAAAAATAATTAATTTCAATTACTAAAAGAAGTCGCTTCATTTCAAGGATCAAAATAATTATATGAATCGAAATTATTATAACGATACTAGAATCAAAGCGTTTAATTGTTTTATGATTCTTCGAAGCGATAATACTATGTGTAATTCAAGTACATTTAATTAAATTTTCATTAATGATATTATCTTATAAAATAAACCCGTTTCGGTCTGGTATTTCATTACCAATAACCAATATTATCAGTAAGGTCTTCATATATTAACCTAGTAGAAGAGTAATCGTAAAGATTGGTATTGAATAATAGTAGTAAGATAAGAGGAAGGGATAAGCATATAGAGAGCGCATGCTTTGGGTAATAGCTTATAAGCTTTCATCCAGAGTGTGGCACTCTACCATGCACATTGCTAATCTCCCTTTTAAGTAGTGGCATAAAGGGTGCATCATGCAGAGTAACATGTTATCATGCACTCTGCAGAAGTGCACTTTGAATCTTGCAAAGGGGTCTCTGCTTATACTAACTAAAATGATATATAGTAATATTGATAAATATAAAACTTATTTGTAAATTATCATCGATTTCATTCGCAAAAAGGTTATAGATTAACTCAAATTTATTTACTATCTGTATATCGAAGGGTACGAAACTTAAACTAAGCTTCAGGTTCCAGATCTTCTATTCGAAACGCTTATTCCTCACCCGATATTTATTATCCGACTGTTCTATTCATCATCTCGTAACGATAAGGAAATAGAAAGAAAGTTTTGATTATACAATTAATATAATCCAAACCTCACATATGCGTTAATATTTGTATTTGTTATTATACTTTATACTGGTTAATTCGATAAGGGTAAATGTTTCTAACTTCCCTTTCATATAAATTCTTAGATATTATTTTGAAGGGTCATTATCGTACTATTCAACTTTATGAAGCGGTTTGTCATTGGGAATATTTTTTGTTTCATCTCGAAATTAGTCTTACACAGCTTCCCGTTTTTCGGGTCAGTAAACGAAGTATCATATAAAAAATTGTATCATTAATTAATAACCCAATAAATTTAAAATATTTGAAATATCTTATTAAAACCAATAAGTATAAGTTGAAGATGAAATCACGTATTTCGGAATATTTTTATAATACTTTTTGATGAAATAGCAGTCTTTATCAATATAGTCAAATCAAATATACTTAGAGTTATTTTATTGTATTGACTAAATTGACTGTAGTTTATAGGATTTGATTGAATTGGCTGAAAGTCAAGTGCAGTAGGCGTCCACTCTGAAGTGGGTTATGGGCCCAAGCATTTGGTCATACAAATTAGCATATAAACTGTTACAGGCTAGTGCCTAGTTAGTATTATTAGGGATCCAACGCTGGTAGTTCTACACGTTCTTGCGATGCTCTGAAGTAGGGAAGAATCCGTATGAGGACACGTTTCCATATCTAACGTAACCGAAGGTTGTACTGGGAGGTTATATTATCTTAGCTCTATAGCTACTTCTTAGCAGGGATTTTTCTTTTCTTTTTTTATCGAGGTTTATAAACAAAGTCCAACCACCTTAAGCGACAACTTCGGCCTTAGTCCTTTTACATATAAACCTTGATTTCTTTCCGACGGTGTTTTAGTTATTTATTAGCAGCTATAGCTTGGAACTATGTTATTATCTTTCAACTTACTGAATTTGGACCCCTAGGTTCTGGAGTAATTCCTTGACGTACGCATTAGAAAGTACTTTTAAAGAGTTTTAGAGGTTTAACATAATTAATTTACGATTTAATACGAACGTTTTGCCGATTCCTTACGAATGGAACTAATCGAATTGGATTAAACCGTTCGGAAATACGTTTGACATTTGGAATAACGAATTATCGACGTACTAAACACGTTAACGAATATAATTCGACAGCTTGAAATTGCCGGTATACCTACTTCCTCAGGATAATTTCCCCTTCAAGGGGTTTTCTCCACGTATGTTACAAACAACACTATTGTTATATCGTTCCTTATCGGAAATCGTGTTAACTTCTTAAACGACGAAAATTAGAATTCCTTTACTTTCTATTACGATGCGGGAGCTCCTTTCAATATGAGCTAACGATTTAAACGTAAACCTTTGAATTAGCCGCTTAAGTTTTTCAGTATCAAATTACGATTCCTGGAATAAAAAGTTACGATATTATATAAATTACATCGAAACCAAAAATTTATTGGTATTTAAATGAATTAATTTTATGCTATCTTTTAATAGTTCGAGGGCCCCGCTAAGAATATTTTAAAGAAATGTTATACCCGCGGAAACGAAAACGATATTAATGACTCTAACTCTTTTATAATTATGATTTACGCTTATTATTAATACTTTAATACGGTCAAAACAGTTATCGTTGGACTTACGAATATGAAATAAGGAGTTCGTAAACGATTTTACGTTTTCTTTAACGATTGCCAGACTTTATTTGTGATAGCTAGCGGCATAGGTTGGGAATCCGCTGTTAAGCTTATTATTTTGGAAGTAGTTATTAATAATATACTCATTAATAAGTTATTCCCCTTTAATATAATGGCGACTTATAACGAATAGGTAACTTATACCCAACTTATTAACGGACGCCTTTATAATTTACGTATTCGTTACGGCGACATTAGTACTGTTATTATTAGGGTCGTTTTATATAATGGTAATAATCGTGGTGACGCGCCCGCTTGAAATAACTAGGGCGATGTTATTATAACTAGTGAAAACTTTTTTCGAATGGCTTTTAAACGGCGCGTCACCTAAGTTAACTACTCGAAACTCTCTTGTTATAGGGTCTTTGTTTTATAATTACGTTATGACTCGAATTGTTACCGTATTTGAACTTATCCATAACATCTAAGGTAACGCCTAAGTAGTTTGAACGTTAAAGCCATTATAGTAATTTATTTTACTTTGACCGAAGATTTTATCCACTTTAAGACGAAAAAAGCGTAATTTTTATATAAAATCGGGTACAAGAGTTAATAAAACTTTAATTTTTCTCAGTACCTTAGTTCTAACTTTAAAATATTTTTTTTTATAATGTATTGACTTTATAATTTCATTTGTTATATTTACGCTTTAGTTAGCATAGACTATAAATATAATAATGTTATGAGTAAGTAGCTTATCGATTACTTACAGTTACCGCGCTTTCCTAGCTTATTACTACGATTTAGCAAAGTTATGTACCACGTATCCGGTTTTTCTTTACGACTTATTTCCTTTTTAACCATTTTAAATATCAACCCTGACAAATATCGCTACCTAATATATGGTTATATTGCCCTTGTCTATAATATAACGTCATTTTGGGTGAACCCTGGAAAAAATATTAATAGATTATTTACAACGTTTCGAAAAATATATTACTTTTGGGACGAACCAGTAACTATTGCGGTTAGGAATGGGGATTTACGCCCGTTTAGAAACTGCCGAAAGGGATCGACGCTATTATATTTTACGTTATTTTGCAAAAGGCCCGCAGAGAACGAGCCGCAACTATGCGGTTCGCCGCTGTCTTGTTTAAAGATATTATCAAAGTATTCACCCCAAAACCGCTCATCTCTATTTACAATGAACTTCCCGCTACCTTAAGGAATTCGCCCCTTTATTTTATAAAGCCCTTAACGATTAGCTACCGTCTTACCGCTTCCGAGAAAAATACGAAATCTTCTTTCGCATCGATAATTAGGGTTAACCCTTAGAAGTTCCGTAGGGCCTTTTATACGGCATATTACGTAAGGAACTCTTTATATTACGTAAAACTTTAACCGAGTTATTTTACCAGAGCTATATTAGAGCGTGCAAGTTTTCAACGGGTTCCCCGGTTCTTTTCGTTGAAAAATACGAAGGTAGATTACGTTTTTATATCGATTATCGCCGGTTTGATACTATTATGAAAGCTAATCTATACCTGTATTTCTATTGAGAAAAAGTTTACGAATATTTTACAAATTTAATAGTTTATCAAGCTAGATAATAAAGTCGCTTTTTATAAGTTTTATAGTTAAAAGAGAAACGAATAAAAGACTATATTTCGTATACGTTTTAAATTCTTCGAATAGTTCATTACTTCTTTAAGCTTTTTAATACTCCTACCACCTTTTGACGGTATATTAATAATTCGTTACGCACATTTTCAAATATCATTTGTTTCGTTCACTTCGATTATATTTTCGTTTACTTCCATGGTGCCTTTGATAAGTATACAATTAAGGTTAAATGATTTTTAAACCTCTTAAATGCTGTGAAATTTAACCTAAATATTTCTAAATGCGAATTCAGCGTTTGAAAAACCAAGTAACGAGAATTAGTTATCGAGATTGAAGTTGTCGTACGTATAAACCCAAAGAAGCTACGCGTTATCCGGGAAAAGGCAGTTTTTACGTCGATTTTTGAAAATATAAGGGTTTTTTGGATTCGGAAGCTTTTACTAACACTTTAAACGTGACTATTCGACGATTATTAAAATATTACTTTGACTAACCTGTAAAAGCACTTTATTTTGTTCGAGTCCCAAAGAAGGAACTTTTTTCGCACGACTTAAGTCTAGCTTTTTTTTTCGAAACTATGTTCGTCCAATTGGAATTTAACTGTGATACCTTTTTCAAAACCGATTGTTTTGGTTGGGTTTTAAGAGGCTGTTTTCTTCAACACGAAGATTACTGTAACCTACACTTAGTAGTCTATTACTCTCTTCATTGGTCTCCCAACGAATATAACCACGAAATTTACGATAAAATGTTATTCGGGACTATAAGCTGGTGAAAAGTATGGAACGCGAAGATCAGTAAGTTACGCTCGTTTACAATTTTAATAGTTTTTCAAAACTGAAAGTACTTGATTATTATATTACGGCTATTTAAACGATAAATGCATTGGTTTAAACGTTTTTCGTTATTTCGTTTAATGTTAGTTTATAATAAAGCGGCAAATTATATGCGGTGCGATACATTATTCTAACGAAACTAATATATTTTTAAGGGCCTTTCCGATTCACGTCTTTTAGGTCGAAAACTCCAATTATTACGTTTTTAATATTCTGCTTCCGAATCGCTTTCGCGTATATATATCTCCCGGTTAATCGTCGCCGAAGAATTTATTTTGGAGGGCCATAAACTTTTTACCAACATTAAACTTTAAACTTATTAGAAAGCCGTTATTATATGCTATATTACCTACCTCTTATTGGTATGTACGGTACATATAGGCGATTGATATTTCCTAACGGATATGCGTACCGACGGCGATCGTGCGTTTAAGGTGTAAAGGGACTGAGGCCGAAGCTATTGCTCAAGGTGGTTGGATTGTGTCTATAAACCTCGATGAAGAGATAAAGGATAAGTCTCTGCTAGGAAGCTGCTATAGAGCTAAGATAATACAACCCCCATTTACGTAACGTATGGAAGTGTATCCTCATGCAGCTCCTTCTCTGCTCCAGAGTATCGTAAGAGCGTATAGAACTACTAGAGTTAGATCTCTGGTAATACTAACCGGGCACTAGCGTTTAGTAGGTTTTGGAAAGATGTCATTTTGAGGTTTTGAGTGGCGTAGGACTTGGTGACGTGGCGTAGAGTGAATTTCTAGATTTATTTTTGGAGGTAGAGGCTTGATGTTTTGGCGTGAAATCGCGTGATAACTTGTCGACTTAGTTTAAATTCACGTAATGTAGCTTTATTAGCGTAACTTGGCGATTCTTTTGGTTCTCGCTTAAAGTAGCGATGTTAACGATTAAATCTGCATTAGTAAAGGAGAAAGATTAAAATAGGAATAAAGGTTTGTTGTAAAAGGTAAGATCGAAGGTCGTTGTTATAGGTAGAGATCCATGGTTATTTTTTATTTTGGCCGTAAGACTTAGTCCTTTCTTCAGTAGTAGCACCCACAGTAATACTAACTTAGCCGTTAATAAACTTGCCGATTTAAGACTTTTAGCAGTCAATTTCAACACTCTTTAGGAAAGTTTATCAAGATTTCTTAGTGTTTTTAATAACGATACTTTCGTTACTTTTAAATTACCGTGAAATCCGCCATATTCTAGAAGTCTTCTCCACTTACTACCGTAAAAACCGTCGTAGTTTGTGGAGGCTTTTTGCAAAAATATTTCCACTACCCTAGTAATCGTTCAACATAGAGCGTAACGGGAAAGTAGCTTCTTTTTCTACTTATTCAATCTATGATTAACCCAATAAGCACTTATAAGTATTGGTAGGGCCTTATATCGTTGCAAAGTTATCGATTCGAATAGTAGTCGAAGTCAAAGTAGTATTGTATCAGTTAAGTAGTAATTGTATTGTTCTATGGTTGACAAACCATTAGCTGGTTTGCACAGCAATTTGTATGGCCAAATTCTTGTCCCGTGCCCTAGTATGAAGTGGTCGCATACTGTTCTTACTTTGCAGCCAATACAGTAGGCCCGCACAAAACAATATACTATACTTACAGTAAAGTTAACTTACTTCACTGCGAAAACTACTATTCCAACAGAATAAAAGATAACATTTTCATCTTTTACTCTTCTTACGTAAATTCCTTAAGCTCTATCAACCCTTCGCAAAATTCGGATAATCTCACCGAACTTTCTGATTTTAGTATACGTAAAATCCTTACATTTTTTAACTTATTTAGCATATATTCAATAATTTGTTTTGTACGTCTTACCAACTAATATCATTTTTTCAAATCCGGCTTTAATATCTTTCATTGGTCCAATTTAACATTTAATTCAATTAAATTGTCACGACGAACATTCCATCGATACGACCATTTTTTCTATTAGGAGAATTAACTTCTCTGCTTCTTATACATACTTTTAAGACTTTCAGTATTATAATACGAATTATACATTATATTTCCAACGATTAGTTTGAAAATTTCTCCCGAAAATTATGATAAACATTGATTCCTTGAGTATTCCCATTCTAATAACGAAAAATAATGTTTATCACGTACATATTCGTTGCATTAAAATCTAAAACATTTACCGGCGTTTCGATTTTCTTATCACACAAATTAATATTCATATACTTCAAAACACTTTTTGAAAACATTATATATTCGAATAATATGTTCACATACTCGCTAACTTCGACTTTGCGTGTTTCTAGTAACTTCATGGGGGTGACGTCGTGGTACGTAAGGTGCTATAACAAATAAATTATAATGATAAATTGTTTTATACATTGGAAATAATATGACGAAAGGGTTTTCGAAATCAAAAAGAAAATAAAAGCGTGTAATACGTAAATAAAATACGGATAAAATGAAGCGTTCCGCGCTCTTAAATACAAATAAAATGCAAATGAGATAAAACTGAACGTTCTAAATTGGGAATTCGGCGAGTATAAGCATTGCATTGACTAAAACGCTAATAAATTTAAACTTCGTAGGTATCAACTTTAAAAAAACTGAACATAATAGGTCGCATAGGTTAAGGACTGAATATCGGAAGTTATTTATATAAAAGTTAAAATAATATGTAGGAACGCCGGGAATTACTTTGGGTGCTTCCAATACTATTTTGACTGCGTTCAAAATATACATAAGCGATTTTAATTCCCGTTTGGTATAGTTATTTGTTCGGATAAGGCCCAATAAAAGGGTTTGAAACTTGATATTATACGTAGTTAGTATGTAATAAACCGCTCTCCAAAAAAATTCGGATACATCTAGAACTCTAAATGAGTTAATAGTGGCGTAAAGAGGCTTTCGATAGTTAAAAGACATCAACTAAGTTAATAATATCGTACTAAAGTTTTTTTTTTTGAAAGCCACTTCGGATTATACAATTTTCTATGCTGCTATGTATTTCTTACTAATACTAGTATTAGAACGCAGAATGTTAAAGGCCGCTATAGCATCATGAGATAGGAACTCAACTAAGGTTCGTCCATTTTTTCTTAAGCTATTTTCAATCTATCAAATTGATTTTTAATCATTGTCGCTTACGTTGTTATATCAATGTATTAAAAAAACTATATAATATTTGTAGTATGATAGTACAATAGATGTTTAAAGAAGGTAAAGCGATATTTGGAGAGTATATGCCTCAGGGTAAAGATTATGAGCTCTCCCTTGGAGCGTGGAACTCTACTATATACTCTGCTAATTTGCGCCTTGAAGCGTAACAGACTATCATACACTCTACCAACTTAGTTCCCCACACTTGTTAACTATAATGATATCTAGTAATATTCAACCTAATGAGCTCCAATAATATACTTTAGCTATATTGCTTGTTTTTTTATATTTCCTCATTCGTTATACAATTGGTGGTTTATGAGTTATATATTATTTGCCTGTTGTGGTTACTTAATATAAAAAACTTTGTATTTATTTCCTCAATATTCATGAGTATGGACTACCGTAAATATATTAATTATAATAGCTTTTGGATTTATCGCTTTATATTAGCGAATCAATATGTAAAAGGAAAACCATAATATTAAATCGCAATGTTAACAGGGTATTTCTTAGTGAGGATAAACACTGAATATATAAATCTTTTAAATTTCATAAGGAAAAATCCTTAGTCAATGTTCTGTTACAACGGCAATTAAAAATTAAAAATAAAGAATACACAATGATATTACTATAAAAAACAAAGAAATTGAACTAAAACTTAAAAATACATATTAGAATTATATCAAAAGTTTTCAATAATAAATCTGTCAACCAATCCACACAATAAAGTAAATTCATATTGGAACCAAGCTATAATGGCATTGGAATATCAATAATAATAAATTCGTGTAAAAACCTTGATTATATAATTGAGATTTTGTTGGTAGTCTTTTATTGTTGCAATGTAGTCGATTAGAATCGTGGTTAAAGTAAATCGCGTATTTCATTGAAAGTGGTAATATGTTTACTTCAAAGTTCGGCAAACCACTGGTCGATTTAGACACTAATCCATATAAACAACTTTTTGTCCCATATCCTAGTTTAAATTGAATATTTTCTATACATAATTAATCATCAATATATTTCATTTGTAGTCATTTATTTTATATGCAGTCAGTACATTTGACTTAGCTATACTTCCATTAACTATTGTTACAATAGTAGGGACTTTTTTGTTTTGGACGTGCGCATTATCATTGCCAATTACCAATTTATAGTAATACTTCACATTCCTCTTGTCTATTTTAGCAAAACTATTACTAATTTCAGTCTATTTCATACCTAAATTAACTCCAATTATAATCCTTAACCCCTTATATCCAAGTATTAGTATCACTAATTCCTCTACATAAATTTCTCGTTAGAAAGTTATATGCGATACATTACATACTTTGCGGAAATATATCTAGGCATACTAATACAATACATTACTACCTTATATTTTTTTTATTTAGCTATAGTATCTTTATTCCTTCGCTTTATATATCAATAGGTACACGTAGTACTTAATTTGTATGTTTAGCTTATTAGTATTTACATACTTTTATAGAGAGGCGATATCATTAGTCTTGGCTTTAATGTTAACAGGGTATTTTTCACATTCGATACACTTAGGTTTATAGATGTTACGGGTCTCGCATACGTCTTTCAAAATCCTTTCGTTTTTTATATGACTTTTTTCATTGGTTTCACCGAATTGGGAAAAGTATATGTAGAGGCTATGGGAGTTAGTATAATCGACTAAAAGTATCAGAGTTCATTCCAATTGCTTGGTGATCTTTTTTTATATGCCATCAGTTGCTATGATGATGTAAAATTTTATTATCACGTTATTAACTTCCCATGCTGGAATACATCGTTATATGCATTTACACATGACGTTTTGTTAATATACATGGTTTACAGGATTTGATAATGACTTACTAGATTCATTTTATTTGATAGATAAGATAATAAATTCGATTGAGTAGGAAAGGTCGACGTTGTTTATGAGAACGCCGTTTCGAAATATAATTAACATTCCAATCATCAAGTTCACCGATATCATACCAATATAACTATCTAAATTGTTCATTATAAATTGGATACGCTCATTCAATTTGTTGAAGTTTTATTATATCGATTTTAAACTTATTTTCGTGATTAATAGGCAGAAAATTATCACAGTTGTCAAAACGTAACATTATAAGTCGTTTGTTCCATTTATATATAGTATTTTTACTATCTTTACTCGTTAATTTTATCAATTTCGCCAAGCGCTTAGCTTCCCGTCCTCAACGTAAGTTAAAGTAAGTATTACAAGCATTATTAATATAATTGATACGGATTAACGATCCATTAGATTTTAGTTGTATGCCTTTAACCAAGATTTCAATCAACTTGTACTTTTCGATGTTTTAATTCTGAAGAAAACGTTATTTAGCTATTATAAATTTAACTTTTCCAAGGAAATGTATATTATTGTTCTCTATGTGAATAATATCGAAATCTTCTTTTTAGTTGGTAATAGCTAAAGGTAAAACGTTAATTTTTTTGATTTTGAATCTATTTTTAAAATATGTTTCTCACATTCAAAATTACTTGATACTTGTTTTGACTAGTTGATATTAAGGTTTAATATATCGCACACCATATTATTAGAAGGTTAGTTCTTTAATTTCTTTCCACAATTGCAATAATGAAATTTATCCAATATCTATAAATAAATATATGTACGCTTATTCAATATGATGGTTATTCAGGCTCAACTTACTGTTTGCATTAGTAATTGAACTAACTACAATTATAACTATTGAATATCAATTGGTCCTTTTCATTATATACTATTAATTAAGTATTGAATCTTTTTTCTTTCATTATTGTATTTTTAAGCTATTAATATGAATTTTGCAAATAACAAGTTCGTGGTTTTTCTTGTAACCTCATAAAAAAATTTACCTGAAAACTTTCTGGTAATGCTTTTCAAATTATATTCATCATATTTATTACATTACGTGACGTCGAAGGAGGGTTTGAATCTATATTTAGGTGTTTTCAGTAGACTTACCCAATACATTATGTATGCTTTCGGCACTTAAATTCAAGGCTAAAAAGGTAACTTCTTTTTTTTAAATATTACCCACATTGTGATATATGTTTTCTCAGGTGAGCCGTTCTCATCGCCCCTCTTCCATTTAATATATACTTTCTCTTGAGGTGGTTTTCCGTTCTTTTGTTATTTTATAGTTTTATTAACGATCGGTATAGTAGGATTATATTAGTTTATTTCATCAGTTAAAACAATTCCATCATACTTTAGAGGATTTTTATACGGTTCGAAATAAGTCATACGAAAAGTGGTGACACCATTTACGGGTTTCAAAATTACGTTTAAACTAACAACATTCAATATTCTATATGGTCCATCTTATTTATATAATTATCTTTACTGGTAGATCTTAATTTTCAGAAGTAAAATAAGTACATTTATTATCAATTGTCTCTTTTTGGTATTAAAGATATTATTAATCTGGTGACGTTCTAATTTCTTTTCTAATTCCTTCAAGGGTTCATTATATACTATAATTCGCTTGAGGTATTGAATGATAGTATCGATTAAGTTGTTATACGTAAATACGTATTAAATACTGTTAAAGCTGGTATTAAACCATTAGAACTAAAGATATCGGTAAAGCCTTTTTGTTGATAGATCTTGATTGATAAGTCTTTGGATGTTGCAATATTGTCGATTCAAATCGTGTTCAAAGTAATAGTAGTATTGTAAATTCATGTGTAAAATATATTATTATAGGTCTGGCAAACCGCTAGCTAATCTGAACACCCATTTTTATGGTTAATTGCTTGGCTAATACCTAAATTGAAATGGATATATATAATATGGTACTTTATAATTAATATACTTGACTAATAAAATAATACACTTAACTTACATTTAGCATAGTTAACTTAATTGCTAGTATAATTGACTGATTGCATTGTAATCACTACTGTTTCAATACTAGCGGCGTTTAATTTTATGCGTGTATAGTAATATGGTTAACCGCCTATTTATAGAAGCCTTTGAAAAGCCTTTTAGTCAATCGATTGGACCCTTCTTAATTCCAATATATTCCGCACCCAAATTTACTTATATTACCCTTTTATACTATATAGTTCCGAGTTATGACTTTATTCATTCTCGTGTATAAATCTTTCGCCAAAAACTTGTATATACCTCAAACTTATTTACACTAGTTAATCAAGTTTCCGGCTTCAATTCCCTACAAATCTTCCATTTTACTAAAGTTCTCCTACTTCACTCCCTACTTTTTAGCACGTGAAATAACCCTGTTGAACGTCCTCTTAATGTAGCTCTCAATACGTATGGTTACCTTGTTGTTGTCTACAAACTTTTCGAGGGCTTTATTTGGTACCGACTTCGCTATAGTATCCTCCGGGTTATCTTTATCGTCGATCAACTTGAACGCCTCGATTTCCATATTCTTGTAGGCTGAGCGAAGTTCTATTATATTAATTTTCAGATTTTCTGAGCCAATTTTTCATAGTTTTGAATGGTATTTAAATTAGCTTACCGTATCATTATTAATTGTAACCGGAACAGGTAGAATCTTCAATTATCTGGTAACGATATTGGGTGTTTTCTATATCGCCTTCCCTATATTAAAAACGGTTATCACTCCGTAAACTTCGAAGCCAATAAAATTTATGTGATCCTTCTACATTTGAATAAGATCCAAAGAATAAAACTCTCTATAATTATAAACAAGTTTTCCTATAATCTTTTTTCATAAAAGATTGTTATGAGAAATTCAATATATAATGATAAGTTGATAATATTAGCAAATGATCCGTTCATGAAAATTATGAACTTGGATTTCAATAAGTTTCTCAAAATCATATTAGTCACACGGTACGATTTCTTATATAAAAGTTCAACTCTTTATTTAATAGATTTTTATCCTGATAAATTAGGTTTTAAGTTTTTATCGTAAGTAAAAGATCATAAAATTCCTCCGATTGGCACAGTGTCATAATATTTCTACTACGTGTATACTGCTTCAAATACCTTGAAGCCGTTACCATATTAATCTTGTTAATTGAAACTAATCTAACGTTTTAATTTTTTTGACAGAAACTAAGGTTAATGTCGTCAATACTATGCTTATGGATTAACGATTTGCTAAAATCAAAGTATTTTCCCTTCGAAAATGTTGTAACCGACTAGTAATTCCAGAACTTAAAGTCCTTAATCTCACGTAACTTCGATGTCATCAAGTTAGCAGCTTACCGAAGAAGGTATCGTCAATTTCTATACCCACTTAACCGAAATTTTCATCCCACGTAATCAATCAATACGGGTTGTAAGTTAACAATTTAAAACTTAACTTTGATTTAAAATGCGATTGAAAGGCTAGGAACTACTTAATGCTTGATTTTACTAGTTCATACAATAGTTTAAAACACTCTATAACTATTTACAATCGGTATTTATCGCAAAGTTCTTACGATAGCTCTAATAAAATGTTTCTCTATAAATCTGTTATTGATTACCTTTATGTTTAGATAATATTATAGAAATTAAGGGTGAACTTCCCATTGGTTTATGATAATAAAAAGGTTACTAATACGATTATCAAAAATTACCTAGATTTTGAAACTATTGCCAATTACTTTAGGATTTAGTCTTTACCTTGATTAATGGATTTTAAAATGAGTGGACGTAACTTTTCGTACCACCTCCCTGTAGTCGTGCCTTTAACCTCATAAATAATCCTCGACTGGAATATTATAATATTTAAGTCTTGGAGGTTGAAGTCGCGTTTACACATAAATTCTAGAACTACTTCAAGAAAGGATCCATCAATCATAAACTTATTATTCTTTCGGAAAGGCTTAATTACAGTCTTAATAATTACTTATATACGGAGTTTGATAACCAAGTCTTAATTATCTTTCTTCCTTATAGTAACTCCAATAGTATTATAAATCCGTCTCGATATATATTCTTTGTCCTTCATGATCCTTGGTTTTGGTGGTATGCTGTGCCATCAACGTTTTTTCGGTTTTTCGATTACAAGAGGAGAAAGATGATATGATCCGATTACTTTAACTTGAGCATCTCGATAATCATTGTCATGATCACCATTAGTCTCCCCAATATTAGATTTAATCTGAATTATACAAAATGTCATAAACCATTTAATAATTTTAATAATTATCTTGAAATTATTGATATACAAAATCTTAAACGAGCGACCTCATTTACCTTACTCTCGCCATATAAAGACTTTATTGAATTATGAAAAAAATATCACATCCATCGTAATAAAGCTTTTCATAATGTTAAAAATATTATTAACTTAGCGTCGTACCGATTTCTTTTATAGTTTCTTTAAAAATTTGCCGTACATTATAATCGTTTCCTGGGTACTTACCAATAATAGGGACTCGATCGTTACAAAACGATATACTTGAAGGACTAATAATGTTGGTATAAGCTCATTATAACCTACAGTTTCGTTTGAACCCTTTGCTGATATTAAAAATATACATTCTAATTCGTCAAATTTCCAATTTTCAATGTAAAAATATTACCCAGCTTACAAATTAATATTTATACTCCTTCAACCATCATCATACTCCAAAATATCTTAATTAATACCATATTACACTAAATTCCCATTATTTCAACATTAGTTTAAAATTCCGCTATTGAAAAATTAGTAATAAAGTTTAAACAACGATATTGAGTGAGAATAGGTATGCATTAATGTATAATATATTGAACGGTTTTCGAATTTACTTCGCCAACCGCGATTTAAGGAATTTGAAGTCGTAAGAAAAGGTTGCTGAGTGTATACTGTAGGTAATAAAATTATTAAACAAGTAAAATATATCAATTGAAATCTCGTAATTCAAGTTCCTACCATTTTCAATGTAAACTTAGACTTTTAGGGGGCTTAAAATTGTGTTTGTCATTAGTAATACATTTTTTAAATAGCCCTTAAAACAAATCATGATACATTTTTATGCTTTGCGAACTTCAAGACTTTGTATAACCTGTCGACAGCGAAGTAACTCAAATATCGATGTGATCAACGTTTTTTTAACTCCGTAAAGTTTAATACCGTTGCCTCAGGTCTCTAGAAATAAAACCCAATGTACCAATACTTAAAAACGAAAGGGAACCATCGGTATTTTTAAACTAGTTAGTAAGAATTAACGTCGATATTAACGTCACGTATTCTCATATTTTATCAAAATAATAATGATGTGAGAACTTTCACGATATAGAATATTATCCAGATAAAAATTATTTTTATAGTCGTCGATCCAAATAATAGTAGTTGTTCTATAGGCTGAAGCTAGCTCTTACTTTATTATCATTTCAAAGATTAATCTTCGTAATAGTAATGATTCTTCGTCGTATTTCCAGCTACTACAAAAAGCCTCCTATAAAGCATTCTACTACTCTTACGTCGAATATAATATCTTATAACGTATGGTTTATCCAATGATCGCAAAGTTTAACGACTTTAAAATGGTTAAGTATTTGATTTTCATGGCAAATTTAATGGTTTTGAACAATCAAGTAGTATAAAAGAGAAAAGTCAGCTATGCACTAAACTACTTTAAAAGTAGTATTTCCATACAATATAGCTTACTTTAGCATGTATTTATATTGAACAACCTCTTCAGTTTTACAATCTACGAAAAAATCCAAATTCTTCTATATAAATATATATGGATACAAAATATAATATATTACTTATTATTTATAACAGTTAACCGAACGCTAACTAATTAATCAACAACTGAACTTGTTACACATCTATACCTTTTACCACTATCACAATGATAGTTTTTACGATTATCAAATACATTTCAATCTCACTTACATTACTTTTTCTAATACAACTCTTAATCACAAGGCTTTAAAAGAGTGTTTAAAGATTAAGACTTTTCTTATCAACAATTGATATAATATTTTATTATAAGGTTATTATTATTCAAATTATAGAAGATGACAATATAGGGGTATATATTGACCAAATATTACATACTAACTATCACAATAAAAAAAAAGGAGCAAAACTGCCTAAAAACCCATTATTGATAACATTGGGTCATTGTAAAGTGTATTCAAACTCGCTGATGCTTGTAACGAGTACTAGGACATATTCACAGAAACAAACTTGGTCAACCTATACCGTTTCTAGTACTTACAATTACAATATCAAATTCATAAACGTATAATTGAGTATATCGATTAATATTTCCTCCTATTTATTTTTAACCACTCTATTTTTTTACCTTATCTTAACATAGTATGTATTATATTACGCAAAGTTAACGTTTCATTATAGGTTATTTTTTATATTGTTATTAAACTTACGAACAATTATTACTTGAATGAAAATAGTTAGTAATAATTTATGATGTGACCTGTATGAATAACTAGATATACTAAGTGGAAACCTAATGACAAAACTACTATTCAATAGAAAATGTTGAAAAACAACATTATATAAATGTTGAGTAGCTTATAAAGTTTACCTTCATACTTTTCCACGTAGTTTTAAATTTTATCGTAATCTATTAAAAATTCATCCTTTATATTTATCATTTTAATACGTTTATAGAGGAGGTCACGACAGTAATCCTAATTATCGATAGTGTTTCTTAGTAACTTAAGTCTTAAAGTACAAAAGTTTTGATGTTAGTGGTAGTAACAAATCATCTATCCTGATGGATAAAATCCTATAATAAAACCTAAAATCTATTCATATGAATAAGTATACCTACCATTGAAAATTTCGCCTTAAAGAATTTGACGATACTAAGGAAATTTTAATAGACTTACAGAATCTAACAAGTTTAAGGTAATCTATAAGTAACTTAAAGAATTTAAAGTAAGCTTGAATAGAGTTAATGACCTTATTTAATAAACTGGTGGATAGCATTAAAATTGTACCTTTTTTGCCGCATCAGTAGCTACTATTTCATGTGTTCTATCTACGCTAACTACGTAATTCTTGCTATAAAATACTGAAACAAAACTATACAAAAAGAAGAAGTGGTTTTTTATTATCGACGCGGAAGGAATTAATATGAATATGGTTCAAAATTTAACTTAACTAGAGATTAAAAAGTGTTCCTTTAAAACGTATACAAAGGCCATAAAGATCAAGAACTCCCTTTACTTTACCTTGTAAATTATGAGAATTAAAATATCAAAGGTAGTCTTTCAGTTTTTTTAATTCGAAAAATTGTTTTGCTGGTCATAATAAGGTTAATGATAGAATGTGAATATTATTTCCATTATCCAGTTTTTTTTATCATGGCCTTAGTACCAATTCAAAACATTTTCTATATATAAACTATTGAGTTGTTACGAACCTCACGAAAGTTCTTAAAAGGGTAAGCATCGCAACAAAACCTTTTGCCGAACTTTTACCAGAAAATATACTAGCTAACGTAATTAGTTAGGTGCTTTGTAGTAAACATTTCTTTCGTATTTCTTCCTCATAATTTTCTCGTAAAATTATTGTGGACAAGAGAATCGAGCTCTTTGTTTTTTAATTCTATTTTAGTGGAATGTTATATGAATTTACTTTTTCCGGCGAAAGAATTGAGAAATTTTAGGGAATAAAAGCTTAGGTATTTGAGTTAGGAAACTGGAACTAGGTATGAGATAACATAATATAGCTTTCTTCATCCGACTTGGCGATTCTTGAATTTTTTGTTTGAAGTAGCGATTTTGAAAATGAATAATCTCGTGATATAAGAGAAGGGTAAAATATTTGTGTAGGAGGTGAGGTTTGATATAGAAAAAAGATTCAAAGATTGTTTGTTAATGTTATTTATAGCATAAGGTTTTGGAACTTAATCGGTCTTGTGATTTAAAATTTTCAATAGTAGAACCAGCGGTATTAGTAACTTAGACATTTGCCAACTTGACGATCTTTGAGATTTTTAGATAGTGGATCTGAACTTTTTTCTTCCAAGAACATTAAAGTAAGATCTCTTAATGTTTTTGATGAATTACCGATGATGTTGCTACCTTTTAATTACCGTAAAAAACCGATGCAATTTAAAGTTTTTTTTTTTTCCATTTATTGCTGAGAAACAAATCCAATAACAAAGTCACTGTATAAGAATCTTTTCTCTACCTTTCTATTACATCAAGCGTAACCGAAAATAAGCTTTTTATTCTACAAAGACAAGCTGAACTCAGCCTAATAAGCACTGATTAGTGTTAATAGGTATTTTCCAATATGATTTGAAACGTTACAATGTTGTTTATTTCGAATAGTGGTCAAAATAATAGTAGTATTGCATGGTCAAGTGATAGATGTATTGTTTTAGGTTTTGTAGACCGCCAGCGGGTCTGCATACTAATTTTTATATCTAATTGTTTCGTTCATATCCTAGCCTAAAGTAAGTAAATACTGTATTTGACTGTACAATCAATACAGTCAACCTATAAAATAATACAGTTAATAGTCAGTCAGTACAGTCAACTAACTTGATATTATAGTTGACTGACTACACTGCAATTAGTACTTTTCCAACACTTTTACTATCATTTATAAATTTCTATTTAAATTTTCAATACTTCTAGTTTATATCATATAAAGTTTTACGTAAGTTTTATGTAATACTACGTATACCGTATAAACATTACTAATACTTTAATATGTTTCAACAAAATTTATTTTGTATTCAACCCCTATTAACTCAACGTTAGCTTGGAACTTCATCGCAATTAAATTGATACAAATATAGTGAATTAATAGTTTTGAGGTTTTAGGTACCTATAAAATCACAGGTTATGTAATGTTTTCTATATTGTTTTAGCCATCATGGTTTTAAGGAACTTGTCAATGTGAAATATAATTTTAGTGTTGTCAACGTGAATTATAGACTTTCAATTGAAGTGAAACACGTAAAAGAAATCTTTAAAGTTGAAGTCTTGCTTTTTTTAAACGTAAAGTTAAATTTAAGGGGATTTAAAGGTGTGTTTGAGAATAATGATGTAGTTTTTAATCTCTTTCAACGTTAGTCAGTCTATATCTTCATAACAAGCTATCTTAAGGATTCTGTATAGTTTATTGGTCGCCGGATGATCAAACTGTCGATGAAATTAACAAAATTTCGATTATGCAAATTCTGATACCGTTGTTTTTGATAATGAATAACGAAACTACAAGTTTCCCATTATAAACTAAGTATAAATCATGAATGTTTATATTTAACCAATTTTTTGATTGAATATAAACTGTAATACCGAGATTTCTTTTTTTAAGGTGAAAGAGGAAAAGAGTCGAGGATTCTAAGATGTGGAAAATAATGGGTTCAACAACTGTAATTACAATCGTCGATCAAAGTAAAAAGAGTTTTTTCAAAGCCAAATTCAACTTCAACTTTACCCTCATCCATATGGTTGAGCTATATAACGGTATTTTTATCCCTTGGCAGTACTATATATTAAAAATAGCGACGTATCAAATATCGTAGTACTTCAATATCTAGTATGATATTTTTGAAATTTTGGGTCAAGTAATGATCACAAATAATGAACAAATATTTAGAGCCAGAATCATTATTGTTATAACCGAAAGAAAGGTTGTCGACTATCAAATAATATAAAATGACGTGGTAAGGTAATTATTACATTATTCTACAATTGGAGCTAAGATATGTTTACTAACTCATAGTTTTTTATATATCTTTATCATCTCATATATCCGTATTTTTCAATGTTTATTACGCATTTAATTGACTTTAAATCAAACATAATAGGGTATCAAGTGTAATTTATTACCTATTCGAATTTACATTCGAAAAAAATATAAAATATTGACAAATATTTTTGTTGAACACATATTTAACATCTTTTGGCGTTATTTTATGGAAACCTATAAATTTAATTTAATAGTCTTTCGTTAAAGTATTTATATTCTAACGTACTGTTGAAATAGTACTACATGCAGTGCAGTAGGTTCACTTTATTTACAGTAAATTTGACTATACTGCAAGTTTATTTTTTTGCTTTTTGTGGACTTACTGCATTGGGTGTAAGTCGAGTGCAGTACGTTTCAATTCAATGTAGGGAACGTGCCAAGCAATTGGCCATACAAATTATATTGTAAACCGGTTAGCGGTCTGCTAAAACTAGAACAATATATCCACTATCTAACCACGCAATACTACTGTTACTTCGACCAATCGAATCGACAACGTTGCAACGTCTAAGACCTACCAACACTAATTAATGTTTGCTTATTGGCTTAATCATAGATTAGCTAAGTAGAAGAAGAAGCTACTTTCTGGTTACACTTTAAATTAAACGATGGCTAGAGTAAAGGAAAGATTCTTGCGAAGGGCCTCTAATATAACGCTGGTTTTCACAGTAGTAAGTAGAGAAGACTTATAAGCTGCGCTGGTTTTCACAGTAACTTGGAGGTAGCGATGTTATTGCTATCGAAAACACCATAAAAATCATTATTGATTATTTTTATAGTCATTGAGATTAACTATCAGAGGTTTTAAAATTAGGCAAGTTGGCAAATGACTAAGTCAGTACCACTATGAGTGTTACTACTGTAAGAAAAACGACTAAGTTCTTACGCTAAATAACTATAATAAAGAAAATTCGACCTCTATCACTACCAATGACCTTCGACTTTATATCAAACCTTTTACCTACTTTAATCTTTTCACTCTTTACGCTACTCCAATCATTAAGTTCGCTACTTTAAGCGAAAATATCAAGTTACATTAAGAAAGTCACATCGTGTGATCTTACGCCGAGTTATTGAATCGCCATGTTCTCATGCGACCTTACGCCAAAATACTAAGCCCCTATGCCTAAAATCACCAAGTCCCTTACCCTACACGCCTCATCAAACCCTATATAACAAAAACGTTAAAATGGCTACCATAACTGCTTATTTTAAGGCTATCACCGACTCTTTCCAAAAAGAGATAATTAAAAACCTCGGATTAGTCTTTCTTAATCATTATAACTAATAACTCTAGATTACAAGTGTTAATGAAACCTCAATTAAAGTTCATCTGATTAATTACGTTGACTAGTACATTTTCGAGTTTGACATCGATGAAAAATTGGGTCGCGGCGCCCGTGTTTTCCAAAACTTTCACGAATTTTATAACTACTAGATACCAAATATCTGGAAGATAATCTAACTTACGGTTAAGACTAAGTTGAAGAAGGAGGTTACTCTTCGTGGTATTTATATCCTAAAAAAGACTTTACTAGGATTGGAGAAAACCTTTTATAAACTAGCTTAACAGGAAGACTACTTTTAATATTTTAATCCCTAAAACCTTTAAGAAAATAGAGAAAAGCATTGAGGGATTCTAACGCTTATACATATGATTTAGGGGATCTTTAACTTACCTTTAGCTCAATTAAGACTTTTTAAGCGTTGGCGATAAGGAACCTGTTGACTTGCTTGGTAGTTTAATACTTTTATATAATAGCGCGGAGTATGCTTTTAGCGGTAGTAAGGTATGTGAAGTAATGGCTGCTAACGCGTTCAGAAGCATTAACGCTAATACTTTACACCAGTTAATTAAGTGAAATCGTCAGATATCCGAAAACCTTTTAGTATCTATCGCTCTTTAACAATCTAACGGCTAAACTTCGTAAAATCCTTTCTCCTTTAGATTTACCTACGCGCAAGAGCTCACTATAAGTCCTACTATAGGAATTTACCCCTTGGGTTAAGCGATTAGTAATTATCTCCAATACCGTATTTTGGAAGCTTTAAGGTTGAAATTGTCAGGAAACACTATTTAAAGTTAAGATAACCATGGTAACCTTCGTTCAAAACCTGTTCAAATGGTTAACATCAATTACGAACTCCTTACAGATTCAGTCAAGATTTAGGACGATATAAAAGACTATAATGGAAAGTCTTATAACATCTATAACAATAAGATAATACCTTTTCTAAACATTTGCAAGTAAATGGAGGTTTTTTTTTCTGGTTTTAACTTATTATTTCCCCAAATCCTTACAAGGTACGCTAAGGAATATTACCCAACTTTTCCAACCCAAGTAATTACGTTTCATGAAGTTTACGATAGTATAAAAGATCACTTCGAATACAATGTCTACCTTACGTAATACTACACAGATTGAGTTACTACGAGTTAGATCACGATAATGGCTAAAAAAAAAGAGGAGGAAACACTGATAGATGTATTTAATTGAATGTTTAATAAGCTAATGTTATGCCAAAAAATAATGGGGAAAGCTCATATTGGCGAAGTTATACTTTTTAAGCAGGTACAAGCAGTATTTGCAGGCGATAGCGAATGCGAATGCGCCTTATAGCGCACAGATATCATTTGCAAAGGCTTTTTAGTTAGCTACGTTACTTATTTGCCACCGTAATAGAAGGTATATCAAATTCGCTTAGTATATACTTCTAAGCTGGCAACTTCCTTAACGTAAATAAAGAATACCTTACAATAGTGAATTACGTCGACCGTAAATACGGGTGCTTATAATTCCTAAGGTCTGTCCAATCGATTTTGGACTCGAGGTAATAACAAACACGTTAGCGCTAATAAAGCCAAATTTTAGACAGACTAGTTAATTGCTAATACTATCGTCGTAATAGTAGTACGAGATATTGAATCTATGGAAAGTCTGGTTATTGGTTAACTCGACACCCCTTTGCCGAATATAATAATAAAAAGGCAATATATTATACATAATATCCCATTTCTTTTAAACAGGATTATTTAGATTAAATTGTAGACTTAAAAAAAAAGAACTAATTAACACTGCTAAAGCCCCTAAGTTAATTAAATAGAATTAAGACATTGCTTCTGGTAAGGCTTCGTAATTAGATAACCACGCTTTCTTGTACCGTTTAGGTGGTAAAAACTCTTACTATTGACCTAATTAAGCCACTAACCCTTTATATACCTTTAACATTCTTAACCGTTACGATAATTACATGTTTTAAGGTATTTAATAGGAGGATATTCGTAGCGTATAATATTAAGGAGGAAAAGTATTATAGCTATTGGTATTAACCATTACGATATTAGTAACACAAAGTTGGCTTTAAATCAAACGAATAACTATTGTTACTAGGGATAACGGTAATTCAAAATATTTTAAAAATGATTAAATTTTACATCCTTAAGTCACTTACAACTTTTTTACTTTATTTAAAGGATATAAAAACCCTCGGTGTTAACGTTAACGTTAACGCATACGAATTGTTTAAAAGTGGCTAAAGGGTTTCACTCGCTTTTAAATAAAGGCAACTATAGTTTTATTTTTAAGGCTCTGAAATAGTGTTGTTAAACCTAAAAAAAATGAAGATACGTTAATTATATAGGCGCTTGAACTATGTAGTCCTTAATAAGCTATATAAAGTCCTAAAATTTATAGGGTATAACGATGTGGAATATTTTCCCCTAAAATCTATTAAAAGACTTTGATAATACGGCTTAACGTATGACTAAGCCCTTCGGAGATTTAAATTTACATTAAAAGATAATAAGGATTTTAATTACGAGATTTTCCTTGATATATTTTTCTTGAATAACAAGCCCATTCTTTACGTCGATAATTCCGCAACTTTTTTTCATGGAACTAAGGTTTTAAAGTCCCTTTTGGTTAAGGATACGTGGAAAACGTTAAGGATAGAGTAGATTGATACGTACTTAGGTTTACCCAACGTTGTCTTTTATGATACCACAACAAACTTTGCCGCGGATTTTTTTTAAAAAAATAGTAAATTAATAGGCATCTAATATAAATAGGTCCTTACAAAAGCCTATTAGAGTATTAGAAAGGTTAAAAGGGCACAGGTATTATTTCGCCGAGCGTATAACATCTTTATACTAAAAATTAAAAGCTTTACAGATCCAGAGACACGCTTACAAATGGAAGTGAAAAACCTAAAATACACTGTAATACCTAACGACTTAGTGCTAATATTTTTGGTCTTTAAAGTATATCAACATTTCACGAGTAAATTTTCGCCCTTAGAAAGTACTTAATAACGTGTCATGATATATAGGAAAGCTTTGAGGGAATTACGAACAGAATTGGTATGCTGTTAAATTAATAACGCCTTTAATATTAAAAACGGCCCTTTATTAGTCGAAGTTTTTTCTCTACCGTTACAAAATAAAGTCCCTATGTGGCGGAAGCCAGGCAAATTTAAAGGCCTATATAAGATATTAATGATTTTAAACTCCGAAGTAGTTAGTAAAACTACTAATAGTCTTATACCTTTTCGAATTACTTAGATTAAGTGTTATATTAGGGTTACTAAAGATGAAGATTCTTAAGCTCTTTAAGTTCAGCAATCAAGCTAATACAAAACTCCTCTACCCGTTTTCGACAAGCTGATAGAACGCAGTCAACGCGGGTAACCACTGGAAAAAAAACGTTAAAAAGAAGGAATATATACCAGGCTATATTTACAATACTATTGAAGTAATCAAAAAGGAACAGAAAAACAAAAACCTAATACTAAGGCTCCGAGTGTAAGGAATTATCAAAAACTTCGGTAAACCATTTAAAGAAAGCAACAAGGTTGATATTAACGGCCTGCTGACTCAAGAGGTTGTATAATTCGTGCCGAAACCCGATTTTAACCCTTAAAACCCAAATATCATGATCTTTAAGTCGAGGATTATTTACGAGGTTAAAAGTGAAACTACAGGGTGGCCGTATGAAAAATTACGTTTAATCGTTTAAGGATACGATAATAAAGGTAAAGAATAAATCTTTATACAGTCATTAACGATTTGAAAGGTCAACAAATGCTTGGTAATCGCTTTCGTAATAAGTTTACTGGCTAAGAATAAGGGAAAGTTTCAGTTTAATAGCCATGATATAACGTAAGCCTACACGTAATCAACAACGGAGTTACAACAGATCTTATTATTAAAACTACTACAGGAACCACATGCCATATACCTTTAAGGTATGTTAATAAGTTGTATTAAGCTATTATACGGATTAGTTAAAGCAGGTGTTTATTGATTCTTAATCTACTAGTTATACTTTAAATTACGGCAAACGATAAAGTTTTTAACGTACGATCCGTATTTACTAGTAAAGTAAAAAAGGGACTTCGGCGTAATAAGTATGTAAATTGACGATACGTTTCTCGTCGAACAGTTAGCTTTATAACACTAGAACATCAAGTGTTTAAAGACTTTAAGTTCTGAAACTATAAGTCAGCGACGACATTCACAAAAAGCAGTTAATTTAACTTTAATGTATCGTTAATCCACATTCTTAGTATTAATACTAGCCTTAACTTTCTCTAAAAGAACTAAAGTGTTATTTTGCCTACAATTAACAAGATCAATAAGGCCAAAAATTAATGGTACTTGAAATAGCGTATTCGAAGCAATTATATTGCTACCTTATACTAACTGAGAACCTCTTAGGATCTATCCATTACGGCATTAGCTCAAGAGCCAATAGATAAGGACTTTGACCAGCTAAATAAGAAGTTTGAGTAGTAAATTCAAAATCTGGACCGGGAAAAAATTATAATCCAAATCGACTTCCGAAGGCCATACAAATAATCTTTATGGATAGGTCTTTTGTACACAACACTGACTTATCTATACAGATCGGCTTTCTAATAACCCTCGTTAAGGAAGAAAGATAGGAAGACCGGTTTAGTATTATTGACAACCTAATCTACTAGACTTCCGTTAAATATTAAAGGATTATACGAAGCGTATTGATATCAGAAGTCTATGGTATAATAGTAAGCTTTAACTTAGGTATGTTACTGTAAGAGACCTTTAACCTTATCACCAGGTAGCTAAAGATTCCTCCTATTTCGATGGTAATTTGTATTGACTTAAAAAGCTTTTTTAAATGCCTTTCGAATCTCGGAACCACCAGCGAGAAACGCTTAATAATCGGTATAATGGCCCTTTGTAAGGTATACAAAAGGAGGGAAATTAAGGAGTTTCAATGGATCGATGGAAAAAAACAACCCTACTGACGATATAACGAACGCATCACCAAATAAAGCCCTGGAAAGGTTTGTAGACAGCAATAGACTAACTGTACGCATCTAGGGCTATATGGATAAGCCACTCAGAAAAACCAAATCATATGATGACATACAAAGATATGCTGGCAAATTAAAAGACTGCCAGGGAATTAAGGATAGTGATCTATTTAGGTGTTAAAGTTAAAGTAAAGGCTTGCAAAACCCTGTTGCGAAAAAGCTTTTTGTGGGAGTTGATAAACTCGAACCTCGGAGCAACGGAGCAATAAATGTTAAATGAGGGCAATTTACATGTAATTGGGTGTAATCCAGTATGGAAGTCAATTGGAATTGATAGGGAGTATGAGGTCGCTGTTCAGCATTAACCGAAAAAGATTAGTTAACAACACTAGTACGCGCGTACAAATCAAAAAGCCGCCAGTATTGGAATAGTAATACATTCAGTGTAGTAGGTCAACTTAACTTACAGTAAAGTTGACTGTATTACAAGTTGAGTGCATTTCTTTATATAGACTTACCGTATTAGGTATAAGTTGAATACAGTATATTGTACTTTAATCTAGGGTACGGGCCAAGCAATTAGCCATACAGATTACAATACAAACCAGCTAGCGGTCTGCTAAACCTAAAACAATACATCCATCATCTGACCACGCAATACTACTGTTACTTTGACCAATCAAATCGACAACATTACAATATCTAATGCCTAGAAACACGTATGTTATTTTTCATGCTTTCAGGTAAAAATATTTTATGAACCTAATTACTTATATTTGCAGTATTTAGAGTAAATTTAACATTCTTGCTTGTGTTGCTTCGTCGTAGGTAAAGTTTTAAACCTAAAGTTATATATTATATGAATTTAGTACTCGTGTTATTACAGTGTAAATAAAGAACATAATTGTTTTCAAAGGCATTAATACGTAGCGTCAAGGTATTATAAGGTTTAATTATAACTTTTGTAACCCGAAAAAGGTTTATAGACTTATTAATATAGTATATATTCGGCAACTTCTATTTTTCCTATTATTTCATAATAATATATTACTTCATTACATATATCAATGAAGAGGTTTATCTTACTCTCCAACTATTTTTTGTGCTTGAATATATGGAATTGCTTTAAAGCATCCAAATTTATACGGTTCCAAACGGAGTTAATATCGTATTGAAATTAATCTTTGAAACTATTGTTAATCTTCCGAAACGATAAGCAATTTGGTAAATACTAAAAATAATCGTCCTTAGATTAGCCAGAAGGAATAATAGGAAATAACAAGTTAAAACCTGGTAATTCAATTATTATTCAATGGAAAATATTAAAAAACTCTTTTACCTTAACTTTTACAGGATTATACAGCTTACCATAATACTTCTTTTTATTGTCTCAAACATTTACGAAAGTTGTAATCTTACTATAGTTCATATTTACCATGGTAATATTTCAATGGATAAGATATTTATACTAGTCATATAGACTTTTTAGGTTTCTCGATTCAAGGTATTGAAGGTACTATCTGTCATGTTAGTTGGTAGTATAATTACTTTTATTAGATTTTAAAGTGAAAAAGCTGGTGGTTGTACCTATAATAGGTTTGTATATAAAGCTGCTTCTTGTATTTGATTAGGTTTTTCATTATTGACAAACTTGTTAGAACTATATGTGTTAGGAGACTTAATAATTGCCATGGATTTGATGATAATTCTATTATTGTCGTGGGGTTTTTTGCAAGGTTTTTTCTTCATCGACTGGTAAACTTGAGAACTTGCCACGTCCGGATTAATTAAGTTTTTATCTTTGCTCATGAAATTCGTGCGTTAACTTCTTTGAGTAAGAGAGTTTGAGGAGCATATCTCAACTTGGACAAGACTTCGTAAACGTATATAAAGGCTTTAAGGAATATTCTAGTTAGTGATATATTTATCCTTACTTTTATGTATCTATGAAAGGTCATTATCCATGGACTATTCATATCATATATTTTTTCAATAACTTTTCTTTCATGTTCTTACGGATAAGTCAATCCTGTAATTACATAATTTTGTTTTCAACCTTATTTTTACTCTTTTGTATGTCTTTTTGTCGGTAAGGTCTCTATTTATGTGAATATAAATTAAGAGTAAGATTGATATTATAGTAAAGACAGATGATATGTTAATAAGAAACCTTTCAGAGAGTAGATACCACAGATAATAGCTTATGAACCTCTCATCTGGGCAGTGGCCCTTTTGCCATACACTCTAGAATACTCCTTCTAGACCACGCCAAGTATAACGCACTTTTCACTTTTCAAGAGTGTAGCGTGTAATGTAACATATTATCGTGCACTTTATAGAAGTGTACCTTACAATATAATGAACTGCCACTTCGCGTATATATACTAGCTGGGGGGGGTATATAGTAAGATTTACATAGGCAATCTTTTTCTTTTTCTTTGTATGTTTCGTATCTATAGCCTAATAGTAATAGTGTAATTGTAACGATTTTGTATACGTAGTCCTGTAATAATAGTATAGTTATGGTACAAATTATAAAAGTCCAAATCAATAGCTATTGTAATAATAGTATAGTTATGGTACTAATTGTAAAGATCTAAATTAATAGCTCTTGTAATCATAGTGTGGTTACGGTAATAATTGTAAAGGTTCGAATCAGTAATTTTTAGCCTCAGTCGAAATTATAGCAAGATCCTAGTTATTATAGCTAGTTGGTAGCGATATAGTTATAAATAACGTCCTTTTTTATTTCCAACAAGGGTGTGATTATGTAGGTATTGTAGGGGTAATTGCCTAAGGGTAATTACACCGTCATGTGTTTTGGATCAGTATAATTAGATATTTCGTTATCGGTTTGAGTAAAACCTTTTTTTAATAGACGTACAACCAAAGAAAATATAAGTCTCTATTTTAATATAAATTTAACCTCTGTATCAATGAACTAATCCAAAACGCTTCGATAAATAAGTTATTTAATTACTACACATATACTAACCTTATTTTTTCAATGAATACCGCGTGAAAACAAAACCTCTTAGCGTCGTTTGACACGTAAGCGCCGCCGCGCTATTGCCGCCGTTACCGTTATCGCCGATGCCACCACCACTACCACCACTAATAACACGCCCTCCTCGGGTACCATCTCTTCCAAAGCCGCCTCACCTCCAGCCTCACCGTCCTCCGCCGCCACCGCCGTTTAAGCCTCCTCCCCCTTCCCTCCTACTTCTCCTTCCCCATTCCCCTCCAACTCCTAGAGGGAGGAGCGAATAGCTTTTAATGTTATAAACCTTACCTTCTCCTCGCGGGTGAAAACCCCTTTATTTGTGGGAATACCCTAATGTCGTAACCGCAGCCTAACGAAGCTATGCCGCGATTCTTATTTACTAGGTCCACCCGTTTATTTGTTTTTAATGTTTCTTTTAAACGAGGAAGTCGAGGCGAACTTCCTTCGACGCCTCGAGTTACATATCGCCAAGATATATTGCGAAGCCTTTTTAATACGTAAGGCTTTAAAGCGTTATACCCGGGTCCACAGCTCTGAATTGCTAATAAATACGCCTTACGTGTCATATATCGAGTCCGCGGCCGCAGGCAAGTTTATTAACAATTGTTATAAAAACTGGAATCGCTCGATTCTCTACTACCGTTACGAACGAATTGGCAAAGGACATGCCCTCGTTCTGTTGATTTTAAAGCTGTAAGCTGAGGTCATGTTACACGCCCACCGACTTTATCTTATTTTTTAACCGATTTTTAAAAACCCTTTCTTTTTCCGAAGTAATATTCGAAACTTTTTCAAAAATAACCATATTTGTAAATAATCAAAATAAGTTAACGTTAATTCATATTAAACGTTAAATAGCGGACTACAAAGTCAATAACCGTTATTACTGTTTAGAAGCTGGGCTGACGTATCTATTACATAAGTTCATATATATAACGATAAGGATGAGGTGTGAACTAAAGTTAAAAATAATCATTCGGAACATTATCTTCATAGTAATTCCCGAAGTGAAACCTTTAACCATACTATAGATTTATGAGGCCAAAACGTTATTTATAACCTGTTTATACTTAATAAAGCTTTAATGAATAATATTTTTACGAAAAGTAAATCTGTTTTGAGCCGGTATTTCGTTACCAAGCATTGAAACGAAGCATATTTACGAATTATAGATATTATTATCAATGAAAGTATCGTTGGTAAAAATTAATAGTTTTATAATACGTATATTTAGCGGTACAAATTATAAACAGCGTTTTAAATTATGCATTTTTTATATATAGCGTTTGTTAAACGACTTTTATATGTCATTCAACAAGGTGGTTTGGTATTACGGGGCGATAGAAAAGATGAATGCCGCCTTTGGTTGAGTTACTGAAGTAATTTAAACGTAATGTACACGTTAGTATTTATATTCGTCAACCTGTTTTACGTTATTCAAAACGGTAATGACAACTTTATTCAATTTCTCCGTTTATAAAAAGTCTAGAACGCTGTTCCAAAAAGTGATAGTAACTCTATTAAAATCGATTTCATGATTTTCCGTTAAATATGTTTCAAGATTTGACTTTGAGCGGACCATTAAAAGTTTCCATTTTTAAATGCATAAAACGACACGTAATATAACGTTAATATATAGTTTATCTATATATCCGTTAATATAAATCCGTTAATACGGGTTATTAATATTAATAGGTTTGGGTCAAAGGTTCAATTAGTTATTTCGAATTATTTTTATAATGCCTTTAATAGATGTTCTCTCAGTAAACACCAGTTTTAGCCAAACCGTAAAACGCTTCTAAAATACATAATATTATCCTAAGTAAATGATATTTTTTAAGATTTATAGGTATATTGGCATAACTACTTCGTTTCATACGCCTCTTGAGTTCAGTGTAAAATTATCTAAACAACGAAATTTAATATATAAGTTATAAGGGATGATAAAAGAAATTGTAAAAGTCAAAATTAAATCGTGGTTAACCTATTGTAAAGTAGGTCATTAGGGTTTGATATATTTTTTATCGTTATCGTTATAACTTTTTATAATTAAGCCAGTCTTTCTTTATATATTACCTGTTTTATCTTTAAATCCGTATATAAGGTAAATGGGAAGAATCTTGTAAACTCCGTGAATTGTCGGGTCAAATCGTTTAAAATTAAATACATTTTAGTCGATTAAGGCAAATGTTTCTACATTGATGGATTATTCGAATGGAGCGTTCAGATTGGTAATAATACTATTGTAACGAAGCTTTAGGTTGAGATTGCGGTTTGCTATTTCCTCTTAAACCATAAAAGAGTTAAATGCAAAGGGTTTAGGGTGTTTTTTAATTCTCGAGTTAAAAAGGCGGCCCTGGCGGCAAGGTATTGGTAAGATTAATATAAACGAGCCATTTTGGTTTAGTAGAAGCGGGTCGGAAATGCGATTCGGGAAGTAGATTAGACTTGAGAGCGGTTTGAATTCGTTGTCTCAAGGGGTTTATCGTTTGTGGTTTTAGTCTGATTACGGTTTTGGGCTGCTTTTATCCATTTTTCTTTTATATTCTTAGACTATCGTTAATTGAAACCAACTTATATCATTTAGTACATTAACAAATATATTATAGCTTTTCATTCATTTTATGTTTCAAGACTTGTTCATTCGTTTTTGGTTTTCCCAACTAGGACGTTAAATTGTAATAGTAGGTTTAAAACAACAGTTTTACGTAGGCTATTTTTTGTGGTTAACACTTTGGAAACTTCATTTTCAACCAGTAGAAACCGTAACGTTGTTATGGCTTTCGTTGTGGTATTCGCTCTCTACACTGTAATTACCGATGGTGTAAAATCGGTATAAATCTCTATATAAGTATCAAAAATAAAAAAATGTAGAGATAAACATATTCGGATCATAAGTGTTATTAATAGCGTTAACCGCTATTTGTAAAATAGATTCCTTAGAATTGGCAAACTTTAGTTATTTAGATAATACCGTATATATCGTTTTATGTAGTTTATAATATTGTTTACACTTATTAATACCTTGTAGTATTTTTACTAATATTCCTTTATATTCATTACCAGCGATTTTAACTTCGGTACGTTATTGAGTAAAGTAAAAGGCTATACCAACATCGTAGGTAATTTATTTCAAAGGCCTTAAGTAAACGTTTAATTAATAATTAACTAAAGTGTCCCAGCAGTTTGTAACGAAAGAATTTCGTGTAAACTTGGAGATTTGGAATAATGTTATCGCATCGACAGTGTGGAGTACCAATTATCTATTTAAATACTTAATATTGATAATAACTTTGTAATTAAAGTTTATGTTATCCTAAAACCGAAACTTAAACCGCCGTAAAGCCTATAAGTATAGCTGGTACTTATAGCAGAAAGTTTCGATAATTTCAAGTATGTCTTTTCTTATATCTGTATTACCTACAATAGAAAGTAGTTGTAAAAGGCGTTTTGTAACTTTTCATTGCAATCGGCGGTGTAATATTTGTAATTTCGGTTACGGTAAATAAATAGCTTTAATCGTACGTATTTCGATGAAAAATCACAAGTAACTGAATTTAAATCGGAGCGATACGGATATACTATCTGAGGTGTGGATAAGTTATTAATTTGTATTTTTGACTTGAATTCCGAATTCACAGATATTAACTAGAAAAAATAAAAATATTATTTAAAATTTATTACGTAAAAATTAACAGATTCGAATCGCATATTTATAACGACCGTTTCAAATAACGACGTTTTGACTTTATTAAATAGGACCTTTCGGTATTCTCCTATTCGGTTTAACTAAAACTTTGAAAAATTCGTTACAAACGCATTAAATTGTCGTTTTCCGGTCGCTAAAATTTTGGTCATACTAATATCAAGTATAATACTTTAAAACCGATTGAGTTATATGTTCAAAAACGTAAACTACACCATTATATAAGCTTTCAACATTATGTTTACATAGTTAAAACCTATAATATATAGAAAGGAGTCGTTTCATAGGCCTATAAAAATACGTTAGGTAGTCTCGTCGTCTTAGGTTCTTAAGTATTATTACCTTTGAAGTTTTTTTTCTCTAAAGGTATATTTGTAATGGTAGGTGTTAATCTTATTATTTCAGCCTTTTTACTCGGCTACATATATTATGAAATTGGCTTTTATCCGTTCATCAAATATGTAATCGGCTTACGACTGTTTATTAATTTAAATCTACTCGTAAACTAAGTGGTTTGTGAATTAATAGCCGATCTTAGCATATACGATATAACGATTTTACTAGCTGGTAGGGCTTCGTATACTTTTTCGTAAAGATTATTATAGCCGCGGTACGTTTCGCACATTACCATACGATATTTCTTACCCTTTATTACTAAGGTTCCCTCCTTAATACCCATATTTTAGGCGTTTGTTCTGTTTGGAGTATACTTTAAATTTTCGATTCAAAACATAATAGATGGTTTAGATGAGGTCACTTTTAATAATTTGGCCTTTTCTTTTAGTTTTTTCGGTTATAAATATTGTTTCTAAAGTTGTCTATCGGCGTATGCAGGTCTTAAGTAATATTTCAAGACTTATATAAAAGGCCTTTAAATCCTTGTCTTGTTAAAATAACGTGAGGTCGAAATTTTGGTTTCTGCAATATACTTTTGTTATTACTTATATAAATAATTTATTACCTTTATATTTCGGCTTAAGGGCCCTTTGAAATTTTCGTAACTCCATCAAAAAGGAAATAAATACCTTTTGTAGGTTGTTATTGACTTTGTTTCGTTAATTTTTCACAGATTTCTAGATTATATTCATTCAGTTCATATTGTAAAACTTTTAGGTAATTTCTTTATGGAAGTGTAATTTTAGTTGACTGTAACATTCCACATATGTGTCCACCTATATAAAGTGGTATATATACCAAACTTTAGTTTATCTAAATTGTATACCAGGTAATATAACGTAAAATTAAGACGGTTCAATATTTAGCCCTCATCGTAAATGATCGTTACGGCACTTCCTCCTTTTCCTTTGATTCCTCCAACTATGTTTTCACTTTGCGGTAGGAGTTTGGCATTATCAAATTCTCCTCTTTATTCAGGAAGGCTTTTTTCGTTCCCAGTTTATTATTTTAAGTAGGTGTTTCTAGCTTTTTTTTAGCTAATATCCTTTTATAAACTTAACTTTTAATACTTTATTGTTTTTTAATTTAGGTATATGTATAAATTGAGCCATTATTAACAAAGCCTTTTGTAATCCAACTGTTGTTTCTACCGGTTGTATTAATACTTTTACTCTGTAGTTGTTTTCGTAGCATTTTGAAAATCGTACTATTGACTATACATTCTATATCCAGCATTCAATTTGAAACATTGTCTTTAAAATCGTTGAAAAGATTGCACCTTTTAATTTCGCCATTATAGTAGTTGGAGTCCATGTTAATAATATACGTATTTGCTGCAAAAGAGTTTAAATCTTTTATTAGTATTTCGATTTTAGTATCTTCTAAGTTAATGTCCAATTCATTTAAAATACGGTAGCGAAATGACGTGAATATAAGGAGGTACTTTATATATTCGTTGGCTTTTTCCAAAAAGAATTCTAGTGGGGCCATAATATGCATTAAGTAAGTGATTTCTACGTGTTCCCGAGATATTAAAACGGCGTAAACGTTAGTTTCAAGCTGTTTTTTGGATTCAGGTACGTTTTAAGTTTAAATAAAAGCGTAAAAATACGAAAATATAGATGAATTAAGGTGCTGAGCGTTGGCAAGTACAAATAGAATTTTAATAATACGAAAATAAAGCATAATTACAGTCCAGTCAAGCGTTTTGAATTGGTTTTGTTAGCATTTACTAACTCAATACAAGCTAAGCAACTAAGAATATTTAAACGTCCTAAATACTAAACTTAGATTATGTGGTGAAAGGTGAACTTAGGGGAGTAGATAAGGTAAAGCGTAAAAAGGAAAAGAAAAATGTGGTTGTAGAGAGGTGTATGATACGATCTGGTATATAAGGCCTAGTTTTAGTAGGCGATTCATATTGTCGTAGTATAACCGCTTCTGGAGGTTTTAAGCGGTTTGGGTTTTGTATTCGTAACCTCTTTTAAGTTTTGTAAGCGGTATAAATATTATGTTTTTACCCGCTTTTAGATTTTGTAAACGGTTTGGATAATTGATTTAAATTTGGTGGGTCCTAACGAATGGTTCCGAAACTTGGTAGTTTTGGCCTACGTAGCCTAATACGTATGAAGACCATTTTCAAAAAGTACATAGATACGTTTAGAGCGCTAAAACAAGTTCACGGTTAACATAACGGTGCTTTTAATAAATAAGGCACCGAATGGTTAATAATATCGTACTAAAGTAGTCCTTTTTATAGTAACTTCAGATCTTATAATCTTATTACACTTAGGATTTTAAAGGCGCTCCCGCATAATTCAACGCTCCCATATAGTTTTTATAAGGAGTTGTTGTAAAACACCAATCATTTAAACCATTATAGCATCTGAATATCAGTATTTAAGTTTGGTTTATCTTTTATTTCATTGGCTATTTATAATCGCCTTAGTTGGCTAATGATTAGTGTCGGTAGGATATTTAATCACGTAAATGTAAATAAAAGTTAAGATTGATATTATAATAAAGATAGATGATAGGTTATTAAGAAGCATTTCAAAGACTATACGCTATAGATAGAAGCTTATAAACCCTTCATCTGGGAAGTAACCCTTTTACCATACACTTTGAAATACCCCTTCTAAACCGCGCCACGTATGATGCACTTTGCATCTTACAAGAGTGCAGCCTGTAGCATGACACGTTATCATACACTCTGCAGGAGTACACCTTTCAATATAGTGCACTGTCACTTGGACTATGTATACTATCTCTAGAAGTATATAGTAATATCCACAAGTTTTTCTTATGACTAAGGTTCAATCATTAACTTATTAAAAAAGATTATTAAGAGTAAAAGGTATTTAATTGGTTTATATTGAGTTTCAGTATATTATGAAAAGATCTATAATGTTAGTCAGACGTTGAAGTGTAAAAGATCCTTTGACGTTAGTAAACTAAACTTTATTGTTGAAGTACTTAATAAATATAGTGTGGAGGATTTTCATTGAGTTTTTTTGATGGGGTTAATAATGACGTTGATCTTGGCGCCTTCAATTGTACTTTTGATAATTGCGGGCTTATTAAGATAGCGAAGTGCAAAATTAGAGTATTGTAGAGAGCAAGATTGATATAAGAGGCTAATCTATAGGTTATTTACCGCTTAAGTTATTCGTTGATGTGTAAGAAGTTATATGAATCAGCTGTTTGTAATTTATGATTTTCAATAGTAGTAGTTATATATGTTCGCTAATTTTAGTAACGTAGTCGCTTTTTTATTTGAAGACTTAGTAATTTTAAAAGTTTAAAACTTTTTGACATGTCATTATCTTTTGTTTAAGACTGGTTCAGTGAACATTTCTTGGTATTTTAGCAATAGCAATACCGTTTTCACTTCTGAATTACCGCGAAAACTAATACAATTTAAAAGTTTTTCCTACTCTATTGCTGCAAAAACCAATATAATATTATAAGTTCAGTGGGTAACAATCTTTCCTCTATATTAATAAAACAAAACATAATAACCAAAAAGTATATTTTTCTTTTTCAAAGCTAATTTGTTGTTAGCCTAATAAATAATAACTAGTATTAGTAGACCTTTGTTGTTGTAACGTAGTAAATCTGAATTGTAGTCGAAGTAATTATTATATTGTTGTTGGGCCTTCATTGTTGAAATATAGTTGATTCAAATATCTAGTCGAAGTAAATAATATTACATTGAAACTGGTGATGTGTTACTTCTAAGTTTAGTAGAATATTCACCGGTTTTCACACTAATTGGAATAGCTAATTGCTTAGCTCATGCTCTAAGCTGAAAAAGGGACTTACTGAACTTAACCTGCAGTTAATGCAGTCAAATTCTTCAAACTATAGTCAACTTATAGTTAGTATAATCAACTAGTTATTAGTATAGTCAACTTGACTATATTGTAATTAAATGCTATTTCAATACTGGCGACTTTTTTTAAATATCTGCGCGTGCTAGTATGGCCAATCATTTACCTGCGAGACGCTTAGAATTCCCTCCTTGATTAGCATGGTAAACCTTTATTAATTCCACACAAATTGATTCGAAATGTGCCCATTTGACTTATGTTTCCGGGTTCTTTATTCATTAATTCTCATACACAAGTCTTTCGCTATAAATATATGCACATTATAAATTTGTATGCTACTCATTGCGTACCCTTTGCCAGTAAATCTGCATATGTTTTTCTTGTATACTACTACTACTATCGTTAATACCACAGTTACTTTTGCAATCTTCCTGTTTGCTGTGGTAACCTTGTTTCTCCACATTACGTGCGGAGCGGTCCACGTAACCTTCGATTCGTACGGTTAGTGTATTGTTGTTCACAAACCTTTTCAAGGCGCCATTAAATGTAGCCTTAGTTATAGCGTTTATGGGGTTATCTTTACCGTTGATTCTCCAGAAGTGATTTATTTTCAGGGATTTGTATGCCTCTTTTAATGTTATTACGTTTATTTACCAATGTATTTCATTGGTCATGTTTAGCTTTGATAGGTATTGATAACGGCTTCAGGAGTTTATATATATAATCACAGGTTTCCTAGAGAATCCTAGCAATTTGTTGATACTTTTTAACGTTTAATTTGTTATTTTGCCAATGTCGAAGTTTTTCATTATGCTGTAGACATCCGATGTCAATAATATTCGTATTATATATCTATACTTAACGTATGTTTGGTATAGATATTTATTGGTAATTGTAAATTGTTTTTTTCAATTGACTTTTCTTAATAATTATTATAAAGAATTTGATTTTCGATGTGAGATTAGTATTTTTCGTATAGAAATCATTTGTAAATATTATTGATATTATCGTTAATAAGTTTACCAGTATTGTATTAATACCTTTTTTTGAATGGTTAATTCGATATTGAATCCTTTTATTTAACTTGTAAAAATTCTCATTTTATGGGTTTTGGATCTGTGTCGTAATCGATAGATCGTAGGATGTTTCCGATTATTACAAAGTATCAATATAAGCTGTATGGGCTCTCTACTTCAAATATTGTTGTAGTTTTTCTTTGATGGTTTTGCTGATATTCGCTAGGCTTGTAACTTGCTTTTTTGAGTGTAGAATGTAGCATGTATTACATAGATAGTCAATATTATGGATACCGATTGACGATATATTAATGTTAAGTGACGTGCTTTAAATAAACTTTTTGATCGACTAACACTTTTGAAGGCCTAACTTTTCGATGGCACATTATTTTTTCGCCATGAATTTGATGTTTCCGAGGAAAAAGATATCGTTAATTTTCATGTTAATAATGCTAAACCTTTCTCTCTATATAATTAATAAATATAGGTCAAACATTCTAGTCTTTATGCCTTACTTATTTCTAAAATGCGTTTGTTGTTGGAATAGCCGTCAATTGCAGTACAGTTAAGTCAACTACACTTATAATTGATTGATTGTAATGATTGAAAATTGACTGCAGTTTTAAGGATTGAGTGCAAGTCTAGTGCAATAGGTACCCACTTCGGTATGGGGCACGAGCCAAAGAATTGGGCTAAATAAATTAGTGTGCATATTGGCTAGCAGTCCGCTCAACTTAGAAGTAACATATAATTAATTTTAATGCAGAACTAGTTACTTCAATCACAGAGATTTGGATCAACTACTTTGCCACAATGAAGTCCTACCAACATTTATTATATTAAAAACTAATGGATATTTCCTTCGGTTAGTCAGTATAGAAGATTAATATATCATATTACCATGCTGGCCAAGGAGCTTGTCCTTTATTTTTTTCGATAGTTTTAATAGTATATTCTGTAAAAAAGTTGAAAGATATTATATATATATTCTTGTAATATTAAAGCTATAAAACATAAATTTACCACTAACCATAATATTCAAATTGGTAGTGATTAATACGATTTAAAGTCGCTAATATTTTGACTTTTAGGCTATTAAGTGAGGATTCAGTCTTTGTTTTTACTATAATATTTTCAAACGATTAATCTTGATTTTTTTTGTACGGTCGGTCCATGATTTTACCATAGATTTCGTGGATTATTTTCGACTTTAAGAGTCAAATATTGTGAGTTTCAAGTTATGTTAACTAAATAAATAAAACAACTTTTCATGTAAAGAAGCCATTGATTCCATTCGGTTGTTTTCTTTAAAATATTTACCTGATATATTTATGATGCTTTTAGCTCCTAATTTAAAAGAGAAACTTTCATCATATTTCTCTTTTCGTAATATTTTTACCGTTATATGTGCCTTCTTAGGCTTGTCGTTTTCTTTACCGGTTTTTTATTCAGTATATATATTCTTTTTATGTAATTTTCTAGGCCGTTGATGTTTTATCCGCTTGTTAACTATCGGCTCAGGAGGATTATATTACTTCATTCGTTTTGTTAGTTATTTTTCAGCTTAATGATTTTTTTATCGGACTTAAAAAGGTCTTTTACACAGCTTAACATTCATTGTACGGAAATTGATGGAATCGTTGTCGGTTATAACTATTACGTTTATATTGTCTATATTCAGAATTTTATTGAATCCATTTTATTTTCTTGCTTCTTTTCACGTTATTACCTTAATTCAAACAGGAAAAAAAATATGTTTGTTGTCATTGGTTAGTTTTTAGTATTGAAGGTATTATTAATCTAGCAGCGTGTCGATTCCCTTTTTAGTGTTTTATAGTATTGTTATATATGTCAAATATGTTTACGTATTTATAAATAGTATCAATTCAGTTATTAAATTTAGTAAGTTCCAAGTTTTAATAAAGTTGGTATACGAATGTTAGTATTAACTATATCGTTAAAGCGTTCTACCATCATTTATTACCGTGCCTTGAAACTTGTAAAAAAAAAAAAATTTATTGTAGAGATATCATAGGTTTTTTTTTAGATGTACGTAAGCCCTTTCAAACTTATTCATACCAGAGTAAACATTAAAAGGTACCTATTTATATTAAATTACTATATACTTAGTGTTGATTTTAAAGTCCAACGTAAAAAAGTTGGTAATAGTATTATATATTAGTATATTCAGAGATCATAGGTACTAGTTTATCCATCAAGTACATAGTACGTTACGTAATATTTTCCCGTAACGGTTTCAATTAATTTGGTATCGTTAAATGTTGTTATGGAGTCAATGATGTGAAATATAAGCTGATTGTTAAGTAAAATACCTTGACGAAATATTAAACTTGAAATTTTAATTTTTGTTGAGCGTGAACTTGAATTTCGAAGGAGTTTAAGAGTGTGTTCGGTAGTGATAGAAAGACTGTTAAATTACATCTAACATTAATAAGTCTACATTTTTATAGCTAACCGCTTTAAGGATTTTATATCGCTTGTTGGACGCTGAGTAGTTGAGCCATCGATGTAGTTAACAAAGTCATAATTTTGTTAGGTTTCCTATTACTGGTTTTAACTCTTAAAGAAAAAAATTTAACTTATTTTGATTTTAAACCTAGTAGAAACCGTTAACTGATTTCAACCTTGATTCATTTTTTAAGTTAAATATTGACGTTGATGGGGAGGTTTTCTATATTTTTAAAATAAAAGAAGAAGGGGGTAGGAGATTCTAAGATGTGAAAAATAATAGGCTCAACGACTATAATAATATTCTTTGATTCTAGCGAGTAAAGTTCCTCTCTATGGCCAAAGCTAACTTTGGCTTTACTGGCATTCATATAGTCAGTTTCTATAACAATATTAGTATCCCTTCGTAACGCGATATATTACGAATTATCTCTTATTCATGTCTGAATTGCCTATATATCTGGTATAATACTTTAAAAGACTTGCTCCACGTAAAGATCGCGAATATTAAATAAGTGTATAAGGCTAGAAACTTTATCATTATAACAATAATACAGGTTTTTGCCTATTAAGCGATAGAAAAAGGCGTGGTCAGCTGGTTATTACGTTGTTTTTGAGCTGGTGTTAGTATCTTTATTCTAACCAATAATTTTGGACTTATTCTTTTTATTTTTTACCTTGATATCTTTAAAGTTTTCAATGTGTTTAATGTATTTTCCATTAGAATCAAGGGAATATTATTTGTAGTATATTACTTACTTCGACTTACGTTCTTCAATAGTATAGTACAGTAATTAAAAACCTTATTCAATGCAAATACAACACTTCTTAGTATTTTGAAGGAATTTGCGTGGCTAATTTAAAGATTTTAACGACAGGTAATATTCTCCTCCTACTTACATAACTTAACGGTTAAGTTTCTAGGTTCGGACTTTCTATTAATCGTATTACGTGAGCCTACCATATTTGCGGTTCATATAATGACTATGAAGAGGTTTTTCATTGTCGTCGTTAAAATATTAAGCTTAGAGGTATATACTAGTCTAGTGTGACACTCCTACTATCACGATTATAAACGAAAACCACAACTAGTTAAAAAATCTTTTACAAGTAGCATCAGAATATTATAGGACGTATTTGAGCTTTTTGTAGCTCGAAACCACTTGACGGACTTACTAGTATAATATGTCTTCGCTAGCTTCCACATTACCTATTACTTATTGAACAAATATTAGACTACTATTGGTAGGGCTTTAGATGTTGCAATGTTGTCGATTCTATTGGTTGAAGTAATAGTAGTATTGCAGTGGTAAAATGGTGGATGTATTGTTCTATGCTTGGCAGACCGCTAACCGGTCTGTATAGTAATTTTTATGGCTAATTGCTTGGTTTGTACCTTAGTGTGAAGTGGGACCATACTGCACTTGACTTGCAGCCAATACAATAAGCCCGCCAACAATATGCTCAACTTGCAATCTGTATAGTCAACTTTAATGTAAGTCAAGTTTACTTACTTCACTGCAATTAACCTGCTAAAAATGGCAGTTAATATTGTTCCAACAACTGTCAAAAATTTAATTAATAAGGTTTATCTTACTTTTTGATTCTTTCTTGTAATTCAATATATAGAGCCATTTCATGATATTTTAACGCGTATTATATTTTATAAGGTTAATATCGTGATTGAAATAGCCTTTAAAACCCTTATCAATCTCCCGAAACAATAAAAAACTCGTCAAGTACCAAAAGTAATGATCCTTGGCTCAGCCGGAAAAAAATACAGGGAAATAACGATTCAAAGCCTAGTAGTTAAATTCTTATCTAATAGAAAATGTTGAAACAAGGGTGTAACTTAACATAGAGGAAGTCATACAACTTGCCGTCATAATTATCCTTTCCTCCCTAGATTTTAATAAAGGTCGTGATTACTGTGTAATCAATATTTACTATAGAAATATTACGAAGGGAAAAAGTGATTTATTAGTCGTAGAAACCCTTTAAATCCTTGGACTGGTGTTGGAGAAGGTGTTGATATTAGTAGGTACGATAGTTACCTTTGGTAAAAATTGGAAGGGAAAAGTTAGTAATTATACCGATCAATATCATTTTCGACAAACATCATACAATGAACTTCACTCTTACCCATAGTAGGCTCGCACATGAAGTCGTTCCTTTTAGAATTAACTTACTAGAACTAAACATATTAAGGGGTTTTAAGGTTATCATAGAGAATTTAAGTATTTTCATAAGGGATTTAACGATAATTCTCATTGTATTAAAGTGTTTTCAAAATTACTACTGAATTAATGGTTAGATTTGAAAATTTGTTACACGTGGGTGAATTAATTCCCTGTAGCTAGCAAAATTGGACTATTGTAGATTTTAGGTAAAAATATTGAAAAAACTTCTTTATACTTAAACTAGTTTTTTACAACGCGTGTAAAAGCGTTAAGAAACGTTATTTTTAAGGATATATTTACTATCAGCCTTCAAATATTAATAGTCTTTATGTACTGTGTATTTGTAAAATATGTTTACTAGATTATTATCTTTCTCTGTTGTTTTTGGGAGTTGAATACCTCGGTTATACAACTTATCTCTGTCCCTATTTTAACTTATGCATCTAACTTTTTACGCATATCAAATGTATAGTATACAAACTAATCTTAAAAGTCATGAAGTAGCTTAGGATTTTCATTAGTTTCGGTAGGGTTTGTATCGAAAATGAAGCGTTTAATTACGTTAGTGAAATACTTATAAATCAAGCTTTTATTTGCATCTGTAAACAAGAAGTTTTTATCGTAATGCTTTGCAAAAATGATATCTAGATCCTAAATTACTTTCTCTTTAGAAGGATCGCTGACGGTATTTATTCCAACATTTCCTGAAGTTATTATAACAAAGGTTTGAGGGTATAAAGAGAAAAAATAGTGATATAAGGGGGAAGATTGTAGGTTATTTTCCGTCAAAGTTGTTATTTGTAGTTGAAGGTTTTGGGATTCAATCGTTTTGAGATTTGAAATCTACTGTAGTAGTGCCTATGATAGTAGTAAAGACTTAGCTTTTTTCTAACTTACCACCTCGATGATTTTCAAGAATTTTAAGCGGTTAATTTTAACGTTCTTTTTCAATACCAGTTTAACGAAAATTCTTTGGTGTTATTAATAGCGATACCATCGCCGCTTCTCAATTGCCGCGTAAATTGATACAATTTAAAAGCCTTCTTTACTTTACTACCACGAAAACTGATATAGTATTCTAAGGGTACTTTATAAAAATCTTTGCCCTACCTTGCCTAAATAAAGTGTAACTGGAAAGTGGCTTTTTTTTAGCTTATATATGCTTAACCTAATATTCACTAATCAGTGTTTGTAGGCTTTTATCGTCGCAACATAGTCGATTCTAATATCTGGTTGAAGTAGCTGGTATTGTATTGAAAGTGATGATGTGTTACTTCTAAGTTTAGCGGATTGCTAGGTAGTCTGCACACTAATTTTTATAGCCAATTGCTTGACTCGTGTCCCAACCTAAACTGGGCACTTATTGCACTTGACTTGAAGTCAATGAAGTCAAATTACACAAACTACAGTCAATTTGCAGTCAGCATGATCAACTAACTGTAAGTAAGTTGTTATGGTCCGACCTATGATAGTAAGCCAAGTAGGTGCTAAATGGGGTTTACTATTAAGGTACGATGGAGTGTTTGGCCAGTGTCTAGCCTGTTACATTACCTTATACGTAATGTATACGGACCGTGCCCCGTCCGCACCCAGACCGGACGCAGACTGGGTACTGCCTACTCCGTTACGTATATAGTCACGTAACTTATAAACTTAATAGTTTATAACTTAAGTTTATAATATACCCCCTTTTTCGCTGAATACTGTTAAGGTTACGATGATTCGTTTGTTAAACGTTAAGTACAAGCCTTACCTGTTTAGTACGCAGATCGGGTGCGAGCCGGTAACGCGGCGCTTTACACGCCGTATAGCGTATCGGTCGATCCGAACGCGAGCCGATAACGCGGCATTTCACGCGGCGTATAACGTATCGGCCGATTCGATCCTGGGTTGCTGGCATCGCGTAACACGCCTTTAGGCCTAACGTATAATATTTATTTCTACTGCTGGTACTATATAACGCGCCCTTTAACGAGCCGTATAACCTATCGATCCGTTTTTACCCCCGCATTATTTAAATTAATTAATAACGTATTGACCGGTTTAACCACAAGTTGCTGACGTCGTATAACGTGCCCGTTAACTTTATTGTCGATATCATATAACTTACGATTTAACGCGTTATATAATATATCCTTTTTACCCCCAGTACTGTATAACGCGTCGTGTAATATTGCGCTCCAATTTTTAGTTCCGTATAATACACCCCGTATAATATATAAATCCTACCGAATCTGATTTATTAGTTCCTATAAATACAGACGTCTTCATGGCCTTTAAAAACTGTTTTTCCTCTTTTTATAACATCTCTCTTTTTTACATTTTACTCTTTTTCGTAATAATTTTTCTTTCTCCCTTTACATTTTAGCAACCAATTCACGTTACTATTTTTCAGTTATATCATTACCAGCGTCTGTAATAAAGATAATGAGCCACCTTGTAAGGTATATTATCTTATTATATACGAATACCTTACCGTTAACTACTATTTGTAACTGTTTTGCGTTGTAAAACATCTTCTCGTCTTTAGTAAAAACGAAAATAAAAGTAAGTTTTTTCCTTTATAAGTTGAAAACTCTAGTATATCATGTGTTAACCACCTTTTCGACTTTTATGATTTCTTTATTTATACTCAAATTTATCAAGCGTAAAGTTATTCTATGTATTAAAAGTTTTATAATAGAATAAACTTATATATGAAACTTATGAAAAACCCAATCGTAAATTTACATTTTTTCGTAATATATTTCGGACACAAACTTACCTAGGCCTCACTCGAATTACGCGCCCTCCTACATTAAGTAGTTATTACAACCGAGGATAAAAAATATATTTTATCCTTTTTATATAAGCGTTAGGAAAGTATCCCGAGTTTCCGATCCGTTTTTACTCCCGAGTTTTTAAGTTATTTAATTCATTTACCCGGCTTCATAATATCTTTTGGGTATAAAAAATATTTACCATGCTAGCCATATAAGCCGTTACCCCTTTAGTTATATGTCCTCATTGCCTTCTTCCCTCGAATTCGTTATTCTCTCAAACTTTTCCATAACGTTTTTCGGTATCGTCTATTTATAAAAAAAAGAATTTTTCGTCCGACCGTACTTTAACGCGTAACACTTTCACTCCGACCTCCTTTAGCTACCGTCGTATATCTTTTCGTAATTTTAATCTCAATAATTAAAATAATAAAATCATTTAAACTATATCTTTCATAATTAATATAAGTGACGGACTATAAATTGAAATTAATAACGTCCAAAGCCTAATTATACGGGCTCCGATTATACCCGTATTTTATTTGTTACTTTTCATTAAAAAAGAGTGGATTTGGTTGACTGCAAACAGGCATAAAATTATACCAGGAATAATCGTATTATCCAAGCCTAAACTAATATATTATAGTTCTCAATAACCCGCCTAAAACGTCGTTTTCCTTGCCCCGCCCTTTGCCTTACTTTTCATTCGTCGTTATCGTCAATTTCCTTTAACCTTCGTCCCTTTCAATGTTATCTGTTATCGTTAACCTTTCCTAACGTCCGTTCCTCCTCGTACTACCCTTCATCGACCTCCCTTAACACCTATTCTTTCTCGCGTTATTTGCTATCCTCAACGTCGTCTCGCTTCCGTCCCGCTTTTTACCAATCCCTGTTCTCAACGCCTACCAACACCTGCTACGCATTTTATCGTCTCTCTTTCCGAAAGTTCCCTAATATATAAAGCTATTTATAATGAGACCCTTAAAGTTAATAACTCTGATATTCGCTAAACCTCAATAATAATAATAATAATAATAACAAATGGATAAAACTTTACTAAGTCGTAGTAAAAATCGTTTTATAGTTAGATACGTATTAGAAGAAGTCGGGTAATATTTACCTGGCCTTGCTTATTATATTATAACCTCGTTTAATACTGGATTCTTCTTTTTATTTAAAATTAATATATTATTACGAGTGTGTAGGCGACTTGCCTTACACCTGTAACTTAATATAAATTTAACATCAATGTTGAGATATTAGGTTATTATAAACCTGAATATTTTCCTATTTCGTTTTAAATTTATTTAAACTTACGGTATAATCATAATTTTTCAACAATTCTCACTTCGACTCAATATAACCCTTTTATTTAATTAATATAAATTACACCCCGCCCTGCTTCGTTTTTACCGCGAGAATTTTTCATCTTTCAAATTCTTATATATACCTTTTTCTATATCGTTAACGACCAAAACTGATTTTGGGCGAATATCGGATATAACTTATAAAAAAAGGGTCCAAAACCGCTTGTTTAACCAGGTTAACATAAAATATAACGTTTTTGCCGAAAATATTTAAGATAATATTAAATGGATTTGAAATATTAACAACCCGGTATTAATTGTAAGGTTAGTCGAGCTTTTTACCTAGGCGATTAGTTTTCATATTATAGAAGCTTAATTAAACTTAATCTTTTACCTTATATCGCTTTACCGAACGTCGTTTACAATCTTTCACCATTTTTATTTTTCATTAAATATAAGTTATCATCGCTTAAGCTAACTTTACCCATTTACTTGAATAAGCTAAAAATACAATGATGTAATGATCACACTAAATACCCGTGAGTATATAGAAGGTGTCAGAGGGTTTATATTATTAAGAAGGTAACAGAAGTACTGAGTGAACAATATTGCAATCATGCAAGTAATGATCAGAAGCCGTGAGGCTATTCAGAATATACTGAAACTGAATACTTAGATTGACAACTGAAGAGCTATGAAGGAAATACTATCTATGTAGTGATGACCGTGTTCTTATATATCCGTGCCTTCATACTGTCTTCAGTACTTGACCACTAAAATCAATGTCGCTTCCTTCGGTTCCAATGTTGTCGACTAGATTGTGAGCGGTCCTATTAGTCCAAACCCTAACCCTGGGTGCTTACATAAGAGAGATCTCTGGCTTGATGTGTTGAATATTAGGCTTCTGATAGCGTAACAGACTGCTGGCTTATTCCATAACCTACAGTTAGTCCTTGGGTTATAACAAATAACTTGCCCCGTTGGATTAGTTAACGACTTTATATCTCTATTTAACTTCGAAACAGGTAATATTTCGTATTTATTTATTAGACTGTTCGCGGTAAATCTGGTAACTATCAACTTCTGGTTATTTAACGCGAACTAATAAATGGGTAAATATAAAACCTAATTATATTACAGAGAAGCAGCAATAATACGTAAGTATTTTTGAACTTTTCAATTCAACCGTTTGATACCGTTATTCACATATAAACAGTACTCCATAAATAAAAGTTATTCGACTTTTATTGAATAAAATTGTTCAAAATTAGCTTACCTAATCCGAGCGGCGGATATTAATAATAAAAGCTATAAACCCAAGAAATCTCCATTATATATACTAAGAACGCTCCGCGTATACGTCGATAATTATAAATTATATAATTTCAAGTTAAAGATATTTTAAAAGGAGATCCATAATAATTTACAAATATTGGGGGTCGCCTTTAGTAATCAATAGGTTGATTATAAAGTCGACAGAAATTCATATATAATGCCGATTTAAAATAAAGAGGGGTTATAGGAGACTTTGTTATAAAATACGACGAGGTTTCGTCCCTTTATATTACGTATATAATCTATATAAACGTCAAATATTTGTCACCATCACTTTTTAATAGAAACCCCATAGAAACCGTAAAATAAAATGCTTTTACCTTAAGAATCTATAATAAACGAATTGTAAATTTATTATAAAATTGTCGTTGCTAATAGTTTACAATTTAGTAATTATAAACGGCTACAGTAACGTAATACACTCTGCGTATTAATTTTACAATTTGCGATTTATATTAATTATTTTACCTTGGGTAAAAAGCGCCTAAAGCCTTCGGAAATCTCTAAGAAGCGAACCTTATAGAACGGGTCGTTTATTATCCCCTAATTTTATAATTTCATTAATACACTCGAGTCGAAAATAAAGCGATTCTTCGACATTGATAATACTAACGGGTTTAACGTAGGTTGAATTTATAACAGTGTCTTTAGTTTCGTTGTACTAAAATCTCCTGACGTTATTTTCGATAACAAACCGGACATGAGCCAGGCCTTAGGCGGTTTCGCTTTTAACGGCTTTTTGAAAACCGCTGGCTCACCTTTGAGATATATGTCGTGGCTATTTAATAACTAAGTCTTCGTCTTGCCAAATTCTTTTATATAACCCGTTAAAATTTACATTCCCTTAATATATAAGTTTTTCCATATTACATTTGATATGATAGTACAAATAAGCTAAAAATATCCCGCGCGACGTTCCTTAACTTTGGGTGGATCTTATAATTTACGAGTTAACGCGTCCGGTATAACACTCTAGGTTACGGTTTTATACCATAATTAATATTAAAAAAAAAGAAAAGATTTCGGTTCATCAAGCTTAATGTTTCGCAATCAAATGTGGTAAAAAGAAATTCTAATCCTTTATAATCCGTTAAAATCGTAAACGGGGTATGGATATTACAAAATTCGGAAAACTACGCTTTTAAATAAAATACTACCGCAAAAAGCATTGTATTGTAAATAATATAGTTACGTTTCATATTTATTGATCATATGAAGTAATAAGCTATGAACTTTAAAATTTAATCTTTATCTCATTATAACAAGTACTGTTGGTAAGGTTCAAGTACTTGTTCACGTGAAACAAATAAAGTAGAAGAGTAATCAAAAGATGATTGGTATTGTAGTGAAGTAAATCAAGATAGTTTCCGTTAAGAAGAAGCATCCATAGGTGTATGTTATAGGTGAAGGCTTATAAGCCTTCGCTCAGAGCGTACCACTCTGGAATATCTGCTTCTAGACTACTCCACGCATGGGAGTTTAATCTGCAGCGTATCACGTTATCATATACTCTGTAAGAGTACATCCTGTAGAATGATACGTGATTGTGCTATACTTCGGGAGTGTACCTTACAGTGTAATATATTGCTACCTAAATATACTATCTATGAAGATATATAATAATATCCACAAATACCCTTTTTACATCGTTTACGAATAGTCGGTTTCCATTACCGTTAGCCTATTTGGATCCTAATACGCTAAAATCGGGATCGTAATAAAAGTATCTTTTAAGATTCAAAATGTATATTTTTCCTACTCTATTAAAGCTTAATGAATCCACTACTACGTGTGTTGGACAAAATGATCCGTTCATTCCAAGAAATTACCAATAAAATATTATGGTAAAAGTTAACAAAACTTAAAAACCTTTAACCTTTCGAATAGTATATGGTAACTTTTACTTGCGGATCACCCGGACTTTTTCGGAGTCGGATTAAATACTTACCTTTACAGTAATAATGAAGCAAAGGTATTTAACCTCTTAATTACAAAGTTGTACTTTTTAAATATAGGTTTAGCATTATGTTACAAAACCGTTCGAAAACTACGCGAACTTTCGCTATATAATTTTTCATAATATCAAGAAAATACGAAACGATCATTTAGGTACATTATACCAACCTTATTTAGAGTATACGCTATTAAATCATTAATATATCGTTAAAACGTCGTAGACGTTTCCGATAACTTAAAGGAGGTAACTAATTATTTCAATAACCTAAATCACGTACGAAACGCTGTTAATTCCTTTTATTTAGGCATAATATGGATACGGTTAAAGATTATTAGACTATTTTCCTTTGTAAGTTACATAGATTTTAATAACATATGTAGGGTTTTTTCAATTCAAAGTAGAGAGAAATAGTCTTACTTCGTAATTTTATTTAATATCCTGTAATCAATATGAAACTGTTATTCTTTTCCCGACTTAAAAATCAGTAATACCGGCGTTATAACTAATAAAACACTTACCCGAACTTAACCTTTATATATTAATTTTGTAATCTATTATCGAAATTTCAAAATTTGGTTTTGTATTATCGAATATAACAGTCTTTAAGGTCGTTTTTATAAAGATGTATCTTTATTCGGTTTAATGTGAATATATTAATTAAATTTTGCCTTATATAAGGGTAAAGTTATAGTTTTATCCTTATAGAATAGGTCGCGGAATTTTATTGATTTTAATAGGAAACGTAATTAATTTCTTTCCTTTTAACCATAATTGTCGCCATTCTTCAAAAAATCCGCGTTACTTTATAAAGTTTATTAATAAAAGTTTACCAGGATTGATCCCCCGTACGTTATGTTTTTTAATACAAACGCTTTACTAAACCGAAAAAAAAAACGAATTTATTATATTCTATATATCTCCTAATATAAAACGTACTATTAATGCATCAACAATTAAGCTTTGCTAATCCTTAATTATCAAACGACTATCGCCAAAGTTTAAGGTTACCTATTAATATTGTATCTAAAACATTCTGAAAATTATATCCCGCGTTGTTCTGGGAATAGTATATATTAATATCGGATTCAACTATTTATTAACATCTATACGAAATTCGGCTATGAAGGTAATACGCGTATTTTACCGTAACTTGAATATTGTATCAAGATTTCAAGGATATAATAACCGAATTTACTTTATCTTGAACTATTATATTAAAGTATAGTTCACAATATAATGATCATTTAGGCTGAAATTAACTTAAATATTTAAAGAGTAGGTATTATTGAAAAGCATAGAAATGAGAAGGAAATCCTTGTTTATATGTATTTTATTCGATTTTATAATTACGCCATTAAAGTTATATAACCCTTAAACAAAACTTTATTTATAAGTTAAACTTTTCTTGTAGCCATTAATAGGTAACTTTTTTTTATCTTTTTGGATTAAATTATATATATTTACGTAAAAGGTAACATTAGGCGAAATTCGTAACTATGTTAGTAATAGTTCGATAAGCTATAATGTACCTAACACTCCGAAGTAAACTTAGTCTAACGTTTCTTTAATATCGCCTATATCGTCTTACATCCTTAGTTTGAAACGCGTATCGAATGTGCTTATTAAAATAACTAACCATGATATCAAGATAGTTAATCGCAATTATTACAACCATTTAACAAAGGTACTTAAAAAGTATAGACCTCGTTATAACCGTATTATTATCCGATCGTTAAACTTATACGTATCCTATTAATTAACGACCAAAACGCCGCTTTAAATTTAAAAAGTTCAATTCGTCGACGAGTTTTCGGTACGTTTTCAAGGTTACAATATAGTTTATCTGGCTAATATTTACCGTAATGAATTTCTCGCAAATACATAACGATATCCGCAAACGTAAGTAATTACACTTTACGGCCGAAAGTTAATTTCGGCCGCTTACCTAAACCAAAAATGTTTTGAACCTAATAACGAATAATATCCACAAGTCCTTATCATTTATAATTAAACCTTTTAATTCGATTAATACGTAATTCGCGCGGTAAATATCGCCAAAAACCGCTTCAATATAATCGAAAAACTTTCCTATATTGTATATACCTTCGTGTTTTCTAGTTTTATAATACGTCGTAATCGCTTGTTTTACCGCTGCGGTATAATATCCCTATATATAAAAAACATATACCGACCATTTTTAATTTATATTTTATTCTTTTTTACTATAAATTCGATTGTTTAACGAGTCGCTTCCCATGTAAAAGTATATCCGTCAAATTACGAATAGTTATATCGTTTCTGCCTACCTTAAATTAGTGAAAAACCGACGGGAATCGAGGCTAATTCGGCTTCGAATTCCTAAATTTTAATTACAATTTAAACGAAGTTAAATATAAAGTCTATAGTTAAAGTTGTTTAACCTGGCTATTATAATTATTTTACAACCGACGTCATATAGCTTATGATATCTTATAAACAAAGAATATCTGTTAAACTGGTTCCAAAAGAGTAAGAAATATATTTATGAAAATAGAGGATTAGGTATTCGCTAACGGTCTATTCCTCCTACTAATGTTAAAGTATAACGTAAAATTATTAACGTTTGTTATGAACTCGTTTATTATAGGTAATATTTTTTTCAGCTAAATAAAATTAAACCTTAATAGTATATAATAGTTCGACTTATGGTAGTAAACTAAATAGGTACCAAATGAGGTTTACTATTAAAGTATGGTAAAAAAACTAAAAGAAGTTACCGTAAGCTACTATATAAAACCTATAAACATGGCCAATACCCGGCTAATACCCAGCCCGTTATGTAACCTCACACGTGCCGTATACGAACCGTGCTCGGTCCGTACCCGGACCGGGCCCGAACCGGGTACTAACTATCCCGTTACCTGTATAGTCACGTAACCTATAAACTCAATGGCCCATGGCATGAGTACGTAACCTATAAACTCAATGGCCCATGGCATGAGTCCATAACAATAGTTGACTTGACTGTACTGCAATTAACTGCTATTCCAACATATATTATATTAAAAGTGGTGATGTGGTTACTTCTTAGTTTGGCATACCGTTAGCCGATCTGCCTACTAATCTGCATGGGCAGCTGCTTGGCCCGTGCCCCATTCTGAATTGGGCACTCCCCGTACTTGTCTTACAATCAATACAGTCAACTTGCAGTCAGTGCAATCAACTTACAGTCAGTTCATTTGACTTGGCTGTCCTGCAATAGACTATCCTGCAAAAGACTACTGTTCCAACACGGTAAGCAAAATTTATATATAATCTCAACAAAATTATATTAATATCTTAATTTACCGGGTTTTCTACGTGCAACTTACATTACTTTTATGTATATACGGATTCTTACAAGTTAGGGAAGGATTCATATGTCAATGTTCACCACTATCCAGGGTGGTTTGTAGTTACATGCGGTTTAACCGGTTTACTTGCACGCGCGGATGAGTCAGCAAAGTCACCGTATAAACTAGGTCATTGGCAGATATGGGTTCGCCAGAAGTATCTTGTTATGCTTTGCCATGAGAATATTTGAAGTGAATTCTGTCACGCTACGCCATGCCACGAGGATTTTCGAAGTGGGGCTTGGCAGCCAAGGCAAGGCATGGCATAGCATGGCTTTGCTACTCGTTTCCTACACATGGTGTTTCCAAATTCCCGGGGTTTTTTGCAGTTGATGGCACCAGAATCGGAGGTTCTTGGAGGGAGAGGGGAATCGAATTGGATTGTTGTTTAGTTTATGTCTAAGCTAGTGTCTTCGGATCCCACTGATCCAATAGTCATGCTCCCCATAACCTCGGGTAGCTATTTCCCAAGTACGAATCATCCCAGGTATGTATCCCGATTATCAGGCCACCATCTTCGATCCATCAAAGTGTGGCTAAGTCCTTGAAGCTATATATAAACAAGGTAATATAAAGTAGAAAGTAAAATGAAGTAAAATAAAACACTAAATAAAATAATAGTGTTATTAGAGGGTAAAACAGTTAACAGACAAATTGAAGAATGGAGAGAGAGAATTGAATAGAATAAAGTGAAAGTGAAAAGAAAGTGAAAAGAACGTGAAAAGAAAGTAGGATTGAAAAAGAAAGTGGTCAGTTTCTCGCACGAGTAACGAGATACGAGAAATGCGGCGCGAGTATCGAGAACCAAAAAGCAAGACGCGAGTGCCAAGAAGCCAGAAGTGAGAAGCGAGTAGTGAGAAACGAGACGCGAATACTGAGAAGCGAAAAGCGAAACGCAAGTGGTATATCTCGCTTACATATCCAACGACAATTTAATAACAATATCAATAATTTCCATAATAGTCGAACTCGCTATTTTTTCTAGGTATAATTTCGTTATTATTATTTTAGGACTTCTTACATATACCTTATCTTAAATATTATCGTTTAGATTATTCTCTTTCTTTCCTCTTGAAACATACAATTTGAATAAATGAATGTGAATCTTTTAAAGGTTTCCGTTAATGATAGAATCAATAGTCTACAACGAGATAAATAAGGTAATTGTATCAACTGTAAATGACCCTATTAACGGTAATTTGAAAGTTAATATACGGATATTTTCGAGGTTTTTATATCTGTTACTAATATTTTACCTCCTTAATCTAATGTGGCTAGCCTCATACAACTTTCGACACCTAATTATTGACTTGGATTCTTTTTTTTTCAATTTGTCAATTAATCTATCATTCGGTTATTCGTTATAGCGTATCTTCGCCTCAACTCATGAATTCATCATGAATTACTTCCTTGTTTACCTACGATTTAGCTAAAACCGCTATTAACTATTTTTGTTGGAAAAGTACTACATTCAGAGCAGTAGGTCAACTTCATTTATAGTAAAGTTGACTGTACTGCAAGTTGAGTGTATTGCTTTGTGGAGACTTACCGCATTGAATGTAAATCGAGTGCAGTACGCTGCACTTCACTCTAGGGTATGGACCAAGCAATTGGCCCTACAAATTAATGTGCAGACCGGCTAGCGGTCTGCCAAACTTAGAACAAAATATCCACCACTTAACTAATGCAGTACTATTATTACTTCGACCACGATTCGAATCGACAACTTTGCAACGTCCAAAGCCCTACCAACAATTTTCGATCCACCTTTAATACCTGTTTTTCAATAATTCTTAATAGTTTTACCAATTATCTTAATAAAAACTCTGATAAAATATATGGTAAACCGTTTATAAGCTTGTTACTTATAGTATTCATAACATTGGTAAATACTTTCAACTACTATTCGAGTCGTTTATATCTATATTTTTGAACTCATTTCTCGAAATTATTTCTTAACTCATTTAAACAATCATTTGATTAACTCTATTGACTCTACTCAATACAATGGTATATTCATTACTTTAATCTCTCATTTAATGCAAAACCTTACAATTGTCGAACTTTCAAAGTATTTGACGTTATCCAAACAATATTTCTGAGGGTATCCTAATACATTGGTAATCGACTTCTATATTAGAAAAACTTTCTTACTCGTTGATTCACCAAAAGCTTAATTAAATAAAAATTATTAAAATTAATCCACTATAACATATAAATAGGCTTTGCCGCCGACACTTTTTGAGTTAATATTACTTACAAAATCTATTTCAATACTATTTTATGACCTTAAAGCTACAATAGATATTAAATTAATGGTAACTGACTTTGAGACGCTGGTCAATACATATAGCTCGCATATTTTAATATATTCTTTCATATTAATACATAGTATTAAGTCGTATAAAATTTCTTCCAACTTAAAAAAACTCGAAGGTACCACAAATACACATGAAAATTGTAAGCTTATTTTAACATTTACGGCATCTTGTATTTTCTTAGGTAAAGAATATATTCACTAGTAAATTCGCGTTTCAATAATATAACATATTGAATACAAAAATACAGTGAATTAAGATGTAATTTCCTCCTAATCTAGATAAATAGGTTCTCGATTATCGTATGTCCGCTAATAGGAAATAGAATATCATTCTTAAATTAATTTGTCTTATTAATATACAATATCGACATTATTACACCGAATCGCAACATTTTCCCTTGATTCAACACTCTTATAGAAAAGGAATTCCTGTGCCTGGATCTTTTAGCATTGCTAATATTACGAATAAATAATCCCCTACCATATACAGCAATTCTATCACATTTTATTTTGAAATTTTAATAATTAGCTTCGATAACCTTATAATTCCATTAGAGATATTGTTTATTTTATTTAAGTTTAGAGGTTATACAATCATAATATTGAATATTTTAAGAACATCTATTTTTACGCGATCTTCTTTGTAAATATTATTAGAATAGTTAACGATAGAATCAAGTTTTTATGTTGGATATAAACCATGGTTAAACAAAGAAATTCAATAAAATATGGTCTAGATTTTTTCAGGTATTTTGCTATAATTAAAATTTCACTTTCACCAATGATATATTGAGTTTCAATATTGTTAACTTTCCAAAAAAAGGCTGAAATCCTTGTACGACTTATCAATATATCCACGACTTTAATGTCTATAGGCGAACTATTTAATTCAAAAGCGATACCACCGATTCCTTTACTAAAAGTATTTGCGGCGAGGTAATATTATAGTAAACGATTCAAAGCTATCACCTAATTTTATTCAATTGCTAAATACATCGTTATAAATTTCTCAACGTATATTTTTCGGTGCTTGAATTCCTTAAGCACCTATTACATTTGTTTGAAAACCCTTTCATTAGATGTCGTTTTATGCATTTTTCATATATAATATTCTCAATTCGATGGTATACAATGTCTAACATGGTGTATATATCATTAAATATAGAGTATGGTAAATTACTTGTTTCATATTTTGGATAAAATATGGTAGTTTTTAGGTTTCACTTATATTTAGAGCTGTTTGTGGTATTATTGAATAACTCAGCTTATCGTGATAATAATTCAAAACCTAATAAATAAATTTAACTTTCGAATAAAATAGTTGTGTAAGGAGACTAAGGTTGGAGCTATTGCTCAAGGTGGGTGGATTCTGTCTATAAACCTCGATGAAGAAGAAGAAGAAGAAGAAGAAAGGTTCCTGCTAGGAAGCAGCTATGAAGTTAAGATGGTACAACTCTCTCTCCAGTTATGTGACGTGTGGTGGCGTATTTTTAAGCGGCTTCCTCTTTGCATTAGAGCATCGTAGAAGCGTGTAGAACTACCAGGGTTAGATCTCTGATAATACTAGCTAGGCACTAGCTTGTAATATTACCCCTAAAGATACTCTTGTCGTTTCTTCCCCCATCCTGTTTTTTTTTTGTATAATATTGTTATATAGGAAGCCATAAAAATAAGGAAAGTACGTACGCCTTTCAGAATATCATAGTTCCGTATAAAAGGCACTAGGCTAACGTTACGTAAAAGGTATTTTAGAGTTTTCTCTTTTCCTCCTTCCTATAAATAATCCCTAAAGTCCCAATTACAAAAGATAAAACTTCTTCCTTTTTTTAGCCTTTAATCTTTTCGTACAACGTTAATACCTATAGCTATTAATATAGAACTTGTTTATTTTATAATCTTGATACTCCTTACAGCTCCTCTTATAAGGTTACAATAAATCTCTAACTTGCCATTAAGGTAAATAAAGCTATTAAAAACGTAGGTTATATATTTTGAAGTTACTTAGTCTTTACTAACGAGTATAAAAATTTTTATGTTAAAGGATATCAACATATATTCCGATGGAACGCGTAAACAAATATGTTTCTAATACGTTTATAAAATAACGTATAACCCCAGAAAATCTTGCTAAAAGACTAAAGGTAAGTGGTTCTAATAGCTACAAGGAAGCTGCTAACGAGTGGCTATATATTGGAGCCTGGTGTTGCTTTTGTTTCATTAAGGCTACAAGTTGTAATTTTAGTTACATGTATACGTTGTTAAAGCTAAACCCTAATATAAATAAGGTTATTAAGGAGTAGTCGGAATCGTATTTGGCGTTTGACTTTTAAAACCGAAATAAGTTTATATTTTATAAGCCGTTTCCTAGGTGTTAGAGAGCAGCTAAAAACCGTGTAAACTTAGATAATCGCCGCTAAAAATCTTATGAAAGTTCGTCATGTTACGTAGCGTAAGGTTAATACCCAAAGCGGGGGTTTATTTTGTCTCCGTAACTCTCGTATAGTTTGGGGGCCCGTAAGACGTATAATCAATAAATAAGAAACGTAGTACTAAGGTAAATTCCTTATAGCTAGATGAGAACGTAGAGGGTGCAGTTCATAAGTAACTAGAGAGTATTATTAGAAGCAATACAAAAGCTTATTAAGTTTTCGGAGCGTATTAATATTAAGTTAGTTTGTATGAATACTAAACTAAACCGGCTTGTTAAAATATGTAAAAAATGCTAGGTAAGGACTAGGATTAAAATTTCGAGGACATATTAAAGTAGGTAAGATTATATTTGTTCGTATTTCGTTTTTATTAATATTAATACGTTTATTTAATATCCGTTTACTAAGGGATTATACATTGCTCCGTTTATCAAAATCAAGTGTAATTTTATACCCGTTTACAAATTAGGCGTAAAGGCTTATCATTATATTTAGTCAATATATAACGCGATTCCAAGGTATCGAATGTTACGATATTAAAAAAGTTTTAAAGCGGCTATTACGTTAGGTATATATAACCTACCTATTTAACTAAAATATGTTGTTTACGTTAATTATAAAGTCAGGTACGTTCGATTTAAGGCTTGTAATAAGTTTTTAATAATTATAACTTACGATTAAAATTTTCGAGTTTACTAACTTAGGATCGGGTCCGAAGCGATTCGAACGAGTTAATTTATATAAAATCGAAAATACTTCTCTCCCGGTATATTCAATTTAAGAACGTGAAAGTCGATTATACACGTTACTTGATACTTATCGTGAAGCCAATTTAACTCTTTTGAGAATTTATTTTGCTTGTAGTTTGTAAAGAAAAGTTCAATGTTGTCGCCGACTCAAAAACATTCCAAGGGAAAGCGTCGCTTATTAGAAACTTTCTTCATACGCTGTTACGTAGCCGCTATTACAGCTTATACGAATTCCTTAACTTTACGGATCCGTTAAATAAAGTCTTTAGACTTTATTTGTAATGTTATTGTCGGAACAAAAAAAACGTTATACTAGTTATATAAGATTAAGGTAATAATAATAGGTTATAAAAAAGGAATTAAGACTAATAATCGTCGTATTATTATTATTCAGTACAAGTTAATAACCAGATAATAAACGGCTTTAGTCGAATTACGTATGAACAACGAATAAACATATATATGTAAAACCCTTTGAATTTACGCATTCGGTTACATTATTAGTTTCGGGGTTAAAAGTGGTATTTAAATGTTACTTCAATCTAATTAATTCGTAAAGTCGTTTTTAAAACCTATTAGTCTAGTTAAAACCACGGTTGTTAATAAACGTACGCGGAAGATTATAAAATCGCTAATAATAATTGAAAAACCACTTAGTACAAGCTTCGATGTTTATAATAGTTAAAACCTCGAAGATAACGACTTTACTTAAGCGGTCAGTAATAACTATAAGGTAATAAGGGTTATCCGCGTATTTTTAAAATAAACTATCTATAAAGTCAACGAAAAATTCGTTTTAAAGCCGTTGAGGAATTGAAAGAGGTTTTAGAAGCTCCTTTTGAAAATTTCTCTAATAGATTGTACGGTTATAAACGTTGTAGTTACGGTAAAAACGGCGAACTGCACGATGTAAACCTAGGTTAAGATACGTTTTAGAAAAAATAGTGATAGTAGTGTCGTGGCTTAAGTAGCCAGTAAAAAACTAATTGTAGGTAACTTAAATTAATGCAATAATAAGTGGTTTATAAATAGCCACCTAAATGCAATCGCGAAACTTGAAAACTTTATCATTATCCACGAAATATTTCGAAATTAAAAACTTTAATATATGGTCGTCGTTGGTACAAATATCCATTAGGAAATATCGATTGCCTATATGCACTATACATATTAAATGGAGATAGATATTGTCGTGTGTAATAACGACGTCTTAACAACTTTAAAGGTTAACGTTAGTAAAAAAATTACGGACTTTGAAAATTAATTCACCGGCGACGGTTAATTGAAAAACGTATGTATGTGGAAGCGACTTGGAAACAGACTATTCCGAGCGTAATAACTAAAGTTTTGGGCTCAGGTAATGTAGGTCCAAAAGGCCCTTAGGAATATTCTAATCTCACCATAATAATATATCAGTTTACGAATAATTTATTACTTTATTATATATTAATCAAAAGCAGCATTATAATAAGTATTTAGATTAGCGGACTTGTTATTTAGAAAGCCGCTGTATTGTTATAAAGTATTTTAAAATTTTGTAATCCATGAAGATAGTAAACGGGCTCGTCGTATCTTAGAGCTTAGCGTTTTAAATTTTTAAGCAATTTAATTCCCAATTGTTTTTTTTCCCCGTAAATTTCGTCGTTATATTCGGCGGGAGACAAACGACAGAATTCATACGTTATTAAGCCTAAGTTACTGTAATCATTGTGTTGCGTTAAAAAAGGCAGCCTCTTAAGATCTAGTCAAAATAATCAGCTTCGAAAAAGATATCGTGGATAGGATCCTATTAAACGAGTACAGGTTCGGAAAAAAAAAAAAAAACTTAAGATATTCGAAAGCAACTTTTTTTAGGCTCTTAACGAAATGAAGTACCTTTATAGGTTATTCAAAGTATTAATCCGACAATCGTTACGTAGTCGTAAATAAAATAACAATAAAAATTTACAAGCCTAAAAAAGTCTCATACTTTTAAAACCATCGTAAAAACCGCTTATTTCCGGATAACGCATAGCTTTTTTAAGTTTACCAGTAACAAGCTGTATAAGTACTAAGATTGCTTTTCATAAATACAAGGCGAACAGAATACTAAAAGTATAAAAAATCGAATATCATCATAAACATATATAATAACATACTATATTCATTAATATTCACTCTGAAGGTTATGTTCTATGAGTAATTATACTTTATTTGTAATAGTAAGGCTAGCTTATTAGTTTTAGCATTGCTCTAGTTATTCAATATCCGCAATTTACCAAATATAATACTATTAAGAAAGTAATATATGTTTACTCCTATTATTCCTTAAAGCATTCGTAATATTAAATAATATATATGTGGTGCAATGAATTCTGTCTTCTATATATACTCCTATGTAATAGAAATACCCTTATATTTATTTGCATTGTCACTTTGAAAAGTTGTGATGTTTCCAAATAAAAGTATCAAATATTTTATTTCGTAAATATATAAGCCTTTAAACTTAGATTGTAAAAATATTAAGTAGTAGATAATTATATATAAATTGAGATTTATCATTTTCCTCGGCAGTTATCGTAAATATGCTCCCTATTTTGACTGTTCTAGCACTAAAAACCCAGCAGATTTTATCGCAAAGTAAAGTCGTTAAATAAAAGTAACTTTATTTTATAAGTATCTAGATTAATTTAATCGATATAGTTGACTATTCTTTTCGAGCTCAATGAAGTAAATAGCTGAATAAGTTAATTATACGTCTTTCAATTCAAACATAAAAACGTTTTCCTGGAGAAATACTAGTTTTTTCATTAGTACGAATCCTCTTCCATTTTAATTAACGTATTATATGTAATTCTCGCTAACTAATATGTCAGCTTCATTCATCTTACATATATCTTTAGCATCGATATTAGAATACTCGAACCACCTTTTAATATTCTCCTATAACGCTTCATTTAAATTCTTCTATTCAAGTTATTGCTTTATACTATAGTTAAAGTTATTGTTTTACGTGATCAATATTTGTTCGGTTACGCTTCACTTTAGGTATGTCTCCATCACCTCCTCCTCGCTTTATTCTATTATTTTCTACTAACGTTAATATTTGTATATTTGTTTATTGAAAAATAATTCTTTATTATTTTGATTCCTAACGCCTATAATTCTATGAAATCCCCATTCCAACGGTTTGAGTTGAAATTCATCCTTTTAATGTAATTTATAATCAATAATTCTATAAGTAATAATGGTGTTATAAAGTAATCAAATATTTCTATCTATTATCTTTTCTAAGAACTCTTAAATAATAAACATGAACTAAATGAATTTAGTTTAAGTAAATACGATCTAGACAAAAGTAACAAATAACTAACGACTTCAGTATATTTTTTTTAGTAAACAACCCTTTTAAGTCATTTAACATTATAATATTTTCTGATTATTTTTATTTTATTGATTTATTTTATTTCCTAGCTATGGTCACCGTTTCCATTGTATCGATAACGATATGATCCATTCAACATATAATAAAAAAGTTTTTGAAACCAATCTTTGTAATAACATTGAAGTTTTCAAGAGATTTTTTCCCTATAAAAACGTTTCCCCACGTTTAGGACCCGCATTATGTTGAGTATCTTTTTTAAATGTATTGAACGAAGTAAATAGTTTCGTTTTATTCCCAAACATATTATACGTTCTTTTTTTTTTTAAAAAAAAATACTTCGTATTTTTTTTATCTTCGTTTTGTTGTCGTATTCGTCCCTCAATTCCGATTCCGAAGTCTCATTTTCACTACTCGTATTCGATTTATCTGACGAGTAACAATCATCGAACGAATAACGATTTGTATAAGCTAGATGAACGTTTAAATGTAGTGACTGTAATTAATATTTAACAGGTACAATAACTAAATAGTCGCCATTACCGCATAATATAAGAACATTTCCAATATAATAGTTAATATTAAAATGATATATATACTTACAACTTAATAACCAATTATAAAAAACAAAGTTAACTATAATAAATAAGTATAGGAAAGATAGGATGCTTTCGGTAATAAGAGAAAACAAAATATAAGTTAATAACATTATACAGCTCCCATTAAATATCGTTAACACTATATACGGATTTTCTATTTGAATGTTTATTTAAGGGCGAATAGTTATATTTTACATAAGAAATTCAACGAAAACCCCATTTTTTATAAAATATCAGTTCATAAAGATATTGTAAGTATCGTCTTGAATATATCCGAATTAGCTTTTCATTGCTTATGATATTATACGGTTTTTTACAACTTTTATTACCGTCGGGTATATAAACTCTATACATTTACGCTTTTTTCCTTAGTCTTTTCTTTTTACCTCTTTACATATGTAGGATGGTATCAAATCCATATTTACAAACCATTAGTTTATATGATATTAGATTGCAATTCAATAGTTTCTTAGGGCGATTTGAGGATGTTCGAATTAAAATAGGATTTTTTGAATCAAATATTTGCTTTTTATTCCTTTTTTATAATGATACAAAATTAAGTTCAACTATTCCTGAATTAGTATTCTTTGGATTATCTTAACGAATGTATGGTTTGCCAGTGTCAATCTTAAAATATAGGGTTTAAGACAGTAAAACTCGAAGATTGAATAAATATAGCCTCGTGCAAATAGATAGTTCTCCTTTCTCGTTCTCAGTATAAACGTATAAATTTGTCCACTTTATGGTTTTGATAGTATATCGTTCGGCGGTCATGAAATAAGTAGCATTAACAATTTCTTTACTCCTTCCCCTGTTTTTATCAATGTATTAACTTTTTTCGCAAGTATGTTACCGATTTTGGCGAGTATATTGTTGTTCAAATCTGGTTTCATATCACACATTTAATCTTTTAGCATTTCTTGATTTAGTATAAATAAAAGGTTGATGCGGTTAATATTGAATTCAAGATAAATGTTACTATATTCAACTTAGTTTATTAATACCATATATAACGATTTATATATCGTTTCGTTTATCTCGTTTGATATTTTCAACTTTCCTAAGATGTGTTTCTCAATAAATACAAAGATTTAAATTTAACATATTTATGCCTAAAGTTTCTTAGGATAAGGATGATTATAAATTTATAATATAATTTAAGAACATTATTATAATTAAAGTCCTTTTGTATATTAGGTTACACTTACGCCTTATCTTTTCTTACATCATTTCTCCTATAGTATATATTCGTATTTTTCATTCCTTTTCTTCATGAGTATATCATTATTATTAGAGGAGTAAATTAAAGGTGAGTCTGATATTAGTTCTCATATGCGCCAAAATTTTATGAATTTTAGAAAGTACTCTCCTTGTTTCCTTAAGGTATCCTTCTACTTATATTTTCTTACATAAATTTTATCGTTTATATCACTTTTGTATATATTCTATTTATGGAACACTTTTAAGTATCGTTTTATTAGTCGTTATATTTTCAAAACGGGTTATTATTAGGACTAAATATTATTTTTATACAGATTAATATCATTTTACTATGTCGTATATAATTTAGTCCTGATATATCCCATTTTTATCTATAAATTTCTTGAAAACTAGATAGTCAGTGACTTTTATCTACAATGTTATGTCTTTATCCCAATTATTACTTATTATATTTGTAAAAAATCTATTCCTTAATTCTTTTTATCAGATTGAAGGGTTTAAGATAACATGATTATGTGCTCTTTTCATATATTTTAACAATGATTTTTATACTCATTATATATAAAAAATTACATTAACTACCATACTAATATTAGTTAATATTGAGGGAGTTTTTAAATGTGTAATAAATAATACCCTTTAATTATTTCCTCATTATTTCTTTTTATCGAGCGTGTTATAGTATCATTTAACCACCTCTTCTTTTAATCTTATTCTAAAGTAATTTTTTTTACAACTTTTTGATTAAGTTTACATTTTATGAATATGATTCAACTATAATCTCTACCCTTTCGAAATAATCGATAAACCTTTCACCAGGTTATCACATAAAAGTTTTAGTCAAACATATTTCAAATTTTATGATAATAGTTTGTTATAAGTGTTTTATAGCCAAGTAGTATGGATATGCTTTGAATATTATGAAATCTATCAAAATAATAATGGTGTTTAACGGCTGGATTTATCGGATAAGGTTTAGAAATTTCAACAATTTGTCCTCAGCTTATATTTTTAACCTTATTCAGTCTAGTATGTTAGGTAACTAAACCAAACTAACTGTGCGGTTATGAGGTAAATAGAGGTGCAGCTCTTTTTTTCATTGTTCTTTTTTTCATACTTGTTCTCTCAGTTCTTGTTCTCACTGTTGTAGTTTGCGTACTTGTTGTTCCCTATGTTATTTTATTCTTGTACTTATTCTTGTTTCTTTGTTCTTTTTTTTGCTAGTTTAATTTTGATTTTCTTATCGTTATTTTAGGTTTTCTTCTATCATTGTTTCTTTGTTTTTTTGCCGTCGCTTTTTGGTTTTTTCTAATTCAATTCTAACTACGAATATTGAGATTTGTAAGAATTTGAGAGCTATACAGGTCACTAAGATAATGGCACCTGAATCGGAGGGTTTTGAAGGGGAGGGGAATCGGATTGAATTGTCATTTAGTTTATGTCTAAGCTAGTGTTTGCGGATCCCTCTCATCCCATAGTTACGTTCCCCATGACCTCGGCTAGCTATTTCCCCAGTACGAATCATCCCAGTCATGAATCTCGATCATCAGGCTATCACACTCTTCAGTTGACTATAAAATAATTTCACACAACCAATACCCAACGACCCTTTCAGCTCCCAGATTTTTCTGAAACAACGTCTTGGGTCTCTCTGTATAGGTTTCAGAACGCAAGAACATTGATTTGTCAATTATTTACATCCGTAATTTTGCCCGTTGCAAAGAAAAACAAGAAGAGCAAAACGTTAGGAATAAGCGGTGGAGTCAAATCATAATCCGGAGATTACCATCGTTGCTTCAGTAAATAGCAAAGATGTTGGTAGACCTTTATCGTTGCAACGTAGTCGATTCGAATTTCTGGTCGAAGTAACTGATATTGCATTGAAAGTGGTGATGTGTTATTTTTAAGTTTGGCAGACCGCCAGCCGGCCTGCACACTAGTTTGTGTGGGCAACTGCTTGGCCAGTGCCCCACATTGAATTGGGCACTACACTGCAATTGACTTGCGATCGATACAGTCAGCTTGACTGTACTGCAATTGAATGCTATTCCTACAAAGGAGTAACATTGTTTTGTTGCAAGAATATGAAGTAGAAAGATCATCATTTGAATGAAGTCATTGAAAGAGCCATTGGACTTAGTAACATATTTGTCACATAATGTATGCCACAACTTCTACTAGGACAGAGCATACTGTGGTCCATTTGATGTTGTTCAAAATGGCTTTCCAGGGGAAGGAAAAGACCTTTTCGTGGAAGCACCGGAAGGTTGATGATGCACGGTCTGAATCATTGTGGAACTCTGCTATAAAAGGCACAACGGATATTTTTTCTTTCGCATAAAGCTTCTTTCGCATGGAGCCATAGCAAAATCCCTGCCAGTGATTCGGAAATATTCTTTCTTCGAAGTCAATGGCCGAGAACATAGTCTTTTTTTTTTTTTTAAAAAAAAAAAAGAGAGGTGCTCGAGGTTGACGTCAAGTCCAGGACATTGTTTAGAAGAGGACTGTATATAGTAAGTAGCTGTGTGTATTCACTCATGTAACCACAAATGGAGTCACTGATAGAACTGCAATGCAATTGCGAAGTGATGTATCTAGTGACCGGCCAATAAGCTACTTTAGGCATACTGGTTATAGTAGCTATGGTTGTAAAATAATACTCTCTAATCCTGCCTATATGTGAACATATACTACTTGCAAAATTCAAATTTATGACTTTCATACCCCTATAATTTCGCTCACATATATCTGTACAATGGCTCATTTCATTAACAAAATACACTAAACCAAACCCGCATGAAGAAAAATATTTCCCAAAAAGTAATGTAATAAATAAAGCTAATTTAGTATACGTGTTTTTTTAGTAGTTTAAATGAAGCAATTCAAATTGACGCTACTGTGTTTGTACATAGTATCCTTTGCCATTAGGCAGTCGCTTATTTGCATGACGTAATGCAACAAATTTTAATCATTTGGTAAAGCAACCGAGGCTGTTGTTAATCTGAGACAACTTTTTTTTCTTTCATTACTCGCATGGAGCCAGTTGGGTTACAGTGAGAGAGTACCATGTAATAAATTAGATACATTGAAGGCTATAAAATAATCTTCATTACTTGGTAAAATGAAACATTTTCGAAATTGCACAAATAAGTCAATCAACCGTAGATAGTTCTATCGTTGAAACTCGTACGACAATATAGTTGGTGAGATGAAAACCCAATTTAAATGGAAACAAAAAGCTTTCTTGTTGTATGGTATTAACAGCTATTAATTTGGACGTAGTACATATATTGTAGCACCTAGCACGTTGTAAAACTTAGAGTTGGTTTAGGTAGTCACAGTGCCAACTTAAAAGCTCACTTTCGAGAAATCGAGCTAACCATATTTCTATGAACTTGTTGACAACCTGGTTAATTTGGTGAGTTAGGCAACGGCATGATACCTTAAGACACAGCCACATACAATACTACTGTGCAATATAGCAACATACGTGGTATGCGTAAATAATAGCATCATATTCAAGTATTAGATCTGTGTGCCACACTCGACAAGAATGCTAGCCTCCCAAAACAGTACGTACCTCACATATTCAGAGAGTGAATTCAATAAAGCTATCACTATTCAATATGCACCCTATGAGCAATGATTACATCTTTGCAATGTTGTATGATTGGGTAGACATGTAGAAACAAATGTGGTTTGCAAGGCTACATTCGGTTAAAATTACCTAGTAGGGTGGCATAGACCAGATACCTAACAGGGATGCGAATATTACAATACGATACCACAGTACTATGTAGCGGAATTGCCGGCGAATGTTCTATTCAAAGAAAGGGGTTAACCTAATTTATTGTTTAAAATAGCTGCGGCGTTGAATTCAATTTTGCTAATGTATGGCCCGTGCAGGTACTCAACATGCGTAAAGCAGTTATTTTGAAAACTTGGCTACAAAGTTTACTCAGGTCGGTAGGTATCAGTCGTAGCGACGTTTGTCGAAGTAACAAGTAATAGTATAGCATTGAGTGATAAGTGACGGATGATAAGTTTTAGGTTGCGGGAACTACTAGCCAGTTGCCCACCTAATTATAGTCATGACCGCGCTGGGCTTCACCCGTTGTGTGATTGGACAACCCATTTGTGACTGCCATAAGTCACGGACAGTTGGCAACGAAGCAGCCAACGTGACTGGAGGATTGGCATTGAAATAGCCCACTGAATGGACAGTTCAGTCAATTGCATTGCATGCAGTTGACAATCTATTCAACTGCACTGCGTTGCGTTGACGATGCAGTTGGTCTAGTCAATGTCAATAGACTGATGAACTAAAAACTAGCGAAATTAAATAGGTAAGAGACATAGAGCTGTTTACACATTATCAGCAATTATGAAGAAAAATCGTATTCATTTCCCACATATTCAACAAGGCTGTGATACTGCGGCGAGTTTACTATGTAATGTAATGATTGTCCATGGTTTATGATTGGTGTTTAACCCGGAGATGCTCCCGAAATAGGTAAAATGCGTATATGCGAGTAATGGAAAGAGAAAGGGTAAAACACGGACAAGGGGAGCAACAGGGGGAACACCATATGTTTACACGTAGGTGAGACCCGGCGGTCTCCGGCACTTGTGACACTCTTGATATTATTATTTACTGTACTTATAGACATGTCGCTGTGTCGCCCCATGACTCCTTCCTACCCAGAATTTTCCTCGTTCCTTTTCTGCGCGGGTTTCCTTTGTTGTCTTGATCCAAGTAACTTTCCACTTAATGGCATGAATCCCAAGTGAATTTTGACAAACCCACGCCCGAACCATGCTTCTCCTTCACCTCCTGCTCCAGGGAGCCGCGCATGGATGGACAGGCGCCGTCCTCGCCGACACGACCGGCGCCTCGCCCCAGGCCGTGCTGGCCGCCCTGACCATCACCAACATCGACGACGTGCGCGGCCACCTGCACCTGCCCACCGAGGCCGGCGGGCACGCCATCGCGTGGAGCTCCAGCGACCCGGGCGTCATCGCGCCCGACGGGCGCGTGGCGCGCCCCGCGGCCGGCGACGCGGCCGTGACGCTGACGGCCACGGTCGGCGGGCACGCGCGCGCGTTCCCGGCGGCGGTACGCCGCGCCGCCGCCGCCGGCGCGCTCGCGTTCGAGGGCTACGGCTTTGCCTACTTCACCGGCAGCACGCTGCAGGGCGAGAACGTCTTCCTCGCGGCCTCGGCCGGCAACAACGCGCTGCAGTGGGCGGAGCTCAACGGCGGGCAGCCGGTGCTGCGCTCCGTGCACGGCACGCGCGGGCTGCGTGACCCGTTCGTGCTGCGCGCGGTCGAGGGCGACCGCTTCTTCCTGCTGGCGACGGACCTCTCGATCGGCTCGGGCACCAACTTCGGGGAGGCCCTGCGTAGCGGTAGCCGCTTCATCGAGGTCTGGGAGTCCGCCGACCTGGTCACGTGGTCTCCGCAGCGCCATGTCGAGGTCTCGCCGCCGACGGCCGGCAACACGTGGGCGCCCGAGGCCTTCTACGACGCCGCGCGCGGCGAGTACGTCGTCTTCTGGGCGTCGAGCCTGTACGACGCCAACGACACGGAGCACGAGGGCGCGTCGTACAACCGCATGATGATTGCGACCACGCGCGACTTTGTCACGTTCAGCAAGCCGACCGTGTGGCTGGACTCCAAGGTGGCGGGGCGTATCGACGCTGATGTGATTCACGAGAACGGCGTCTTCTATAGGTTCTCCAAGGATGAGGGGGCCAAGGCCAATGGGTGCAGCGACATCGTCATGGAATCATCGACCAACCTGACGGCCACGCTGGACCAATGGAAGGTCCTGGCAACGTGCATTGGGCGCGATGCTGGAACCCACGCTGTCGAAGGCCCCACGTCCTTCAAGGCCAATGCGGGAGATGTCAATGGCAACAAGTTCTACCTCTTTTTGGACGGTGAGCTGGCTTCCGGCCAACAATCAACACACAAGACAACCCGAGACCAATAGCTGACCGCTTGATCGCACAGAGTACGGCGGCCGCGGCTACATCCCGCTCGAAACAGCCGACATCGCGAATCCGAAGTGGACCATGTCGACGAACTTCAAGCTCCCCGAGACCCCACGCCACGGTACCGTTTTCCCCCTCACGGCCGCGGAGTTGGCTAAGCTCAAGACCGCCTACCAGAACTCCTCCAAGAGCACTGGTGCCGAGTCTACCGCGAGCTGTACCGGTGATGCTCAAAGGATGTGTAGTACCCCCATACCTAGCTCTACTCCCCACACTACCACAAGCCAAAAGTCGGACGCCGGTGGTAGACCCGTAATTGTGGGAGCATGGGTGGCTGTATATGCTTTAGTTTTCGGCTTCCTGTTCGCTTAGTGCATAGTCCCCCTATCGAAGCATCAATCCTCCAGACCGCTTGTGTTTCTGAGAAAGTCCTCCCGGTCATGAGATTTCTAAGCCCCTGACTGGGAGCAGCGACCTAAAAGCCACGCAAGTTACGGTACACGACCTTGTGACTCGTTGTCGCCACACCAACCAGGACACCAGGTTCTACACCACGCCATCCCCAGTGTTTGTGAATGTAGTCAGGCACGCGATTGCTGCAGTGTAAATGCAAACAAAGACCTTGTATTCTACTGACCACTTTGTTGTTCGCTAGGCTGAACGGTGAAGCCAAGTTTGAGTCGCTCGTACTGAAACGCGGCGTGTCGAACGCAATGCGGCTTATTTGGACTTTGTGTTAATGCAGGAACGCTATTTTTGGCTGGACACCGATCACAACGCGGTCGCTGCTAAAACCAGACAGCGCATAGATAGCCCCGGGTACCAGGGCAGTACGCCGGGTTCAATAGGCAAGCAAAGCACACGCCAAACCCCGCTGGATGACTTCATCCTTGGAAGTCATAAGGCGTGGGTCTCACTTGATGTTCCATCGCTCTCCTATAGCTGACTGGATGGGCCAAGCGTGTAGCAGGTATGATACAGCTCGCCGAGTCTCAGGCGACGCGACTAGAACGAGGAGGAGAGAATGAATGGAAACAAGGAGCCAGTTATCGATCGATGCATGATAACGAACAAGGTCCGATTGGCAGGTCTCAAACGCCAATAAGCTGTTGACCCCTAGCTGCTATCGACCTGGCTCCGCCTAGTCTCAACACAGCCGCGACATAGATAGAGTGACAGGAGTAGGGTATTTGCTAAAAAAAGTTAAGATTACATGGATTCCAGAGCAAAAAGATTCAGTGATTTTAGTCGGGTGTCCTTGACTCCAAAATAGCTTGCTCAAGGCCTCGATTAAAGCGCAAAACGACCTGAGCCATGTTGGTATGCCTGATTTCCGACAGTAGGCTTCGTTCATGTTCCAGAACAGTTTGCGTAAGCGAGGTAAATTGTCTTCCAACTTTAGAGCCTATGACGTCTTCGAAATGAGTGGCCTGAACTGGAGCAAGCAGTGGATTCACAGGCTGGACCAGAGCCACCTGCAAGCCGGGAGATTGGGTTGGAGCCAATTGGGACTCCACCGTTTGGCCCGGGTCTTTTGCCATGGTTTTCCGCCTTTTGACCATGTTGACGCCGGCCGGCGAGAGCGTTGGGCGTTTGTTTAGTGCTGGAGAAACTCGGTCTTGACTCACGCTTGTCTCCTGGTCGGCCTCAGACGCTTGCAACTTGCTGGCCAGAAGCGCCTGACCTCTGCTTCTAGTCGTCATTCGAACAGCCTGAGTGGACGATGTTCGTTTGCTTGGAGATGGGGGGTGTTGACCCTGAGACAGGGGTGGCGTCTGCAGGTCGATAGATTGGATGATCTGTGCATTGCCTGCGCCCAGAATCGGCATGTTGGACAGAGGCAGGCGGGTCGACGCAGCAATGGGCGGCTGTGGGGGCGAATTCGTTTCTTCTCGATCATTGTACTCACTTGGCAACTGTGGGCTAACAGGACACGCAAACGAAGCCGTGGGAGGAACTTCGTTCGCACCAGGCGCATCCCAATTGGAAGCAAAATGGTCTACCAGGGGATCATTTCTCGTCCTTAGAGCATCGGACGGGGCCAAGTTTTGGGACCGGGTGCTGTCCTGCCGTGTTCTAGCGGTGTGGAACTCATCTGTAGAGTGAGAGACGGTGTCACTTTCGATTGCTTCTTGACCCATTCTTGGCAGGTAGAGCTGACCGGCACCATCGGCGCCCCTTCTGAGTCGTTTCGTCGCTGGGCGCATCGGAGCATACCCATCGGCTGCTAGCCACGAATGTGCGTCTGTGTAAGATGCTGAGGATACCCGCGAGGCGTTCTCTCCCTGATACGTTCCATGGCTCTGAGGCCGACTCGAGAGCTGTGTGTTGAGGTGGGGCAACGCGGAAAAAGCACGACTGTGTGGTCGGGAACCACGGAGATGCCGTCGGCTTTGCAGGAGACCATGATCTTGATAGGGAACTGTAGGCAGGGCAGGATGTTGCACTGCTAACTGAGACCAAGGACGGTCGGCTGCCATTTGTATCTTTGTGGCCGAGGCTTGAGACAAAGGACCAGATGAAGGCCTTGCGTAGTAGTGAGGAAGCTGGGCGACACCATGGCTTGGCGGGTGAATACTTTGGCTTGGTAGGCGAGCACTTTGGCCTGACTGAAGTCGGTTCGGTTGGCAACCAGCTTGGCCTGATTGAAGTCGGCTCGGTGGGCGACTAATTTGGCTTGTAGGTTGAGCACTACGGCTTGAAGATTGGCTTGGTGGTCGCTCATGGTCCTGATGGGCACGCTCTTGATAGGGTGTATGCGACGTAACAAATCTTGGAGCTGCCGACTGGTACCGCGGAGCAGGGGCCCGGGCTGAAAAGCCGACCAACGGCAAGGGTGTAGACCTGGACGCTCGGCGTTGTTGATTGACAAATCCGGCATCCTCGAACCACTTGACTATCTTGTGGTAGTCCATGAACTTTTCGAAGTGCACACGTACAGCCTGTTGGTCATGGACCTGGACATGGTCAGCGACGAGCCCGGGCTAGAAGAACAGGCTCCATACCTCACTCTTTTGAGCTAGGCCATCTGTGTCTGAGCCTGAGGACGGAGGTAGATTCAGCGTGATGTGCTTTGAAGTCGCGGCAGTCGAGAAAAGGCGGATCATATTGTAAGAGGGATGGTACTGGAGCTGCAGAACATCCCAGCAACCCTCGAAGGGTGTCAACAGGCAGTCTTGCAGCAAGAGAGACACGGCAGACACGCACCATGCGTCTCCCATCGATGTGGATCTCAATGAGGCGACCTTGTGGACTGGTGTTGACTCTGAGTGTAGCGTTGCTGCCAATTGGCATCGCCTCGCCGTCCACTGTGACTTGGTCGAGACGCGCGTTGATGCTGATGCTGCCCTTCGTTGTCTCCATGATAGCTCATACCATTGCGGAAGGAAATGCTGGAAAGTCGCTGTTTTGGCAGGAGAAAACGGAAACTTGGGTATAATTGACCACAGAATGATCATCGGATGAGCAAATGAACTCCAGATGATATAAAGATCTGTAATGACTGGATAACGAAGGGGAATACTTGCTTCAGTACCAAGGCTTAAAATGTGGAATCAAAGACTGGATGGTAGGACTGGGTAGTGTTGTGATGGCGACAATGAGTTCCTCCAGATTCGAGGCAGAGATGAGGAAAAAGGACGGAGTTAGGAAGATGGTCAACTTCGCAGTTGAGCTCGAAGGCTTTGCTGCCTGCACTAGGGGAATGGGAGAGCATGCTGGCTGGGCAGGTGCAGCACTTGCCACTTCCTTCCTTCCTCAAGCAGTTTACGAGTACAAGTGTACGAGGGTACGAGTGTACGAGTGTACGAAGGTACGAAGGTACGAGGGTACGGGGGTACGGGGGTACGGGAGCATTATAGGGAAGGAAGTCATGTCTGGGATGGCACGGGCCATGTGCACGAGCAATGAGCGAGGCAGCTTCGCGTCAAACCGTCAAACGGTCAAACGCATCGCATCTTTCCCTCCACCCTCCACCTGCCCTTGACTTGCGCTCTTACCTCCACGCATCGCCTTGTGTGCATTGGGTTGTCATTCACCTTTTTTCCTGCTGTTGGCTCATATCTTAAAACTCAACTCTTCATACTACGAGCTGATGGTATCCGATCTTCAGTTGGAATTGGCCTAGGAGGACTTCTGCGTTGCGCCATCAAACGCGCCCTGCGAACACGCCCTGCGAACACGCCCTCAAACAAGCCCAAGTCTGCATAGCAGAGAAAGTCGAGTCGGATGTCGAGTTAAGAGATTGCATCTGCAMCCTCAGMCCACCGCCACACCCACAAATGGCGCCGCCCAAAGCCCCCGAGCACACCATCGACCGCACTGAGGAGTGGGCCAGGTTCATTGCCGAATTGAAGAACTTCCATGCTGAGCGCGGCACCCGGTTTGACCCAGAACCAAAGGTCACCCAAGTCCCCATTGACCTGCTCAAGCTCTACAAATACGTGACCGAAAGAGGTGGCTATGACGAGCTTGCGCTGGAGAAGAACATCTGGCTTAGTGTCGCCCAGGACCTTGGAGTGGGATCCAAAGTTGGTGTCAGCTTCAGCTTGAAGACAGCATATTACAAAAACCTGGTGGCCTACGAGATTAGGCACTTCCACAACAAAACCCCTCCTCCCAAAGAGATAGTCGAACTTCAAACCGCGGCTGGCGGCGGTATCCTAACTAGAACCCTGGAAAACTACCAAGCCAAGAAATCGACAAACTCCGCTCAGGGCTCTCGCGAGCCCTCCCACGAAGTCGGCACTCCCTCCAGAGATACAAAGGCTGAAGACGGAGGCACCCCGACCTCTAGTCGCGCTGCTCGCGGTTTGCGATCCGCCCCGCCTCAGAGAGTCATCTTCCAACCCGACACCGGTTCAAGCCGCCCCGCCAACTTAGCCCGGCACGCGTCCGGTCACCAGCACGCCAGTCCCTCGGCCTCTGCCCTGAACAACGACCAATCGCTGACTAACTCGCCCTCGAAGATGGAATCGCTCTCGTATGTGCCCATCAACGGTCTCGCTCAGCCTCACGCTTTGGGGCGCACTCCATCCCACCACATGAACAGTTACGCATCAGGGGCCGCCACAGTTCACCCCCAACCGCACGGCCTACGCGGCGGCGCATCTGCAAGCTTCCAGCCTCAGGACTTGGAGCTCCACTCCGCCACCGTCACGTCCTATCAGCCTCCTGCTGTCCAGCCTTTGGCTCTGCGTCCTGTCGAGACTCCAGCCAATGCTCCTGCCAAGTTCGCGAAGAGGCCGCCAGCGGTTGCCCAGTCGGCGCCTCGCCTAGCGCCTCTCCCTAGCAGTAAGTCTCTTTCACTCAGCTCGTATGGACAGCTTCACTTTGCTGACCAAACACCATGCGCAGGCCTCACCCTCCAGCCATCACCCTTCGACGGCCCCAACATCTACGCGCGGTGCCTCTATGCCCTCCGATCAACCATCCCGAGCGAGGAAGCCTTCGCTGTTCATCATCTTATGAAGATATCGTTCGAACGGGGTGATCGGTACAAATTTGAAGGCTTCCCCGGGCTTGCCGAGGGTCTTGCCAATGTCGCGGTGCGCGTGGGCGAGCTTTTCTACGATGTCAAGTGGAACGTGTGCTACGATGCAGAATCAGACGGAACGGACATCGCAGAGCTCGATGGCATCAACGGCACTGATGACATTCTGGAGCGCATCGCCAGGTTAACGCCTCTGCCCGCGCACGGCCACATACAACCTGCGACTTGGGCCGAGAAGATGACTCTGGTTACGGAGGCGGCCATGACGTTCCGCAACATGGTCATGTTGCCGGAAAACTCGCAGAGCATGTCTGACTTCCCTCCCCTGAGGGATCTCATCTGCATCATTCTGCACTTGCCCGCCAGTGACGCCACCGTCGAGTTGAAGCACATCGCTCTCGACATTGCCGAGCAGCTCACTCCACACCTGGTCCTCGAGTGTCGTGATCCTCTCTACGAAACCCTGCTCAACCAGCTTCACTCGGTGGATCGTGGCACGATCTTGACATCTCTTCGCGCCCTCACGCGCGCCTCCATGAATACGCCAGAGGCCAACAAGCTTGCCGGCGTTCCCCTCGAAATATTGGCCAAAGTCATCAACTGGCTCATGCTGAACGATGAGGAGATGTTAGACGCATCCTTGGACTTCCTCTACCAGTACACCGCCATTGTCCTCAACTTGGACCACCTGCTTCTTTTCAGAACTATCAACCCCGAGATGCTCGGCAGCTTAGTGAGCAGCCTGGCTCGTCTTCTCTCGCATGGAGCCAGGAGCGTCACCTATAAGCAGACCATCAAGCCGGAGGTCAAGGTTCCCTATAGCGAGGAGGTTGCCATTCTACCTGATGACTTGCAGGACCGCCTACTCGCCATCGAAGAGCCTGAGAGATGCTACGCCTGGCTCCGGGCTCTGTTCGAAGAGGATGCTGAGGCCTCCATCACGCAAATTGCCATCTGGACTGCGTATCAGGCCTCTTTCAACGTGAGATTGTCGCAGATGGGCAAACCCATGATCTCTCCAGCCGACTTCATACGGAATGTCAATCACGTGTGGGCGACGGCGGGTGCACAGATAATCCCAGGCCCCAAGGGAGACAAAAAGTTCATCATCAAGGGCATCCGAGCTAGGCCACGACCCGTGGATCCTGACAATGGTACAGAGTATTTTCGATGCCTGTGGTGTATGCCTGGCCCGCAATACCGCAAATGCAACCTCTTTTACGCCAATGCGGAGAAGATGTACTACCATATCCTGGAAGAGCACCTGAGAGCCAAGCGCAGCGAGGAACCCAGCGACCACGGCAGGTACACCGACGGGGAGATAGAGGTTCAGTGCTTCTGGGCGGGATGCCACAAGTTCACCGAGCCTACCAAGATGCAGCTCTCGCGAATCATGACCCACGTCAAAACCCACCTCGCGGCCGTGCAACAAAATTTCGAGGCTACCAAGCCGCCCGCTTCGGCCGTCATCAACGACAATGAAGCTTCCGCGGATGCGGCTGGATCGAGCTCGCCCAGTGCAGTCGCCGCCAAGCGCGTCAAGCCTAACACGATTCCCGCGGAGAGCTTCACCATCACCAACGAGGAGACGGCGACGACCCGCGATGAGCGCAATCCTAACATGGTGCAGCCAGCTGGCATCCCGCTCAGCGCGGTCTTGGTTCTCCGCAACATCGCCCGCAACGTGGTCAAGACGCAGGCGCAGGAGGAACTGCTTAAGGAGCAGGAAAAGCAGGGCGTGGACGAGACGGCCAGGGGTTGGAATGAGAAACTGTTCCGCACTGTGCTGCCGCGTCTTTTCGAGGTCATGACGGTCAACCGTATCATGGCGCCGAACGTTGCCGTTCTACTGGAGTTGATCCGGACGCAGTGAGGCTCTGGTTCTTTTCGGCCTCTCCACTTGGGACGCGCCTTACGATCCAACTTTGGCACCCCGACCATAGGGTGCTGTCGCCCTCTCACCACATGACAAGCCCTTGGTTGCGGAGAGTTGGTGGATTCGAATGCGTGGCCCGGCTACAAGCATGACGGTGTATGATGGAGTTGCGATTGATTCTTACCTTTGTTTTCGATGCATTAGACGAAGCCTTGACCTTGTGAACACTGTTAGCCGTGGAAAATACCCCTCGACGGCGTTGGCGGATGGATGGACGGACGGACGGATGGGCAGTGGCAGTGGCGTCTTGGTATGGAGACGTGATTGCCATGGAGCTACGCTATGCATAGGAGACATTCACATGGAGCCCATGGCTTTCACGCCTGTGCCTCGAATGGGCCTGTAGCATTACATATGGGACAGAAGGCGTGGCCATACTGATTTATACCAGAGCATACGCGACGACACTGACGGGTATCTCCCTGTCAAGCCACCCTAACTGCGGCGTTTGCCCTCATCGCGTCGTGATGGTTATTGGCGTGGCTACCATGTTATTCGTGTACGTCGCGTAGCCACGTACGGTAGCCGTATAGACCCCCTCGACCTCTGCTTACTTCCGTTCTCTGTTTTGGTGTACATCTATTCTATATCGAGGGCTATGTCCAGCCTTGGTATGAAGCCCCTGCACTTGTGACCATTGCTTCCCAATCCCCAAAAGGGCCGATCAAGCGGGGACACAAGGGCGAAGCATGACCATGGTTTTGGGGAAAGCAGCTCCAGGGCTTACGAGCAGGTGATGGTGGCCATGGATGAATGTGGCTTGGCGAGCAGCTGGTTGGCGGTGCAGTTGCAGCTGCAATTTCCGGGTGACTCGACGGATGACTGTCAGTGCGTCTCTGGTAGCATTCTTTTACACACCCTCAACCCACCAAGTCTCCGTGTGGGGCGCAGCTGCTGGGCCGGGTCAAGCATCGACAGCCACTGATGGGCCTCGCGGAAGAATATGTGGCCCGGCCGCGTGATGCCCTCCCTACGTTGTGATGCAACGACATGTGAACTGGCTATAGCAAGTAGCCCTCGCCGGAAGGGGCTGGGGCCAGCGGGAGAAGTCGGTCCTGACTGGAATGCCTTCGTCCCTCCCATGGTGGCTTCGACGAATCAGCCTTGCCGCGGTCAAGCCCCATCTTGCTGCTGAGGTCGTCTTCCACGCCACTGCGCAACCTTCAAGTGGGCGAGCAGAAGCAACGGCATGCCCATCTCCCGCGTGGTGCTGTGTTCAAGGTCCTTTGGCCTGTCAAGTGGTCCAAGCCATCCTCTACCACAGGCTGCCCTCCTGGAGAGGTGGCTCACACCTATTCATCCCTGAGTACGCCGCGTTGCCTCTCATGGGAATGGGCACCGGCCTCCCACAGGGGTGGCATGAATGGTCAGGAAGTCCACTGCTTGCTTTCGTGCGGTCGGCGATGGTGTGGGATTTTGCGTAGACCCAAGGAAGTATATGTATGCTCTGTGCCAGAACGCTACCCTGGTGTCTGTCTCGTGTGTCCTAGATATCTTGCCATCCCTTGCTCCGAGCTGTCCGTGTTGCCCTTCCTGACCATGCGTTCCTGGGTGCAGTCCACCGTGGCTTTTGCCTGTCTTTTCCTTGCGGTGCATGCGAGCTACTGGTTGGGAGAGATATCGCACCGCGGCGTCGCTCCCTTTGCTGCGTCGGGATACCAAGTTTTCAGAAATGTAAAGGACTATGGCGCCAAGGGTATGTCGACGCTCCAGACCTGCCCTGTTGGACCACGGGACCAGACTGACACAAGAAACAGGCGATGGAGTCACGGATGATACAGCAGCTATCAACAGTGCCATCACGGCGGGCGGCGGTCGTTGCTTTGCGAACTGTGTACGTGCGTGCGGTTGCGGAATTCGTCCGAGATCTCCACTGGGCTCACACCTGACAGAATTCGACCACGACGACGCCAGCGGTTGTGTACTTTCCCAGCGGAACGTACCTCATCTCCTCCTCCATCATCCCCTATTACTTTACCATGCTCATCGGAGACGCCAACAGTCGCCCCACGCTGAAGGCGTCGGCCGGCTTCACTGGCTTTGGACTGGTCGACGGCAACCCCTACACATCCTCCAACCTGAACTGGGTCTCCGTGAACGTGTTCTACAAGCAAATCCGGAATTTCATCATCGACACCACCGCTGTTGCGGCCACCACGGCCTGCACAGGCGTCCACTGGCCCGTGAGCCAAGCAAGCTCGATCCAGAATGTCGAGTTCAACATGCCCACCACCGCTGGGGTCGTCCACGTCGGGCTCTTCGTCGAGTCTGGCAGCGGTGGCTTCATGGCCGACTTGGTCTTCCACGGAGGCCAGTATGGCGCCCAGCTTGGGAGCCAGCAGTACACGATGCGCAACCTCGTCTTCAACAGCCCCCGCGTGGCGGCCATCCAGATGCTGTGGGACTGGGACTGGACGTTCCTCGGCTTGACCGTCAACAACGCCCCGATCGCGGTCGACATGTCCATGGGGGGATCCTCCGCCCAGCAAGTGGGCTCCGTGATCATCATCGACAGCACATTCACCAACGTCGCCGTCGGTGTCAAGACCGCCTTCCAGCCAGGCGCTGCGGCGACCAACGGCAGCCTGGTGCTGGAAAACGTCGTGCTCAGCAACACGCCCGTGGCCGTGCAGAACGGCGCCGGCACCGCGCTGGCCGGGGGGTCCACGACCGTCGCCGCCTTCGCCCAGGGCCACACGTACACGCTGACGGCCGGGCCGACGGACAGCAGCGGGCCGCTCGCCGCCGTCCGCCGCCCGGCCGCCCTCCTCGCCGCCGGCACCAGCGCGTACTACGCCCACTCCAAGCCGCAGTACGAGCGCCTCCGCGCCGGCGACTTCGTCAGCGTGCGCGCGGCCGGCGCCGCCGGCGACGGCGCCGCCGACGACACGGCCGCGCTGCAGGCCGCCATCACGGCCGCCACGGCCGCCGGCAAGGTCGTCTTCGTCGACCACGGGCTGTACCGCCTCACAGACACCGTCGCGGTCCCGCCGGGCGCGCGCATCGTCGGCGAGGCCTTCCCCGTGCTGCTGGCCGCGGGCGCCGCCTT
>JASMMZ010000001.1:2529638-2743228 GCA_038502455.1 Anisogramma anomala | reverse complement strand
CGCCAGCGGCGGCGCCGGCGACGGCGCCGGCGCGGCCGGCGCGGGCCCGCCGAGCGGCTTCTGGGACGTGCACACGCGCGTGGGCGGCTTCGCGGGCAGCCAGCTGCAGGCGGCGCAGTGCGGCGCGCGGGCGGGCAGCGCGGCGGCGGTGGACGCGCGCTGCATGGGCGCGCACACGAGCCTGCACGCGACGCGCGGCGCGGCCGGGCTCTACCTGGAGAACTGCTGGCTGTGGGCGGCCGACCACGACGTCGACGACGCCCGCGGCCGCCAGGTCGCCGTCTACGCCGGCCGCGGGCTACACATCGAGTCGGGCGCGGGCGCGTTCTGGCTCGTCGGCACCGCCGTCGAGCACCACGTGCTGTACCAGTACCAGCTCGCCGGCGCCGCCGCCGTCTTCGCCGCGCAGCTGCAGACCGAGACGCCCTACTTCCAGCCGCGCCCGGGCGCGCGCGCGCCCTTCCCGCCGAGGGCGGATCTGCAGGATCCGCCGTTCGCCTGCACCGGCGCGAACTGCGAGGAGGCCTGGGGCTTGCGCGTCGTCAGCTCGCGTGATGTCTTCATCTACGGCTCCAACCACTACTCCTGGTTCGACAACTACTCGCAGAGTCCGTGTGGCCCCGCTCCCAAGTCTCCCCTGCTCTCGTCCTGCCAACGTTCACCGTCATCTTGATACTGACGCCTCGCAGACTGCTCCACCTTCGCCGCCGGCGAGTCCTGCCAGGCGAGCATTGTCGCGCTCGAGGGCGAGAACTGCAATATCAACTTCTACTCGCTTAACACGATTGGCTCAAGAAGCATGATCGACAATGCCGGTCAAAAGCTTGCGAACTGGGCTGATAACAAGGGCGTATACCAGTCGAATATCATTTCGTTGAGGTCTGGCTGAGGCTTGATGGTAAGTACACTCTTTCATGATAGGAAGTGACGATCAGGGACAATATGGCTATATTCGACGGTTCGTGTGATCGTCGGGTAAACAATACTTCTTTTATAAACGAAAACATTGTTTAATGGTATAAAAACATCCTCAAGGGCGAATGTAGAAAATGGGTAAGTTAGAACCATTTTTCGTCATTCAATTGAAATTCCGACCTAGAATGATAAATATAGGCATCGTGGTAAGAGTAAATTTATTCGAACGATGTGTTAAAAAGTCACTGGTCGAGAACGTGCGAAAAATAGGCACTTAAGTAGTTTAAAACCTGTTCAGGTTGTTGAAGGAGTTGCGAATTTTTTACTAACTTGATGAACAATAGTGTGAAAGTTGACATTACGTTGTAAATAGGGGTTACTGATTGATCAATACGTAAAAATCTTATGAACGAATGTAATATGCATAAAGAGGGGGTTATATACAATATAATTAAAAACATTGTTGGTTGGCCTTTATCATTGCAACGTAGTCGATTCGAATCTCTCTGGTTGAAGTAACTGGTGTATTAAGTTTGGCAGACCGCTAGCCGGTCTGCACACTAATTTGTATAGCCAACTCTTTGGCCCGTGCCCCACTTGGAAGTTGGCACCTACTGCACTTGGCTTGCAGTTAATGTAGTCAATCCCACAAACTACAGTCAATTTGCAGTCAGTACAATCAACTAACTGTAAGTATAGTTGAGTTGACTGTACTGTAATTGACTGCTATTCCAACATACTGATTTCCGTTATTATCATTCCGTATCGAAACGACAATCTTTTTTATGTATGATAATAATGAAAATGAAATATCCGATTCCTCCATAAAGAAATACTAGTAAAGAAAATAAAAATTATACGTTTGATGCAAGAACAGATGAAGTATTGGTCCCTTTAAGGGAGTAATAAAGCTATTTATAATACCCTTCATGACTATTAGAATTAACCTTATATTTCTATGGCGAAGGAATAGATTATTGGGGAATATAAATTAAGTTTTGAAAAATAACCATGAACAGAAAAATTTAAATAAAGTCAGACAACACTTAATATAAACAGAGGATAATAGTGTTTAAGACGTTAATTAAAATATTCCAATATATAACTCTATTATAAATACAGAAATATAACTAACCCATACCATCGTTTCTACGATTATGTTTGTTTGAATAATGAAAGAAAAGGAATTATTAAATGAAGGAATTGTTTATAACCGGAAAATCTATTCTAAAAAAAACTAAAATTACGACTTATAATAATGAACGTACCAATATATAAACCATAGTATGTAGTTACTATTAATTAAACTAAATCCAGTTATTTTTTCTTTATTTCCAACTTAGACGACGAAAATAAACTCAATCATTATATATGATCAACTTAACGACGGAAATCCCAGGTACTGTTTAGGTTAAATAGACGGATACGGAAAAGATTAGAAATACACGGATGAATCGAGAGATTTTATCTTATAAATAATCGTTGAATATCATAAATGAAATCAATATACTTCTCTTTACAACCATTAAAACGAATAAAAGGCAAAATATGTGCTATATATTACGCTTCCAATATATTCAAATACACTTTATCTTAGAATATCATAATCTTAAACTATACATTTTATAATATAGACCGAAAATATTGATTTCGTAAAGGAGTAAGCCAATTTAGAACAGTAATATAGGAAGAATACGAAGCGAATCTGGGTAGAAAAGAAGACACCGCATCAAGTCGAATACTTTCCGGTTGTCCTAAATAGCATTTCAACTTAAGAGATACTTCATAAGTAAGATGCCGAAAAACTGTACTTAAATAACTATTGAATTTTAATATTATCCTATATAAAAAATAACCGCATATGTAAGTTAAATATCGTGCGACTTATTCGAACAAAAAAAGAAAAATCTATAAAAAACGTAAATGTATCTACTTTTTATATGTATTGGTAGGAGTAATGTCACCAAACCGCGCATTACCTAAAGCAACTAAACCCTAATCGGGATATATCTAAGTAAACAAACATAATATTTACATCAGTTGTTACTTGGTAGATGATATTTTGTTGGTAAAGTTCATTACTCATAATACCAATAGAAAGTTTAAAGATAATAATTTAAAACCCGAATCTACTCAACATACTTACGATAACAGATGATAATTAAATAACGTTAGCGAATTTTGTCTTGTTTCCTTAAATCGTCGGCAACATTATATCTTTAATCCATACCCATATCACCCCTAGTAGTTTTTCGTGATATATAGTACTAAGTTGAGATTAGTTCGTTTATTATTCAGCTACAAATAGTTATATTAGAAACGTACTAAAATTTGTCAGATAAGGCGAATATTTTGTTATTATCCTTGAAATCATCGCCTAAAGCCATCATATTTTAATCTGCGACCAGTATGTATAAATATAACAACGACTAATCATGAACTATCGTTAGAAAAAAAAACTTAGACTCGGAAGATAATTCGGGATTTGAATCTGACGACGAAGACAGTAATAGTGAGAGAATCCTAAATTTATACAAAGGAAACAAAAAAATTCTAAAAGAAAAAAAAAACTATACAAATCATTCGATTTCGTTAGATATATTTAATAGAAATCACATTTGAACAAAGATAGGCTTTTTACGTAGGGGAGGCTTTTTAATGGTAAAGAAATACCAGGAAATATTAACATTGAAAAATACGCACATTTGAACAGTCTTTCAAATATGTCTTTTTCATTGGTCATTAGTAATACAGTAGGAGTAAAAAAAATATTAATTAAAGTTTTATAACAAGCTTACGTTAAAATAACAAACGAGATAAATTTTTTTATTTGATTATGAAAGTAAACTCTTGATAAATGGACAATTGGTAATTGTTGATTATTTGATACAATTAGTAGGTTTACATATTTTTATTCAAACTTCAAAAAAAGAATCATTCGATGTATTTGATTGTTTTCGCTTACTATATTGCTAATGAAACTTTCAATTATTCATTAGGTCAGATGGACAAACTCGGGCTTCATTGTTTAGAATGATTGTTATAATGTTGCGGGTGTTGGAATTAACAAATGATAAAGAAATATTTCTAGCTATATCTATATATAAATACACTTAGTGGCTAAGAAGTGAAGTGGATGAAACAAAGTCATTCATATTCAATTATGAAGGAAAAACCACTATAACTCAAGACACTGAAACCGAACAAAAGGTTAAAAAACAATCAAAACGGAGAAATCTGAACAAAGATCCAAAATTATTCGTTTATATATAATTCAAATTATCTGGTATTAACGCCGAATATATATATAAAACCGCTAAATTGAATGAATTTATTAAACAAAAAGGTTCTAAGATTGATTAACTAGTATTAACTTAACGACTGATATTAATACGGAAAGATACATTCGCATTTAAGTTGAAGAAAGTTTGAGTAACTTATTCTATAACTTATGCTATCGAACTAATTAGGAAGTCGACTACAAAAATTCAAACAAAGGAGATATTTCCAAAATGAAGTGACTTCTACGTAAAAATTTCATCTTATAACAAAAGAAGCGGGATTCCTTTACCAGAAAAATCGGAATAAAGGGTATATATATGAAACTATTGGTAAGGCTTTAGACGTTGCAACGTTGTCGATTTGATTTATCAAAGTAACAGTAGTATTGCGTGGTCAAGTGGTGGATACATTGTTCTAGGTTTGGCAGACCGTTAGCTGGTCTACATAGTAATTTGAATGGTAAATTGCTTGGCACGTACTCTAGTATAAACTGGGCGCATACTGTACTTGCTTTGTAGCCAATACAGTAAGCCCATACAAAACAATATACTATACTTTCAGTCAGTATAATTAACTTTACTATAGATAAAATTGACTTACTGTACTGCAAATACTACTATTTCAATACTGGCGGCTTTATAGTTTGTGCGTATACGCTAGTGTGGTTTACTAATCTTTCACAGTAAGCGTTAAATCGCGACTTCGTTAACTAGCTAAACCTTAATTAATTTCAATTGACCTCTATACTGGATTAGACCCATTTACATTTAAATTGACCCCAATTACTGTTCATTATCCTACGGCTTCGAGATCCGATTTTATTGACCCCCACAAAAAAATCGCAACAAACTCGAACAGTTCATTATTTTAGTCGCATTAATTAAACAAATTAACATCGTTAATTCCCTGACAGTGTTTCAATTTGTTATTATATTTCTAAACGCCATCACGCAACTTAAGCTTGCCAGGAGGTATATTAATGTAACTCACGATATATATGATTAACCTATTACTGTTTACAAATCTTCAGCGTTTTATTCGACAATACCTTCATTATAACATTGATAGGATTGTCTTCGCCGTCTATTTATCGAAATATCTTGATCTCCCTACCTTCGTAGGCTTTACAGAGCGTTATTACGTCGATTATAAGATGTTTTTCGCGGGTGGTTCCGAGTTTCGAAATGCATTCGAACAGGCTCCTCGAGTCGGTACATATTACTACCGGAATTTAAAAAATCTCAAGCTACCTTATAATAACGTTAAGGGTTTCCCATAATGTTATACTTACATTAAAGCGTATTATTATACCGTAGATCTTTGAAGTCTATACGTTTCATGTAATCCTTTTACATTTAATAAAAGTCTAAAAAATAGATTGCCGATATTACTGAACAGGTCTTTTCGCCTATCTTTATTAACGAGGGTTATAAAAAAGTTGATTTGTAAAGATAAGTCTGTATTATTAAAAGAAATATCTATCCGTAAAGATTGTTCACTTAACTTTCGACAGGTCGATCAAAGTAATATTAATACGTTGGTTTAGGTTTTGTATTTGTTACTCGAGCTTTTTATATAATTGGTTAAAGTATTTATTTACAAGGTCTTATGCTTATACCTCGATAAACAGGTTATAAAAGGCTCCCGGTTGGCGTAAGATAGAAATGTAGCTGCCACAGGCACACTGTTTCAGATACCGTTAGGCCTTAGAAACGTTAGTTTTATCGATTCTAGCTAAGTTATTACCCTAGCCTTTCTGATGAAAACTAAGGCCGGCGTTAATATCAAGTATACGGATTAACGATTCCTTAAAACCAAGTTTATTACCCTTTACCAACACCGTAACCGGCTTATAATTTTAAAACTTAAAGATTTTAATCGTTTAACGTTTCGACGAAAAAGGTGTCTTTCATTTTGTACTTATTAGGCCGATATCTTTCTCTTATATTACCAGTAAATATGGGTTATATGTCCAATATTTTATATTTAAGCCTAATTTAAAGTACGACTCATAGGTCAAAAATTAGTAGACGTTTAATTTACGCAATTCGTATAAATGCCTATTATATCGTATTACCATTTCTGAAAGGTAAATAATCCATAATTCTTATGACAGTTCTAACAATACGATACGTTGTAGATTTGTTACTAACTACGTATAAACTCACGTTATAATTCTACTATTGAACACAAATTTACCTTTAGTATTAGTTAATGAATTTAGTATTAAAAAGAATACTAAACGTTAATACATTTTTTCAATCGTTAAATATTACTTAAGTATCTAATATTCACCTTTATTACTATATATTCAAGCGATTAGACGTGGTTTTTTGGTCGGCTGTCATGCGGTTTTACCTTTCACCTCGTAAATAATCCTTGATTTGAAAATCGTAGCATTTGGGTTGTGCTTATTACAATCGACTTATAATACAAATTATATAGCCTTTTGAATTATTAAGCCGCTAATTTAGACCTTGTCGTTTTCTTTAAAAGGTTTACCGAAAGTTTTAATAATACCCTATTTTCGAAACTTTAGTACTAAGTTTGTTTTATCCTTCTCGTTTTTAATTACTAAAGTAGTATTATAAATACGACTGGGTGTATATTCCTCCTCTTTAAAGTTCCTATTTTTTGGGGGTCGTTCGTATTGATGGCGTTTTATCAGCTTATTAATAATAGGTAAAGAAAGTTCGTATTAGATCGGTTGCTTGGCTTAAGAATTTTTATCGTTCAAAGCCCTAATATAAAGCTTAATGCATGTAATTGGGAAAAATACAGGACCGTTAGAAGTTTCAATAATTACTTTAAAATTTACGATCATTAGGGTCTTTTATAAGCCCCCTTATTTACCCGGCTCCTACCACACGAGGATTTCACTTTACAACGGCAAAAAAGTGCATCGATTATTATAAAGCCGTTTTTAATATTAATTGCCTTATTGACCAAACATTGTGCTAATTTCTTTCGTAATTCCCTTAGGGACTTACCGTAGGCCATAACTTGCTTTTCAATACTTAAAAATAATAGAGATTTATTTGTTAAGCGTGGATATGCTTCGAAGACTAGTACTGTTAGCATTAGGCCATAAAGGCCTATAGAATTGCTTAGGCCCTTTACCGCCATTTAAAGGCGTGCCTCCGGATTCTTAAACGTCTAATTTCTATTTCAAAGATATTATACATTCGGTGAATTAGGGTATATACCCTTTTTACCTTTCCAATACTCCAGTGGACCATTGCAGGCACCTATTTATACTAAATACCCATTATTTTTAAATCTTTCTGAAACTCTGCTACTGTAAAGTTAATTCTGGCATCGTGGACGATGACGTTCGGTGGGTCTAAGTACGTGTTAATCCATAGAATTTTTAATGTTTTCCACGTATCCTTTACCGAAAGGGATTTTAAAAAATTAGCTACGCCAAAAAAGGTTACAGCGTTAACAACGTAAAGAATAAGATTGTTTTTTAAGTAGAATACATTAATATTGACCTAACAGTTAAAGGTTTCATTACTCTTCAGTATATTTTTTTGAGGGTTTAAATATGTATTTGACAATGGTGGTACAGTCTTTGAATGACTTAAAAGGTAAAGTATTTTACATCTTTATTTTTTGCGATGTTTAGGACTTTATATAACCTATTAATTATTAGGCTGTTCAAGCGCTAGTGTAATTAAAATATTTCCAGCGTTGTTAAATTGAATACTACTACTGGAAAGATTTAAAGGTTAAATTGTAAGTGCCTTCATTAAAAAGAAAAGAAAAACTTTTAGTTATTTTTAACTAGCTTTTTGGCGTCAGTATTAACGTTAATACTAAGGATCTTGATATCCTTTAAGCTAAAAATGAAAGGGTTAAGGGATTGAAAGATATGAAATATAATCGATCTAATAATAGTTTAAATCATCTATATATATAATAACGATAGTTGTTCGCCTAGTCCGAGGCTAACTTTAGCTTTGTTTATATCGTAACGATTGATTTTAATAGCTATGATCCTTTCACTCCATAGTGTTATATATTACGAATAGTCTCCCATTAAGTACTTTACTGCCTGCATATCTAATATATTACCTTAAAACGTATGGTTTTCGTAACGATCGTGAAAATTAACGGTGTATAAAGGGTTAGAAGTTTAATCAGAGTAAAGGTAAAGGTTTTTACTACCTAAATAGTATAGTAAAGCGTGGTCGATTAATTACTAGGCCGCGCTGAGAATAACATTTTCATGTTACTTGATTCGCTTAGGGGTATTATCGCTGTTGATTAGCTCGTTACCCTCGAAGTTTATGATTTAATTTAAGTAATTCTATTTAAAAGTGGTAGGGTACTAGATATAATACATTACTTTTTTGTTATTTCGCTCAGCTGAAGGGTAGCGAGTTGATCAATAATCAAATTTTCTACAAATCCAATATCCTTTACTACTATTACAACGATAATTCTTGAGGTTGATAGATCCGTTTAAATCTTAACTTTATTAGTGCCAATGTGGTTATTACCTCTAATCTTTAATCGGTAGGCTAAACCTTAAGCGTTAAAAGCGTTTATAGCTGTATTTACAGTCGATATAATTAATTACCGTAAGGTTTTATTTATCCACGTTATGAAAATTGTCGGCTTAGGAGTATATGCCGAACGAGTTTGGTGTACGCGTTATTAAAATTGAAAGCGAGAAATGTAACTGGCTAAAAAAGCCTTCGTAAGTGGTATTTGGACGTTGTAGAGCGTATTTAAAGTCGCTAACACCCGTAACAGCTACCATCACCTACTCGCGGAATTTGGCTTCTCTAACGTGGGTTTTCCTCATTTTTTATTAGCATAAAATCAATCTGTTAAACATTTGGTTAAGTATATATATTGGTATTTCCTTCTTTTGTTTTGTTATTATCGTAACCCACCGTATATTGGCCTAGTTTATATGGTATTGGGCAAGGTGGACGTTATATTCTAAGTTGATCTTCATGTTATTATAAAATTCTTGAAAGGTAGTTGCTTGGGTTAGAAAAGTTAGGTAATAGTCCATGGCGTACCTTGTAAAGATTCCGGAAAACAGTAAGTGAAAACTAGAGAGAGGAACCTTTATCCACTTACAAATGTTCAAAAAGGGAATTATTTTCGTGTCTAGAAGGTTATAAGGCTTTTCGTTATACTTTTCTACATCTTTCCAAATTTTAACGAGATCCGTAAAAAGTTCGTAATTAATATTAATTATCTTAACAAGTTTTAAGGGCATTTCACTATAATCATCCTAATCTTTACTTGTAGTTTTTCCTAGTCATTTAAACCTTAAAACCGTAGAGATATAATGTTAAAGGTAATTGACAGTCGCGTGGCCTAAAAAATCAAGTCCTGTAATATGACTTATGATAAGTTCGCTCGTATAGGTAAACCTGCCATAAAAAGGTTTTTAAGTTGACTTAACGAATTTAATTAAAGTGTTATAGGAGAAAAGGTGCCTAAAGGTTCTAAGGAACTTAACGATATTGTTTAATTATCTGATTTAAAGCGCTAATATTAATTCGTCTAGCGGCGTTAGCGGCTACTAATTCATATGCCCTACCCCCGTTTAAAACGTATTTTACGTTTCCGTGTAAAGATGAAAGACTGCCAAACAGTTTAATAAGTTCCTGATCTTCAATGCGTAAAAATTCTGAATTTAGCTAAGGGTAAAGGAAAGGTCCCTATAACCGCATATAAGAACTTTGATGTTTTTTAACATCTTTTCCCTTAAGGTGTGGGTTTTTTAGGCATTACTTAAGATAGGCTAGCTCGAAAAGAGTATTTTCCAACCTTATCGAGATTTCATTTAGCACTTATTCCCCTCGTTGTTTAAGCTTAGCCTTTAGTTTGGATTTAACGGTTTTTTTAGGTTGCTTTTTACATATCAATTGGCCAATCGTCAAAAAACTTACAATAATTATGAAAAACGCGATCAAGATTTTCGACGCCGTCGTATTAGAGTATATAACAACTGAAGAAGTTGGTCAAATTATTTTCGGTCAAATCTTAATTAACGTTGTATCTTTAAAAATTGTGTTTATAGTGCTTAACGAAGAGGTATTCGAAGGCCTTAATTGCTTTTTTTCTAGCGGAGTTGGTAATAGCTTCAAATTAATTACTAAAATTAGTAATTTTGGCGTTTCATCTTGTGTAGGACTTGGTAGCATAGCGTGAAGTAATTGGAAACGTAGGAACATAATGTTTTAGTGTAAAGTCGCGTGTGAACTGAGGAACTTGGCGTTAAATCGCGCAACGTAGCTTTTCTGACGCGACTTAACGATTTTACATATTTTTCGCTTAAAGAAGCTAACTTATCGATTAAATTAACGTAGTAGAAGTGAAAAAAAGTGAAGTCAAAATAAAGGTTTCGTTTAAAGGGTAAGGTTGCAAGTTGTTTATTAGTAATAAGATTTGAAAGTTATTGGTCATTTTAGTCATATAACCTAGTGGTTTTTACAGTAGTAATATCCGTAATAACACTAACTTAGCTGTTTACTAACTTGCTGATTGAAGATTTCTAACAGTAAATTCGAATGTCTTTAAAAAGAATTTATAAAGATTTCTCGGTATTTTCGATAGTAATACCATCACTACCCCCAAGCTGCCGTAAAAATCGATTCAGCCTCAAAGTCTTCTCTATTTACTGCCGTGAAAACCAACTTATTTCATAAAAGCCTTTCGTAAGAATCTTTCTTTTACCCTAACCACCGTTGTCAACGTGAAGCATAACCAGAAAGTAACTTCTTCTTCTACTTAGCTTATTTATGCTTAATTTAATAAGCGCTGATCAGTGTTAGTAGGTCTTCAGACTTTGCAACGTTGTTGATTCGATTAGTTGAAGTAACAGTAGTATTACGTAGCCAAGGAGTAGATATATTATTTTAGGTTTAGTTTACTGCTGGCTGATCTGTACAGCAATTTTCATAGCCAATTTCTTGGCTCGTACCCTAGTGTGAAGTAAGAGCATACTGTACTTGCTTTTCAGCCAATACAATAGGCACGTACAAAACAATACACTATACTTTCAGTCCGTATAGTCAACTTTACTGTAAGTAAAGTTGATATACTGCACTGCAAATACTACTATTCCAATAGGAACGTTTTTTTGAAGGAGAAAAATAAACATCTTTTTGAATAGAACTATATTCATATTAACAACTGTATTATCCATCTTAAATAGTTAACACATGTCCAAAGCAATGATTATGACAACTTCCCTCACAATCACGAAAATATTTTCTTTCAAAAAATACTACAAATAAATATGAAAATGTACCAATTACCTAAAGTTACCAATTCAAAACAACATTTATCATTCTAAATATTAAATACTTGATACTACAAATATTATAAGAGGAAACTAGTATGAATATACGTATCATATTTTTAAAAATGTGACATTGAGTAAATCAACAATATTTGATCATAATAAATTATAAAATGTAAAAAGTTGGGAATCGGAACTGCTACCAATATTGGGACATAACCATATATAGAAAACAGCATTAGATGTATATATTTACAATAATAATGGATCTTGATATAGATTCAACATAATATTTAAGTTCTTATATTTATAATCTTTGTTATAAATTGTTTCGTAACGAATTTGACAACACTTTATGAAGTAATATTCTTCGAAGACCAAACCAATATTCCAAAGTTAAAAATTTTTAAGGAATAAATCCAGTAATTGGAAAAAACGTTAAATTAAATTCGAAATATTGACAAAACCACAATATCATTCTATATCAGCTAAAATACTCGAAAAATATTCATACTTTCCTCTCCATATTATGAGTTCTATACGTGGCGGAACATTTAACACTGTTGTGTTAAAATTAATTCCTATAGTTAATGCCTAAATCCATCTTTTGGGGAAAAGTTATTCAATAAAAGTAATCGTCATTAGAAAAGCTTTCATGAAGAGAGGAAAATGTAAACTATTTGTAATGATTCATTTGGAAATATAACGGAATATTTTCGCGGAATTGAACCATTACTTCAATATCACGTAGTTACGGATACATTGGATGAAGAACTTGATAATGTAGCTTTGATTTTATAAGAATTAAAGATGGTTACTAAACCAACTAACAAATTGGTATCACATATAATAATTTTGGCCCTTTCCATCAAAATTTATCGATGCGGAGATACTATATAAAATTGAAAAAAAAGGAGGAACTAGCTATCGTAAAATATCTAAAATAAAAAGTTTATATTAAATAAAATCAAAATGACCAACGTTAATTTACACCGATTATACAAACCAAATATCATCAAGAACATAGCCTATCATACCATTCAGCAAGATAAAATAATAAACAAATAATTCAATAATAATTAAAACTCAAATCATATATCGTTCAAATAATGATTGAAAAATCAAGATCGCCAACCGTCTTTCAAAATTTTCAAGGACGATTATACAACTGTCTAAATTTAACATAATTCCTTAATTACCGTAAATTATGGAAGAATATATCCTCGCTCGTCTAATCATTTTTGGAGACCGAGAAACAGAAAGCCTTTTTCTAAAGAAAGTGATGAATTAAAGTTAAAAGTTACATCTAAGTGTAACAATAACTATCACATCTATGGAAAAGACCAATTAATATAATAATATAGTGAAGTATCTTATTAATGGAGAAATGAGAATCTTTTAATATGGGCTAAACAAAAGGTAAAGCGCGGTGTCATATATTTTTATATTTACGAAGAAATCTTGCAAAAAAGCCAATAAAATAATAAATATTATATATATATAAGTATGATAGGAGTGTCTTGGATACAAAAAATCCCATGAATATTATAAATACTTTTCCTTAATGTTAATATTATACAAATTCAAAGGGGTAATATACTAGTTACTTGTATATATTCATACCTAGGTATATTTTAGGACATATAAATAGTATTTATAGGGTAATTATTGGTAGGAATTTAGACATTGCGACGTTTTCGATTCGATTGATCGAAGTAATAGTAGCATTGCAGTAGTCAGGTGGTAGATGTATTTTTTTAGGTTTGACAAACCGTTAGCCAGTGTACGCAGTAATTTGTATAGCCAAATATTTGGTCTGTACCCTAGTTTAAAGTAGGTGTATACTGTACTTAACTTAAAGCCAGTATAGGAGGCCAATATAACAATACACTTAACTTGTAGTCAGCATGGTTAACTTTACTGTAAGTAAAGTTAACTTACTACGCTGTGATTACTACTATTTTAACACTGGGGGCTTTTTATTTTTGTACGCATACACCAGTGTGGTCAACTAAACTTTTCCGGTCATCACTCAATTATATAGTGGTTCATCAACCAACCTCCTGTTAATTCCAATTAACTCCTGCAACAAAATTAATCCTATTTTCCTTCAATTGCCTTATAGATTCGAAGTCTAACTTCATCGATTTCTACAAAAGGGTTTTCACCTACTGGTTTGTGTAAACTTTCAATTTAGTCGTGTTAATTAAAAAAGTCGTTATCCTTAGTTCTTTGGCAGTTTTTCAGTTTACCAGCATATTCCTACCTACTGATACATGACTTGGACTTATTATTTATCCTTTTAACGTAGCTTTCAATGCCTATAGTTATCTTATTTCTGTCTAAAAACCTTTTAAGGGTTTTGTTCAGTGACGACTTCATTATAAAGTTAACAGGGTTATCTTTTCTACCGATTAATCGGAACTCCTAGATTTCTATGCCTTCATAAGCTTTTAGAAGTGTCATTACATCGATTATCAGGCGTTTCTCACTAGTAGTTTCGAGTTTTGGAAGATATTCAAACAGGCTCGTCGAGTCGGTTCAAATTACTACCGGGATAGGAGGAGTTTTGAGCTAACTGGTAATAAAGTTAATGGTTTATCATAATGTTATACTTATATTAAAGCAATTAATTATACCGCAGACTTTTAAAGTTAGTACGTTTCGTATAATCCTTTTAAATTTAGCTAGAATCTAATGGATTAGGCTATCAATAATACTAAACTGATCCTCCCGCATATCTTTATTGATAAGGGTTATTAGAAAACAGATGTATGAATACAAGTTCATGTTAATTATAACAAAGATATTTGTAAAGATTATCAACTTAGCCTTCGACAAGTCAATTAGGACTATATTAATCCCTTGGTCCAAGTTTTTCATCTACTCTTGAAGCCTCTTTTTTATTCGATTAAAGTCTTTACCTAGAAGATTTTATATCTGTACTACGATGGATAGATAGTGAAAAGATTTCGGTTAATATAAGGTGGTAATATAATTGCTACGGGTATTTTATTCCAGGTACCATTAAGTTTTAGGCGCGTTAGTTTTGGTAATTATGGTAAAATCAGAGCCTTAGCCCTGTTAGCGAAAAATAAGGCCAGTATCAATACTAAACATACGGATTAACGATCTGTTAAAGTCAATTAAACTACCCTCTGCTAACTTTATAACTGTTTTGCAATTCCAGAGCTTAGAGTCCTTAATAGCCTGCTGTTTCAATACTATAAAGTAAGCTGTTACAATGAAGAAGATATCGTCAATTTACATACTTATGATGCCAAAGTCTTTTTTATATATTTCTAACAGGTACGGGTCGTATATTGAGGACTTTATATATAGCCGTAACTAAAATCACGATTAATAGGTTAAAAACCAGTAGATACCTATTTAGGCCAATCTATATAGTAACTCAATATATCGTATTAACATCTATGCATTCCTGATAGTAAATAGCACGTAAGTTCTATAGCAACTTTAATAGAAGAATCTGCTGTAAATCTATTGCTAATTACATATATACTTACATTATATTTTGAATATTGGATATAAAATTTCCTTTAGTCTTTACTGATAAAATTATTGTCAAAACAAATGCAAAACACTGGTTAATCTTCTAAATAGTTAGTAACTACCTAACGATTGAATCTTTACTTTTATTACTTCATGCTTAACAGATAAAGCGTAACTTTTCGTACGGCCGCCCCGTGGTTTTTCTCTTGACCTAGTATATAATCCTTGACTTAAAGATTATAATATTTAGGTCCTGAAAGTTAAAGTTAGTTTTACGTACTAATTATACAACTAGATTTAGAAAGCAGTTAATCTCGACCTTATCAATTTTTCAAAATGTTTTGCTGGTGGTTTTAATAATCACTTATGCTTGTAATTTCATTATTAAGTTTTCGTTATTCTTCTTTTTCCTACTAATATGAGCAATATTGTAAATACAACTTAGTATATATTTATCTCTCTTAATATTCCTTTTTTTCGTGGGTTTTCCGCGGTGGCGGCGTTTTATCGGCTTTTTAATCTCTGGTAGAGGAGGGTCGTATTATATCGGTTGCTTAGCTTAAAGGTTTCTGTCGTTAGAAGCTTTGATATAGGGTTTTACCTAGGTGATAAAAAACATCACGAAGCGATTAATAGTTTTAACAATTACTTTATAATTATCGATAATTAAGGTTTTATATAGAATTTCCCATTTACTTGGTTCCCGCTATACTAAGACTTTACTTTATAATGGCAAAGCAAGTACGTTGATTATCGTATAGCCGTTCCCATTATTAAGGGCGTCGTTAACTTGACGGCATACCAATTCATTCCCTAATTCTTTTAGTGATTTTCTATAGGCTACAGCTTGCTTTTGGATACTTGTTAATGGTAGAGATTTACTCGTCAATTGTGGGTACAATTTAAATACCAGTAGCGTCGAAACTAAGCTATGAGGACCCACAATGTTTCTTAGGTCTTTTACTGCCATTTAATAGCGTTCCTTTGGGTTTTTAAAGATTTCAACTCTAGAATAGGAATATTATACGTTGGCGAAGTAGTTAGTATGCTTTTTCGCCTTTTATAATACTTTAATAGGCCTCTACAGGCTCTTATTTATATTGTTTTTCAATTTTTTAATATATTTATGAAAATTAGTTGTCATAAAGTTGGTGTTAGCATCGTAAACAACAACGTTGGGCGGGCCTAATCATGTATCGATTTACAATATCCTTGGTGTTCTTTACGTATCTTTCATTGATAGGGATTCTAGAAACTTGGATTCATAAAAAGGGGTTGTAAAGTTAACGATAAGAAAGATGAACTTGTTGTTTAACTAAAACAAATTAATAAAAACTTCGTAGTAAGATTCTTTATCATCTATTGGTATAAACTAAAATCTTTTAGGGGTTCGGACATACGTTTGGAAGTGGTAATAAAGCTTTTCGATAGCTTTTAACACAAATTATTATATATCTCTATACTTTACAAACTTTGAAACTTTGCGAAGTTTGCAAATAGCTGGATGATTTAAACTTCGGTGTAGTTAACGTATCTTTAACTATATTAGGTTCAATACCGTTTACTTTAGGCTTTTAAGATGGAACTATCGATGGTCTCACTTGGAGTTAAAAGGAAACCTCTGGCTATTTGTAACCAATTTATCGGCATTGACATTAAAGTTGACGCTGAGGGTCTTATTTCTTTTAAATAAAAGAGGAATGAGGTAGTGGACTTAAGGATATGAAACTTAATTATTTTTTTGAAATTTTCAATTACTGCTATCCCTAATAACAATAATTGTTCACTTGAACCGAAGCCAACTTTAGCCCTACTAATTTTGTGGTGATTAATTTAGGTAGCTGTAATGTTTTCCCTTAGTAATATTACGCATTGAAAATAGCCTTCTGTTAAGTACTTTGTTACTCTTATGTCTAGCATAATACCTTCCAATGTATGTTTCCCGTAAAGAATATGAAGGTTAAAAGTGTGTAAAAGGTTAGGAGTTTGATTAAGTCCAAGTTAAGGGTTCTCACTACTTAAGCGGTATAAAAAGGCATGGTAGGCTAGTTATTAGACTTTATTAGAAATATTGTCTTTATACTATTTGATTTACCCAAGGGTATCATCGCCGTCAATAGCCTCGTTACCTTCGAAGTCTACAATATAGTTTAGGTATGTTTGCCCAAAAGTAGTAGTATAATAGATGTGGTACATTAATTATGTAATTTTACGTTTATCAGGAGTGTGAAGAGTTAATTAATGGCTGAACTTATTCTTTATCCAATATCTTTTATTAATATAGTGACGATAGTTTTTACGGTTACTATTTCCGTTTAAATCTTACTCTTATTAAAGTTAGCGTGGTTGTAGCGTTTTATTTAAAGGTTTTAGACCAGAATTTGAGCGTTGGAGGTGCCTATAACTCTATTTTCAATCCACGTAGTTAACCATCACACAGTCTTTTTTCTTTTCATCGCGAAAGTTATCAACTTAGAGGTATATACTAAGCGAATTTGGTGTACGTATTATTATAGTTATAAGTAAGGATCGAAATTAGCTAAAGAAGATTTTACAATTAGTATATATGCGTTCTAAGGCATATTTAAACTCGCCAACGCCTATAATAGCTGCCTGTATACGCTTACGAAGTGTGGTTTCATTAATGTAAGCTTTTTACATAACTTGCTGGCATAACATAAGCTTATTAAACATTTGGTTTAGCATATCTATTAGTGTTTTCTCCTTCTTTTTCTTTAATATCATTGAGATCTACCTCGTAATCGCCTAATCCATATGATATTGCGCAAAGTAGATATTATACTCGAAATAGATTTTTCTGCCATTATAGATTTCGCGAATGGTTGTTTTTCGGATTGGAAGGGTTAATTAATAGTTTTTGGCGTACCCTGTGAGTATTTCGGGAAATAATGATTGAAAATCACAAAGAGGAACCTCTATTCACTTGCCAATATTTAAAACGGCATTATCTTAATTTCAAGTTTATAAGGATTTCCGTTATACTTTTTTATATTATTTCAAATCTCAGCGAAGTCAGTGAAAAGCTTGTTATTCATTTTAACTTTTTTAACGGGTATTAGGAGGAAATCGCGATAGTTGTTCTAGTTTTTATTGGTGTTTTATAGAGATTTAGGCTTCAAAACCTCCAAGCTACAGTATTAAGGGTAATTGCTAATCACTTAACGCAAAGGGTAAAGTTCTATAATAGGACCTATAATAGGCTCGCGCATATAGATATACCTATTGTAGGAAAGTTTTTAAAGAGCTTAACTGTTTCGGTTAAGATGTTAAGGGGTAATAAGGGCGTGAATGTTTTAAGAGATTTGACGATCTTACTTAATTAACTGGTGGAGGGCGGCGACATTAATACCTTTTGCCATATTGGTAGTTATTGCTTTACGCGCTTTATCGCCGCTTAATACGTACTACGCGCTATTATAAAAAGGTATTTTGTTGACGAACAGATGAATAGGTTCTTTATCATTAACGTATAAAAAGGCTTAACTTAACTACGAGTAAAGTGGAGGTACCATGAAACGTATGTGGCAGTATTAAGAATTTTCAACGCCTTTGTATTTCCCTTGAGGGTTTTGAGGATTGGGAACTTAAGTTTGGTCTTCTCGTTAAGCTAGTTTAAAGAAGGTTTCGATCAATTCTAATACGGGGTTTTCAGGGATATCAATATTATGACAAGTAACTATCTTTTTCAATTTAGCCTTGATCATACGTTAAATTATCTTTTACATATTAAAAGTCCAATACTTAAATAATTTACAGAAATTTTCAAAATTTCAGGAGTCACGGCTGTAGTTGTTATCAAAGTCCGCGTTGAGGATATACCAATTAACATAATTCATGAGATAAGCTTTAGTCAAGGTTTTATCGACATTCTTTATCTATAATTATTCGTTGTAGTGGTTAACAAAGATAGTTCCAAGGGCTTTAACTGCTTTTATGAATTTTTAACTCGGTGTAATTTTGATGTTTTGGCTTGTATAGGATTTAGTAGAAGAATAACTTTGCGATCTAGGGATGTGGGGTGTAGTGTTTTGGCGTAAAGTTGCTTAGAAATTTAACGACTTGGTGTTAGGTTGCGCGACGTGGATTTCTTAGTGCGACTTAGTTTCTTCGCTTAAAGAAGCAATGTTGACGATTAAATTAGTATAATAAATGAGGAAAGAGTAAAGTAGGGGCGAAAACTTGATGTAAAGAATAAGGTCAAAGGTCGTTTATTGCTATTAATAAAGTTCTAAGGTTGAAAGGTTATAGGCCGTAAGATTTGGTCATTTTTACAATAGTAATACCCATAGTAGTATAAATTTAACTGTTTGCCAACTTGGAAAACTTTGTTACTTCTGATAGTTAATCTTAATGGTTTAAAGAAATATATTTAGTGAAGATTTCTTGGTGTTTTTAATACCGATACCGTTGCTATCTTTAAGTTGACGTAAAAACCGACGTGTCTTAAAAGTCTTTTCTACTTACTACAGTGAAAACTGACGTGATAGTAGAGGAATTTCGTAACAATCTTTCCTTTACCTTGGTTTTTTACAAAGCGTAACCGGAAAGTAGCTTCTTTTTCTACTTAACTTATTGGTATTTAACCTAATAAGCACTGATTAGTATTCATGAAATTTGGACGTTGCAATGTTTTCGATTCGATTGGTCTAAACAATACTATAATTGCAGTAGCTATATGATAGATAAATTGTTTTAGGTTTTGTAGACCGCTAGCTGGTTTATATAGTAATTTTTATAACCAATTTCTTGGTTCATACCCTAGTGTGAAGTGGGCGCATGCTGTACTTGAACTAAAGCTAATACAGTAAGCTCACACAACAATATACAGAACTTAGAGTCAGTATGGTCAAATTTACTGTAAATAAAGTTTTCTTACTGCACTGCAATTTCAACTATTATAGTATTAACATAGTGTTATGGTCTGACCTACGATAGTAAGCCAAGTAGGTGCCAAATGGAGTTTACTATTAAGGTATAGCGGGAGACAGGAAGAGGCTACCATGGCCCATCTTGCAGGACCTATAGGCATAGCCAGTGCCACGCCCGTTACATACCTTTACATGTACCATATACGAACCGTACCTAGTTCGCGTTTGGACCGGACCCAGACCGGGTATTATATATTCTGTTATATGTATAATTACGTAACCTTAAGACTTAATAGTTAATGGCTTAAATTCATAATAAGCCTTTTTTTTCCCCGGATATTATAAAGTTCGCGGCGTTTTATTGGTTAAGCGTAGGATGCGGGCCTCGCTCGCCTAATACGCGAGCTGGGCGCGAACCGATATTTTATAATGTACCCTTTAACGCGTCATATAATTTATCGCTCCTGTCGCCGGGACGCGGGCCTCGCCCGCCCAATATAAGAGTCGAGCGCGAACCAGTAACGTAACGTTTAACGCGCCGTATAATATATTGGCTAGTTTTACCCCAGACTGCCAACGTTGTATAACCCGCTTTTTAACGTATGGTATAATCAATCGGCTAGTTTAACCTTAGTTCGCCAACGTTATTTAACACGTCCTTTAACATACCGTATAGAGTATTTTTTTTACTGTTAATATCGTATAACGCAAATTTCAACGTACCATAAAATATATCGTTTTTACCGTCGATATCAGAAAACGCGCCTTATATAATATATAACCCTTATTGTTAGTAGGCCTTAGAAGTTGCAAATTTATCGATTCCATTGGTCGAAGTAACAGTAGTATTATGTAGTCATGTGGTGGATGTATTGTTCTAGGTTTGGCAGACCACTAGCCGGTCTGCACTATAATTTGTATAGTCAATTGCTTGGCCCGTGCCCTAGAGTGAAGTACAACGTACTGCACTCGACTTACACCCAATGCAGTAAGTCTTCACAAAGCAATACACTTGCAATTCAATTAACTTTACTGTAACTAAAGTTGACCTACCATACTAAATGTAGTACTATTTAAATACTAGCAGCTTTTTTATTTGTACGCGTACGCCAGTGTAGCTAACCAATCTTTTCTAGTTAGCACTAAACAATAGCCTCGTACCTTTTATTAACTTCAATTAACTTCCATACTGGATTTAACCCAATTTCATAAAAAATTCCTCTATTTAACCTCAATTTATCCGTTTCTCCGAGGTGCGAGTTCATTAATTTCTACAAAAAGTTCCTTCGCTATAGACCTTTACAAGCTTCTATTTCAACCGTATTACTCAAACAGATTACCATTATTAATCCCCTAGTAATCTTCCAGTTTGCTAAAACACCTCTGTCAGCCGTTACGTAATTCGGGCCATTCAAGCAGTCTATTAACATAACCCTCAATTTGTATAGTTAACTTGCTATTATCCACAAATATTTATGAGGTTTTATTTGGTGACACCTTCGTTATAGCGTTAATGTGGTTGTCTTTGCCATTAATAAATGGAAACTCCTTAATTTACCTCCCTTTGTAGGATTTGTGAAGTGCTATTACGTCGATTATTAGGTGTTTCCCACTGGTAGTCCCGAGTTTCCAAAGGCATTTAAAAAGACTCTTCGAATCGATACAAATTACTATCGAAATAAGAGGAATCTTTAGTTATCTGGTAATAATATTAGAAGTTTCCCATATTGCCATGCCTACGTCGAAGCCCTTTATCATATCTTAAACGTTTAAAAACAACACGCTTTATATAATCCTTTTACACTTAACGGAAGTCTAGTAAATTAAGTTGCCCATAATATTAAACTAGTTTTTCTCTTTATATTTATTAATAAGGGTTATTAGGAAACCGATTTGTAAAGATAAATCGGTGTTATTTACCAGGGACCTATTCGTCAAGATTATCAACTTAGCTTTTAAAAAGTCGATTAAGACTATTTTAATCCCGCGGTCGAATTTTTCCATCTAGTACTCAAGCCTTTGGTTAGCTGGTTAAAGTCCTTATCCTTTAGTATTCGTATTTATACCGTAATGAATAGATTGTAAAAGGCTTTCGGTTAACATAAGGTAACAATATAATTACCTTGAGCACGTTATTTAAGGTATAATTAAGCTCTAGTTTCGTTAATCTTGCTAATTGTAGCTAAAACAGCGCTTTATACCTTTTAGCGAAAGCTAAGGTTGGTATTAACACGAAATATATAGATTAGCAATCTATTGAAATCCAATTAGGTGTTTTCCATCAACGTCGTTACCGGCTTATAATTCGAGAACTTAAAGTCCTTAATTATTTGTTATCTTAGTATAATGAAACTAACGTTCCGACGAAAAGGGTATCGTTGATTTGTATGCTTACCATACCAAAGTCCTTCTCTTACATTACCAATAAATACGGGTCGTACGTTAAATATTTTATCGCCAGCCGAAATTTAAAATAAGACTGGTAGTTAAGAACTAGTAAACGCCTGTTTCAGTTAATCCGTATAGTAATTTGATATAACGTATTACCGTAAGTAAAGGTTAAATAATACGGAGTTCCTTCAATAGCGTTAATAATACAATCTGCTATAAATCTATTACTAATTACATATAAGTTTAAGTTATATTACACTTATTAAATATAAATTTACCTTTAATATTAACTAGTAAATTTGCTGTTAAAGCGACCACTAAACGTTAGGTAATCATTTAAATAGTTGGTGATTATATAAGGATTAAGTCTTTACCTTTATTACTAGATCTTTAAATGATCAAACGTGATTTATCGTACGGAAGCCCCGTAATATTAACTTTCAACCTGTAAATAATCTTCGACTTGAAAATCGTAACTTTTAAGTTATAAAGGTCGAAATCGGGTTTTGATATAAATTATACAACTCCTCGAAATAATAGGGCGTTAATCTCGATCCTATAACTTTCTTCAAAAGACCTATCGAAAGTCTTGATAATTCCTTATACTCGAAGCTTTAATATCAGGTTCTCGTTTTCCTTTTTTTTCTACTTACCTAAGTAGTGTTATATATACGCCCCTGTGTCTATTCCTCCTTTTTAACTTTTTCCTTTTTCGGAATCCGTACGTGTTGGCGGCGTTTTATCGGTTTGTCAATAATAGGTGGAGGAGGTTCGTATTAACTCGGTCGCTTGGCTTGAAGGGCTACAGGGATTTTATATTTAATAGCTTTAATGTAAGGCTCAACTTGAGTAATTCGAAAAGATATAAGACCATTAACAATTTTCACAAATACTTTAGAGTTTATGATATTTAATATATTATATAAGCCCTCCTATTTACACGTCTCACACTATATGAAGATTTCACTTCGTAACGGTAAAGAAAACACGTCGATTGTTAAAGGACCGTTTCTGGTATTAAGGGCGTTATTAACCTGACGGCGTGTTGATTTTCTTTGCAGTTGTTTTAAAGTTTTGTTATAGCCCGTAATACGTCTTTAAGTACTTGCCTAGGGCTGAGATTTACTCTTTAAACGTGGTTACGCTTTAAAAACTAGGAGCGTTAAAACTAAGCTATCAGAGCTTATAATATCGTTAAGGCCTTTTACTACTAATTATAGGCGTTCCTTCAGGTCCGTAAAGCTTTTAATTTCCAACGTAAAGATATTATACGTTTGGAAAAGCAAAGCGTGTGCCATTTTAACTTTTCCAATGCTCCAGTGTGCTTTTACAGGTTCCTATTTATATTAGATACCAATTATCTTATCATTTTAAAACTCTACCGTAACAAAGTTTGTACCGGTATCGTGGACGACGACTTTATGTGTACCAAAGTACATGTTAATTTACAGTATCTTTAACGTTTCCTATATATTTTTTATTGAAAGAGACTTTAAAAACTTAACCTCGAAAAAAAAGGTTACGGAATGAACGACGTAAAAAAATTGCTTATTATTTAAGTAAAACATATTAATGAAGATTTCGTAATTAAAATCCCTTTCGTTTTTTAAAGTAAACTTAAATCTCCGGGGGGTTTGGATATACGTTTAGTAATAGTGGCAAAGCCTTTTAATAGCTTTTAGGGTAAAGTATTTTATATAGTTATGCCCTACGGACTTCAGGATTTTATATAGCCTATTAATGGCTAAGTAGTTAAAGCATTGATATAGTTGACATATCTTCGGTTCCGTTGGGTATAAAATCACAGCTTCTAGGCCTTAAAGATAAAACCATAACTACCCCTACTAAAAAAACAAGTTAAAACCTCTAGCCGTTTTTAATCAGTTTGTCTACGTTAACGTCCACATTAACGCCAAAAGTCTTTATATCCTTTAAGTAAAAAAAGAAAAGGGGTAGAAGACTTAAGAATATACAACATAATTACTTTTATGAAAGTTTAAACTATAGTTATCTCTAGTAACGATAGTTTTTCACCCTGGTCAAAGCTAACTTTAGCCCTGCTAATATCGTAACGATTAATTTCAGTAATTATAGTGATTTCTCTTTGTAGTGCGACATACTCCGAAAACCTCTTATTAAGTACCTTATTACCCCTGTGTATGGTATAATCCCCTAAACCGTGTAATCTACGTAACGATTGCGAAGGTTAAAGGTATATAAGGGGTTAAAAGCTTAGTTAGGGTAAAGGTAAGGGTTTTTACCACCTAAAAGGTATAGCAAAACGTAATCGGCTCATTACTAAACCGTACGGGAAATAGTATCTTCGTATTACTTAATTTACTTAAGCGCGTTAACAACGTTAATTAGCTTATTACCTTTAATGTTTACGATTCAATTTAAGTAATACTGTTACAAAACAATATGGTATTAGGTGTAATGTATTGTTTTCCTGTTGTTACTCTCGTTGTTGGGGTGTCAAATACCCAATAGCTAAATTTACCACAAATATAATATTTCTTACTATTATCACAACGATAATACTTGTGGTTAATAGGTCCGACTGAATCTTTTTAGCATTAAAGTAGTTTCTGTCTTTAATTTAAAGTAAGGGGATTCGAATTTAGGCGTTAAAGGCGCCCGTACTTGCGGTTGATATAATCAACCACCGCAAGATAGTCTTTATCCACGTTTGTGAAATTGCCAGCTTAGGAGTATATACTAAGTGAATTTAGTGTAAGCGCCATCACGGTGGCAAAAGAGGACCGTAACTAGCTAAAAAAGCCTTTGCAGGTGGTATTTAGGCGTTGTAGGGCGTATTCGAATTCGCTAACGCCCGTGACTACTACTCATACCTGCTTGTAAAATGCAGCTTCGCCAATGTAAGTTTTCCACGTTGCTTTTTGATACAATATTAACTTATTCAATATCTAATTAAACACGTCTATTAGTGTTTCCTCCTTTTTATTTGTCAGTTGTATTATAGTTTACTGTGTTGTAGCCCAATATTTATAGTATTACACGAGGTGGACGTCGTATTTGAAATGACCCTTTATGTTATCATAAATTTAGCGAAACGTGGTTACTTGGGTTAGAAAGGTTAGGGAGTGGTATTTAACGTACCTTATGAGGATTCTAGGAAAAAGTGAGTGAAAATCAGAATTGGGAACCTCTATCCACTTGCAAATTTTTAAAAAGGACATTATCTTAGTATCGAGGAGGTTATAAAACTTTCCATTATACTTTAATGTATTATCTCAGATCTTAGCGAAGTTTGTAAATAGCTTATAGTAAATGTTAACCATTTTAACAGGTTTTGAAAGAAAATCGCGATAATCGTCATAATTTTAAGTGGTATTTCCTAGTGATTTAAGCTTTGGAACTTCTACGATACAGTATTAGAGGTAATTACCAGTCGCCTAGTCCAAGAGGAAAAGTCTTATGGTAAGATTTATGGTAGGATCCCGCGCGTAGGTAAGTTTAAATGGGGAAGGTTTTTAAGGTACTTGACGATTAAATTGCTAAGGGGCGATAGGTATTTAAATGTTTTACAAGGTTTAACAATCCTGTTACATTAATAGGTGTAAGGTATTAACATATCAATTTCTTTAACCGCGTTGGCGGCTATTACTTTACGTACCCTACCACCATTAAGAGCATACTCCGCGTTGTTACGTAGGAGTACTAAACTGCTGATTAGGTCAACAGGTTTCTTATCGCTAACGTTTAAAGAGGCTTAAATTAGCTAAGGGTAAGTTAAAGATCCCCTAAAACGTGTATATAGGCGTTGAAATCCCTTAATACCTTTCCCTTTTCCTTAAGGGTTTTAAGGATTAGGGTTTTAGAGGCAATCTTTTTTTTAGATTGATTTATAAAAGGTTTTTGCCAGCCCTAGCAAAGTCTTTTTGTAGATGTAGATACTACGATGATTGACCCCCTTCTTCAGCCTAGTCTTAAACGTGCGTTGGATCATCTTCCATATGTCTGGTATCTAGTAGTTAAAAAACTCGCGAAAGTTTTGGAAAGCGTGAGCTCCGCAGCCGAATTCTTAACTAGTATCAAATTTAAGGATATATCAACTAACTTAGTTGGTTAGGTAAGCTTCAGTTAAGGTCGTATCAACATTCATGGTCCAAAGTCATTTGTTGTAATTATTAATAAATATTATACCGAGGTTCTAAATTGATTTTTTTTAGGCGGAGCTGGTAACAGCCTAAAAGTAAGGACATACAGTAGGCATCTTAATGTTATAAATTATATAGGACGTGTAGGAAAAGTGACTAGGTGATTTTAGGCGTCAGAGCTTGGTGTTTTAACGTAGGGTCGTGTGGAAACTTGGTGATTTAGCGTGGAGTTACGTGACGTGGCTTTTCCGGCGTGACTTCATATTGTCGCTGAGAGCAACAAAACTTAACGATTAATGTAACATAAAGAGTGTAAAAAGTAAAGTAGGTGCAAAAGTGTAATGTAAAGAATAAGGTCGAATATCGTTATAAGTGGTAGAAGGCGAAGATTATTTGTTGTTTAACCGTAGAACTTAGTTGTTTTTACAGTAGTAACACTCGCAGTAGTAGTGACTTAGCTGTTTGCAAACTTTCCGGACTTTGCAACTTCTAACAGTCAATCTCAACGTTTTTCTTGAAAAAGGAGTAATGATGATTTTTTGGTATTTTCGATAACGATACCGTTGCTACCTTTTAACTACCGTAAAAACCAATGTAGCCCAAGAGTCTTTCTTACTTACTGCCGGAATAACCGACGCAACAGTAAAAACCCTTCGCAAAAATCTTTCTTTTACCCTAATGGTTGTTTAACTTCAAGCGTAACCGAAAAGTAGCTTTTTCTTCTACTTAGCTTATCTTTACTTAACCTAATAAGAAATCAAACAATAATCAGTATCGGTAGGCCTTAGATGTTGTAACGTTGTCGATTCGATTGGTCGAAGAAACAGTAGTATTATGTAGTTAAGTGGTGGATGTATTATTCTAGGTTTGGCAAACCGCTCGCTAGTCTGCACTGTAATTTGTATGGCCAATTGTTTGGCCTATGCCATAGAGTGAAGTGCAGCGTACTGCACTCAACTTACACCCAATGCGGCAAGTCCCCACAAAGCAATACACTTGCAGTACAGTCAAATTTACTGTAGGTAAAGTTGACCTACTGTACTGCATGTAGTATTATTTCAATACTTATCGAATCTAGTTCGCTAATATTTTTAAATAAAAACTTCGTCGTAACCCCCAAAACTTCTTCTTTTTCCTTTTATACCATTAACCTTGTTTTTTTATTATATCTTTTTATAATTTTTCGTAACACCTTTATTACTACCTTTTATATCTTCATTATGAATTTCTGCCGATATTGTGAAATCTTTTCCTCTTTCTTTCGTTTTTATAATTAATCTTTATGATACAACTAGCTTAAATTATATCGTAGTCGAAGTTTTTAATAACAATGATTAGTCGTTTCATAAAGTACGTTACCATATTATGTATAAACAGCCTGCCGTTAATTGCATCTTATAACCCCTTTGCGTTATAAATAACTTTTTTATCCTGGTGGCATGGAGGATTGATATACATGTCAATCATGACTTATACTAGGGAAATAGCTATCCTAAGTCATGGGAGGGATGTCTGGAAGATAAAAGGGTACCCGGAGGGACTAACTGAACTAGAAACAACAATGCAAATACACCTCTCTACCCCCCCCCCTCCCCACACCCCCACTCAAAGATCCCGTTTGTACTGTGATCATCTGGTAACCTATGAAGGGGTATTTTACTTTACACTCATCCTGATCTGCAGTCAGAAATATAAACAAAACAAAGAGAATGAGGATGAATACAACATAAAACGAAACGAGTACGAGGTGGGAACGAGACGAGTACGAGATGAGTACAAGGCGAGAATGAGATGAGTACAAGGTGAGAACGAAACGAGTACCAGACGTAAACAAACGAGTACGAGGATGAAAACAAAAAAAAACCCTACAAACCTTACAGTTAAATAATGTTAGCTACGCGAAACGGAGGAGGTTAGAAAAATAAGTAAATGACAGATTATCTTAATATATAAACCTTATTTGGTCATTCCGATTACTAAACGTTTACATTATTTTGAAAGATTCTATAATTTTCAAAGTAAAAAGATACTAACGAAATATAACCATTACTATATAATTAGCCAGTATATATAGAATACCTATTCAAATAAGTTTTCTACGAATATTCGCTGGATAATCCGACGAAAGTGTAAATGATTACGTTAAGGACGTGAAGATTACGGCGAAGAAGTAATTTCAAAATTATATTTTCGTCAAGAAAATTTATAAAAGTTATTTTAAAACGAGGTCAAAAAAAGAGGCGGTTGAATAATACCGAAATATACCAAAAGAAGAAAGATAATAGTTCAAGAACCTCAAAGCACTTTTTAAAACTTGTTTTAAATCTTATCTAATAATAATAAGTAATGGAATAACAACCAAGGTAAATTCTTTTAAAAAGCGTGCCTACGAAAGGCTGGTTTAATACGTAAAAAACGAAGATAAACTTGTTATATAATGCCCTTATATACTACAAAAGGAATTAAAAAACCAGGGTTTAACCTACCTTATAGATAACAGCTAAAATAACGATACGATGTTACAAACGAAAGTCACTAATCGTTTATTCTTTAAAAACCTTATGGATTCAAACGAAGTGTACAAAGACAAGGTTACGTACGATATGATACGAACAATATCAATCGCGGTAACTATAGTTCTTAATGGCAATGAAAACCCCTTTTTCTCCTAAAAATAAAAATGAAAAGACACCTAGGAGTACCTAATAAAATAAGTACTTGCGGAAACTATTATAGAACTGATATAAAAACAAATAGGTAGGCTAACACTTTACAATAATGAGGGAAACGCTTTTTATAACTTGTAAAATACTTACGGGTATTGCAGTTTGCATTAACCTTACTTTTAACTTATTTTACAAACAACGAAAACAAACTCGCGAAACTTATACCAAATGAAAAATAAAAAAGTCAATAGAAAAGAATAAAAATGATAATAATAAATACAAAATAATATACAAATATACTTAAATTACGAAAACGTATCTAAATTATATTACAGATTTTACAAATATCTGTACCCCTGGTAATCATAGGTAAAAACGTGCCAAATACGATATCTGGTACTAACGGAGCGAGTAATCCCCGAAGAGTTGAAAATGGAAAGTAAAATAAACGAAAAGATATACAAACCATTATTTATGATATTAATAAATTAAATCGAGTATTAGGACTTTTACCCTACCTTTGACATTAATCCTTTATATCTAGCGGATTTAAATTTAAAGGGAGGTAACGTATAAGATTTATCAATTAATTCGGAAAAACGTTAATATATTTGTCAAAATAATGGAAAAGGCAAAAGGATCTAAAATATTACCCCTTTAATGGTCGCCGAATACATTAACATTCTAATTATGAGGTATGCAAACCTATAGGTTCGAATTAAAAACGATATAAGGTTTATCTAATACTTATGCGAAACTAAACTCCCTTTATCCTTGAGCATTATAATTAAAAACCCTTCCATTGATAATTTAAACCGTTCAAAAACGGTTTTGCGAAGGGGTCTCCTAATTTCGCACCGTTATACAGAAGGAATACAGAACTAATACCGTGAAAAAGAAAATAAATTACCATACCTATCCGAGTATTCGTAAGCCGTTGTTGGAATATTATTAAATGCAGTGCAGTAGTTTAACTTTACTCATAGTAAAGTTGACTGTACTGCAAGTTGAGTGTATTGCTTTATACAAACTTACCGCATTGTGTGTAAGTCGAGTGCAGTACACTGCACTTCACTCTAGGGCACGGGCCAAGCAATTGGCCATACAAATTGCAGTGGAGACCGGCTAGCAGTCTGCCAAACCTAAAACAATACATCCACTATCTGACCACGAAATACTACTGTTACTTCGAAAAAGAACATCCTAATCGATAACGTTCCAACGTCTAAGGCCTACTAACACTAATCAGTGCTTGCCTGCCTATAGGTTAAGTACAGATAATCTAAGTAGAAGAAAAGGCTACTTTCCGGTTACGCTTTACGTTAAATGGCTGTTAGGGTAGAGGATTTTTTTTACGAAGAGCCCTTACTTCTGTGTCAGTATTTATAGCAATACCTAAGGAAGACCTTTAGGCTGCGCCAGTCTCTACGGCAGACCAGAGGTAGCGACGGTATCGCTATCAAGAACACGAAAAAAAATATATTAATCTTTTTTTAAAAGTGTTAAGATTAACCACTAAAAGTCTCAAACGACAAGTTGGCAAACGGCTAAATTTTTACCATTGCAAGTGCTACTTCTATAAAAACGACTAAGTCCTACGAATTATAACAAACAAACTTTATCCTTTACTACTAATCACGACCCCCGACCTTACTCTTTACACTAAATCTCTGCTTATAATTTATATTTTTTACTTCCTAAGTTATCCTCATCACTAAATTCGCTGCTTTAAACGAAAATATCATGTCGCGCCGAAAAAGACACGTCGCATGACCTTACACTAAGTCACCAAGTCACCAAGTCTTCATCTGATTTAACGCCCAATATTACCAAGTCACTTACTCTAAACAACCTAAACAAGCCTGAACCTCAAAATAACACATACCCTAAATACTTAGAGGGTAATTAACGCTCTGGAATCCATTTTCACGAAACACTACAATGAAAACCTAGAGGGATAAAATATCGACGATAACTTAACAGAAAATCATCTATGTTAACTACATTGGCTACTACATCGTTGAATAAGATAGCAGTAAAAAAATTGACCGTGGAGACTGCACCTTTCGGAACTTTTGTAACCTCTTCGGCAATTAGACTGTTAATATATAGAAAAAGATCCGAAAGGGTATTAAATTTAAACTAAGGGCTAAACTTAAATGCCGAGGAATATACTTGCTAGAAAAGGGTTTCATTAAGCTAATAAAATCCCTTTTCGATTTGACCTAATTTAAGGAATGCCCTTAAAATCCTCGGCCTAAAGAAAGAGTGATTACGAAACTTTAACGCTCCTGTATACGTTCTAAGGGACCACCAACTTAACTTTAGCTTAATTAAACCTTTTTATATATTTGAGATAAGGAGTTTGTTAACTTGCTCGATAGTTTAATACTTTTAGGTAATAACGCGGAATAAGCTTTTAACGGCGGAAAAGTACGCGAAACGAGGGCTGCCAACGAGGCTAAAGGTATGAAAGTTAACGCTTTACATAAATTGATGAAGCAAGATCGTTAGGCTTTCCAAAACCGTTAAGTACCTATCATCCCTTAGCAAACCTATCGCCGAAACCCTTAAAAACCATTTCCCTTCAAATACACCTACGTGCGCGAACCTATTATAGGCCCTACTATAAGACTTTACCCTTAGGGTTAAACGACTAGAAATTACCATTAATACCAGACCTCCAAACCTTTAAAACTTAAGTCGCTAAAAATACTAATTAAGCTTAGGATAATTATTTCGACTTTCCTTTAAGACCTATTAAGATAGTTAACATTAATTACAAGTTGATAATAGACTTCGTTAAGATTTGGAACGACATAAAAAAGTATGATGGAAAAACTTACAAATTTCTCGACACTAAGATAATGCTTTTTCTAAACATTTGAAAATGGATAGAGGTACCTCTTTCTAGTTTTTACTTGATATTTCCTAAAATCCTTACAGGGTATGTTAAGAATTACTATCTAACTTTCCTGATAAACTCCATAATGTCCCGCGAAATTTATGACAATATAAAGGGTTACTTCGAACACGACGTCCACCTCGCGTAATACTATACGGACTGGGCTACCACGTGGTAAATTACAATAATGGTAAACAAAAAAGAGGGGAAATCACCAATGGATGTTTTTAATTAAATATTCGACAAGCTGATAATATATCAAATGGTAATAGGGAAGGCCTACGTTGGCAAAACCATACTTCGCTAATAGGTTCAAGCAATTATTACGAGCGTTAATAAGTTCGAATACGCTTTATAACGCCTAAATACCACTTATAAAGGCTTTTTTAAACTAGTTGCGTTTCTCGTTTGCCACCGTAATAGCACGTACACCAAACCCGTTCGGTATATATACTTAAGCTAGTAAATTCCTTAACGTAAAAGAGGAAGACCTTATAGTAGTTAATTATGTTGACCGTAAGTACTTACGCCTATAACGCCTAAAGTTAAGTCCGTTAACCTTATTCCTAAACGAGAGGTAAAACCTACGCTAACGTTATTAAGATTTAGGTGGACTTGTTAACCGTAAGCATTATCGTTGTAATAGTGGTAAGAAATATTAGATTTGTGGTAAGGTCGGTTATTGGTTAACTCGCCACCCTTCCGCCGAACGCAATAATAGGAAAGCAGTATACCACGTTTAATATCCCACTATTTTGGAATAAGATTACTTATATTAGGTTATAAATGCTAAAGGTAACAAGATAACTAACGCTGTTAACGCCCTTAAGTAGATTAAGTGGTACGAAGATACTGTTTTCAGTATGGTAGCCTAATAATTAGCCAAACATGCCTTTTTATACCGTTTATGTGGTGAAACCCTTTATTTTTACCCCAACTATACCCATGACCCTTTATATACCTTTAACCTTCGCGATTGTTACGCAGACCATATGTTTTAAGATATTATGCCAAACATTAAGATAATAAGGTACTTAACAAGAGGCTATTCGTAGGACGTGGCATTGCAGAAGGAAAGTAATATAGTTATTAATATTGACCTTTACAATATTGGTAAAGTGAAAGTTATCTTGAATCCGGGTAAATAATTATCATTACTGAAGATAATAGTAATTTAAATTGTTATGGGAGCGATTACGTTCCATATTTCTAAATTACCAACCCCTTTTTTACTTCACTTAGAGGATATAAAGTCCCTCGTCATTAATGTGGATGTTAATGTAAACAAGCTGGTTAAGAATAGCCAGAGGTTTCAACTCGTATTTAAGTGGGAGCATTTATGGTTTTATTTTTATGGCCTGGAAGAAATAGTGTTAAACCTGAAGGAGTCGGAGATGCGTTAATTACATCGGCGTTTTAACTACTTAGCTGTTAACAAGATGTATAAAGATCCGAAGTCTGTAGTGTATAACGATGTGGAATATTTTTCCCCAGAAGCTATTAAAAGGCTTTGCCATTACTACCAAACGTATGTATAATCCCCTCAAAGATTTAAGTTTACATTAAAAGACGACAAGGAATTTGATTGTAAGATTTTTATTTATATGTTTTACCTAAATAATAAGCTTGTTTTTTACGTTGTTAACTTTATAACTTCTTTTTACGAAACTAAGTTTTTAAAATCTTCTTTGGTAAAGGATACGTGGGAAACGTTAAAGATGTTATAGATTAACACGTACTTGAGTTTACTTGATGTTGTCGTTTACAATGCTGGTACCAACTTTGCGGCAGCGGAGTTTTAGGAAGATGCCAAAATAATGGATTTCAATATAAATAGGTACCTATAAAAGCCCACTGAAGTATTGGGAAGGTTAAAAGGGTATAGGTCTTATTTCGCCAAACGTATAATATCCATACGTTGGAAATTGGAAATTTTACGGATCCGGAGGTACTCTTATAGATGGAAGTAAAGGGCCTAAACGATATTATGGGCTTTAACAGCTTGGTGCCAATGTTACTGGTTTTTGGAGCGTACCTACGTCTAATGAGTAAATCTCCGCCTTCAGCAAATACTTCAAAGCGTGTTACGGCTTATAATAAAGATTTAAGGGAACTACGAGGGAAATCATCACGCCGTTAAGTCAATGATGGCTTTAATACCAAAAACGGGCTTATAATAATCGACGTGTTTATTTTGTTACTATAAAGCGATGTCCTCGTGTAGTGGAAGTTGAGCAAATAGAAAAAGCTTTATAATATATTAAGTATCGCAAACTCTAAAGTAATAGTAAAAACTACTAACGGTTTTATGTCTTTTTAAACTATATAGGTTAAAATTTATATTTGGGGTACTCAAGATAACGATACTCAATCCCTATAAGTAAAACGACTGAACTAACACGACCTTTCTTTACCCGTTATTAATAAGCCAATGATGCACCATCGGCGCGAACGACCTCAGAAAAAGAAGGAAAACGTTAAAAAGGAGGAATATATACCGGATCATATTTATAATACTACTTGGATAAGTAGAAAAGAAAAGGATAACAAAGATTGAACAATAAAACTTAGGGTATGAAGAATTATTAAAACCTTCGGTAAACCTTTTTAAAAAAGAGATAAGGTCGAAATCGACGGCTTATTAACTTGAGATGTAGTATAATTTATGCCGAAGGTTAGCTATAACTTTTACGATCCGAATGTTACGATATTTAAGTCGAGGATATCCACGAGGTTAAGGGTAGAACTACGGGACGTCCTTATAAAAAGTTACGGCTAATCGCTTAAGGATACGCCGATAAAGGTAAGGACTGGATTCTAATGTAATCGCCAACGATTCAGAAGATTAGCTAACGTTTAATAGTTGTTTTGGTAGTAATTTTGTTAGCTAGAACTAATGGAAAATTCAGACTTAATAGCTGTGATATCACGTAAGCATATATACAGTTAGTATCGGATTTATAGCGGATTATACTACTGGAACTGTTATAGGAACTCCGTGTTGTCTACCTATCAGAAACGGTAATACGATGTATTAAACCATTATATAAACTGACTAAGGCAGGCGTCTATTAGTTTCTAACCTATTAGTTGTACTTTAAATCCCGGCTGGCGATAAAGTCTTTAATATACGACCCGTATTTATTAGTAATGTAAAAACAGAACTTCGGTATAGTGGGTATGTAAACTAATAATACCTTTTTCGTCGGAATAGTTAGCTTTATAACATAAAAATAGCGAGCTATGAAGGATTCCAAGTTCTGGAATTGTAAGCCGATAACGACGTTGATGGAAAACAAACAACTTGATTTTGATAGATCGTTAATCCGTATATGTAATATTAATGCCGGCCTAAGCTTTCGCCAAAAGGGTTAAGGCGCTATTTTTGCTATAATCGATAAGACTAATAAAACTAGGGTTTCATAGTATTTAAAATAGCGTACACCGGGTAGTTATATTGCTACCCTATTCCAACCGAAATCTTATACGACTTATCCATTGTAATATAGTCACAAATACCAATGGATAAAAACTTTAATCGACTAAATAAGAGGTTAGAGTAGTAAATGCGGAACTTGGACCGCAGGACTAATATAGTGTTAATCGACCTTTTAAAGGCTAAGCTAATAATCTTTACTGACGGGTCCTTTATAAATAACACCAATTTATATTTCAAAATCGGCTTTTCAATAGCTTTCTTCAACGAAGATAGGCGGCAAGATTAGTTTAGTATCACGGTTAACTTAATTTACTAAACCTCCATCAAATGTAAGAGGATTATTTGCAGCGTATTAGCTTCGAAGATTTACGGCATAATATCGGGTTTTAATATGGGCATAGCTCTGTGGGAAACCTTTAACCATATTACTAGGCAGCTGAGGATTCTTTTTTATCCCAGTGGTGATTTGTACCGATTCAAGGAGCCTTTTCGAATACCTGTCAAAGCTTGGAATTATTAGTAAAAAACGCCTGATAATCGACGTAATATCACTCTGTGAATCCAACAAAGAGAGGGAGATGAAGGAGTTCCGATAAATCGATGGTAAAAATAATCCTGCAGATGTTATAACGAAGGCTACGTCAAATAAAGCACTAGAAAGGTTTGTAGACAGTAATAAACTAACTATACGTATCGAGGGCTACTTAGATAAGCTGTCTGAAAAGCCCAAATCACGTGACGACGGACAGGGATGTGTTGGAAAACTGGAAAATTGCCAGGAGATTAATAATAGTAATCTGTTTGAGTGATATAGTTGAAGGACTGGTTATGGCGGAAAAACTTTTTATAGGAGTTGATAAATTAGGAACTTAGAGGAACAGAATAACTAATGTTAAATGGGGTTAATTTTCATGTAATTGGGTTTAATGCAATATGGGAGTCAACATAAATGAACAGGGGTCTGGCTAGTTAATAAGGTGGTAATTTAATAGTAACCAGAAAAGATTTATTAGCCATACTAGCGTACGCATATAAACTAAAAAGCCGCCAGTATTGGAACAGTATTACATGTAATGCAGTAGGTTAACTTTACTTATAGTAAAGTTAACTTTATTGTAAATTGAGTGTATTGCTTTGTGCGGACTTATCACATTAAGTATAAGTCGAGTATAGTACGCAGTACTTTACTCTAGGGCACGGGTGAAGTAATTGGCCATACAAATTACAGTGTAAACCGGCTAGAGGTATGTCAAACCTAGAACAATACATCCACCATCTGACCACGTAATACTACTGTTACTTCGAAGAACATCATTCGAATCGACAACGTTGCAACGTCTAAGACCTACCAAAATTTGTCCTAAAAAAACGATTTAACCTAATAAATACTTTACGAAACATTTACCCTAAAATTACTTTTAAAAAGCTATGAGATCGTTGTTTTGTAATAAGTAAATAGATAAAAAGGATATATAGCCTCAATACCGTTCGACGAACAAAAATAAGGTGAAAAACCGCGAAGAAAAAACGAAAACGTTTAATATTTATATATTTGGTAATAATAACAGCTATCGAAGATCGTAACCAAACTACGTATTATAAAAACTTGAATATAATACATTTAACATAACACTTAAAACATTTATATTAAGAGGTACCTGGTAAATAACTTTTTTTAACTAAATTTAATATATAAGATACGATAACTCGTATAGGAATTACCGTTTAGATAACCGATTTACTAATATCTTTCACAATAATTAACGTAAATCGTACGATATGAGTAACTTACGTATTATTTTCCTTTATCTTGAATGTCATTGGCTTTTGAATTTAAGTATTCATTAATACCAACCATTTATTATATGACTTATTATTAAGTCGTAATTGATTCGTTCGCTATTTAACCGTTCATAATTATACTAAAAATGTCCTCATATTTGTTAACGAAAGTGAATACTTAATGATTATACTTATAAGATTAAGTATGAAAACTTTACCTTTTAATATTTAATTAGCTTATATAAACAATTTTTTAAACGAAAACCAATATTCGTCGCATAAATCGATTACGAATGGTAAGGACGAGACGACAAAATCAGACTTAAAGAACGAAAAAAGTAACGACGAGGACGAGGATTAGGATTTAAATAAGGAAGATGTAAAATGCTTAAAAAAATTAAACGAAGTTATCGATTTCGCAAAATACGTATAATAACAAGAGAAACGCCTAAATTGGGGCGAGCCCTATACCTGGGAAAGATTATTCGGCAACTGAACAACCCATAAAATACTAATATTTACAAACAAGTATGTTTCTAAAAAGTTTTAATTATACCAAAAATATATAATAATGAAAAGAGAAACCATAAAAACGAGAAGAGAAACCATAAAGACGAAAAAGGGAATCAAGAAAGTAAGATGAAAACGTGTGAAAACGAAACGAAAACGGTAACAGTAATTGTAAAAAAGAATAAATAATGGAAAAAATTCGAAAGAAGTTATTATGTTAAACGAGGTCAAGGGATTACTTACTCAAAAATACCTCAATATCGTTAACTATTTATTATTTTTACCGATTTCGCATGTTTCAATTTAGTATTTGTGGAAACAAATAGAACTTTTCAATTGTTTTGCGCTATTACCGTCGCCTGTTAGGCTGTTAATCTTTAATTTTAATGGGAAAACTAATTCGGGATGAAACAGATAAAACGAAGATATTTTGGAGTTGCGAGCTTTAAGTTACGAAAAGGGCAAGGTGGTAGTTTTAAATGTTTCGACACATAAATATTAACTATGGTAAAGGGAAAGAGAGTAAAATAAAAAAAGACTCAAAAGAGGTTTGCTTAACATATGAGGCAGGATAAATATCAATAAAGTAAAACAATAAACTCAACAAAGACATTAAACATGGCCCCGGACAAAGAGAATTGGACGACGTATTATAAAATGTTATTAAGTGATAATTTAAGGCATTTGGAATCGACGCTAAAGATAAAGGCATAATACATAAAGCGAACGAATTCGCTAACTAAAAATATCTATAACTTGACGAAAATAAAACATAAGGATTAGCATTGGTTAAAAGACTAGTATATACCTGGAGAAATGTTGTGGATTTTAGATTAAAAGACGTACGAGTAATTGATTTCGTTACTTATTTAATCTAATTCGAACCCAATAGTAGACTTTTTCAGTTAAAATAACCAAAATACTTATAAGAAGAGGTTGTATCCGTAAAAAGATTTCATCTAGTTATAAAGGTAACTGTATTTTTTTATACCGGGTTAATTGAAATGGAGTGTATACTTACGATACCTATTAAAAAAAAACGGCGAATACCGATTCGTTCATAATTATATTCTAGTTAACAGCTACTTGATCAATCTATAATAGCCTATACATTAACGAGATAAAATATCAGATTCTATTTTTAAGGTAACCATAACGTCCTTTTTTAAGGTCATGTAACGAACAGATATTAGAGAATTTTTATTACTTTAGGTTATAAGTATAAAACGGAATTAATTACACCGAATGAATAGTATTTAATAATTAAAATGCTTTAGGGAATAACTGGAAGTAAATATACCTATTGTACATTTGGTGATATTACCTTTGGTAAATATCTATTACTCAATGGCGAGAATAATAAAAATGATGTGAGAATTAACGAAAATTCCACGAGGCGAAACCAAAAGTACGCAAAAATCAGAGGACTAACACTAACCTTATAAATAGGATACAACTATACCTGTAAAACGGCTTTCGATGAATATATTAACGATTCTAATACTTTATTACATAGATTTGGTTTAATATTCAACTTCTTTTACCATTGATATTTTCCTCGCCTAGAATTCGGCAGAATTAACTTTACTCCTTATAAGATTGCTCTATTTGGAAGCTGCATTTACTCGCTAGTACTCAAATTATTATAAGGTCGAGTTCAGCTATCTAAGAAATATCGCAAAAGATTCGAAATATAAACGAAACCTAAAAATCAGCCTATTTCGTTAAATATATTAAACAAGTTCCTTTACTTTACACCATACGTCGAGAGGAATATAACTGGAAGAGTGTTGTAGACAATAATTTTAAAGATATTTTGTATAAAGAAATACCGAAGACGAAGTAGACGGGAAGGGTTTTAAAATAGATTCAATAGGTCTTTGAAGAATTTAAGTAAATAAGGGAGCACGCTAAGGCTTTCGTTACTATATACCTGGATATCTAACAAAACGGAGCTATAAAATCAAACCGTTCATTTTAATATCACCTAGAAATAGATACGTTAAATAAAGAAATCGGTCGTGTCGCTTTTCAATTAAAGGGATTGCCGACGGGTACCGAGGTTATTGATAAGTTGATGTTTTATATAAGAATTTTGGCTTTTTTCCCTTAGAAATTGAATGATATCGAAAAGAGGAATACTATTGGTGAGAGAAAAGCATTCGCCGTGGTGAGATACTTAAAAGAAGCCAGGCTATAAGTGATTAAATCGCCATTTCCAACAATAGTGTATACCGATTACGCGAATCTAATTTCATCGTTAACGAATTAGATAATACCTACAAGAATAATCGCGTAATGTATAGACATCCTCGTTATTTTTAACGTAAAAATCGTATATCTCCCCAATACAAATAGAATTATTAAAATCGCTGACGGGACTTCGAAATGATCAAGACCAATTGTAAAGCTTTTAAAGTAAGATACAAAAGAATTACCGTAGGTGATGAGAAAATATTTACTTGTAAAACTAGCGATATTAAAAGATCCGAAAACGGGAATTCTTTTACCTATAGGGGCGTTAAGCTTTAGAAGAATACTATGACCTGAAGAAGTAACAATAGTAACTTTATACATTAACGAAACGTACTGGTACGGAAATCTTGTAATATTTTTTATAAGCGGATAGAAGATAATCGAAGATTTAATAATAAAAGTAGAAGGGAAAGTGAAACAAAATTTATTATAATTTTGTATTTAAAGCGGAGTGTGATTAAGGCGAAAACTTAGTAAAAGATATATAATACACGTCAGAAAAAGAAAGGTACCTCGAGCATTAAAGTGGGTTTATGACTTTTAAAAGCATTTCCCGGTGGTCTCCACCCTTTACAAAATAAGAGGAATATTATAGTAGTCGACTTGTTACATTAATATTAAAGAATACATTAGAATATATAAGCCGTACGCTTTATCTAGTATTGTAAGACCAGTTAACGTAAATATCATACATGTTATGGATTGAGAACTATATAATGGATATGGATTTTGCGGGTAAAATTAATTAGAAATAAGTTAGCGGCGAAACCTATTTTTACCTTGTGGTCGATTTTTCTTCGCGATTTTTATTTTGCCGAATAACAGTTAAATCGATAGGCGAGGATTTATATCGAATATTGAAACCTATTACCGATATATTCGGCTACGCTAAGGAATGTTATTCGGATAACATAAGGTACTTTAAAAGTCCAACGGTTATATTTTTTTTTAAAGGCTGAACGAATATAATAAATGCGCCTGGGTATTCAAACATATCATAAGGACTAATTGAATGGTTGGTAAAGCTAGTTAAGAATGGACTAAATAAAAGGGCTTCTGAACGTGGGTAGAAATAAGTAGAGAAATGGCTTAAAGCTCTAGATAGTATTGTGAAAGCCATGAATAATAAACTCGTGAAAAACTTACACTATATACTGTTACAAATTATATTAGGCTGGTTAGTAAAGCTTTCGGGGGCTATTATTACCGAGGTAGTATTAAATCTGAATCGGGAATAATTGGTGGTAATGTTTAATAAATAGCAAGTTGATGAGGATGTGATTGACGATGAGTTCGTTGGCCGTCGTGAAAATTTACATTTCATAAATGGGTGAAGCGATGGATTAAATCCAAAATTAACCTCGAGGATAGTCGCAATGGGTTTAAAGTTAGCGACTAGGTATGGAAGGTCGTATCAAAGACCCGAGATATTAAACTAAAAAGGTTTCTGATTAACAAAGATAAAAGTGAAAACCTAAAGAAATATTCGAGCGCTTACCTTTAAACCTCGATAGATGGAGCTATAAGAGGTCGACGAGGTTGTTTTATCCGTATCGCTTTAAATCGTCAATTCTACTACCAGATTGAAAAGAAGAAAAGTACATGTCAATTTACTAAAGCTATAGGTTTAGAGGGAAAAGAATGAGGGGGTAAAAGACGAAAGAAGAAGAAGAAACGAGCAAGATGTGAAAGAAATAAGGGATCCTTACGTTAGCAACCTAGATGGCAACGAGCATACCATCGATCAGAATACGCCGCAATGGAATAACGATATTGACCCCCGTAAAAGTTGAAGTTAAAAAGATTAAATGGGCGAAGGTAAAAGTTGAAGTTAAAGGTAGAAGTTGGAATTGGAGTTAAAGAATTATCGTAAAGTATAGTGAGAAGTTCACTTTTGCCCCTTGTTTCTATTGTTTCTATTCTTTCTATTGTTTTATTTCCCAACTTCACCCCACATCAATATTTCATATAAACCTCAACTTTTATCCACTTTATTTTATATAGCTTCAGAGACTTAGTCGTAAATTAATTGGGGGATTAATGGTGGCATGAAAGATTGATATACATGCCAAGCATGACTTATACTAGGGAAATGGCTACCCTCAGTCATGGGAGGGATGTATGGAAGGTAAAGGGGTACTCGGAAGAGCTAGCTGAACTAGAAACCCTTATAAAAACATAATTGCAATGAAACAGATTTATTTATGGTTCCATTCGGTTAATACACCCTTTTACGCCAATTAATTATTATCATCGAAGATTAGGGTTATATTCTTTTTTTTTTTCCGTAAACGGTAAAATAATATCCCGAGTTATCGGGCCGTTTTTACCCTCGCTTTTTTTTTTTAAAAAAAAAAAATCATTCATTCGCCCGGTTTTACGATATTACTTGGGTATAAGAAATCCCTATCGTATCTTCCGTATAAGCTGTTACCCTTTTTATTATATATTTTGGTCGCCTTTTTTTCCTGGGTTTGTTCTTTCAAAACTTTTTCGTTACCTTTTACGATATTGCTTGTTTTCCGTAATGAAACCTTTTCGGCTAATCGTACGTTAATACGCAACGTTTTTACGCTAGACCCATTTAATAACCGCCATATACCTTCACGTAATTTTAACCTAAATAACCGAAATAATATAATTATGTAAATTATATGCATCATAACCAATATAAGCTCCCGTTCATAAAGTATAACGCATAATATTTAAAGCCTAACCGTACAAACCCCGTTTTTACCCGTATTTTATTTTCTAACCTTAACTAAAAGTGAGTTAATCGGGATAATTACGAATAGGCAGAAGATTGTATCCAGATCGATCGCGTCGTCCGGATCTAAATTAATATTTTATAATCCTTAATAACTCGCCCAAAGGTTCGTTTTTTTCGCTCCACCTTCATTCCCGCCCTTCACTAGCCGTTTTTATCGGCCTCCCCTAACGTTCGTTCTGTTGAACGTTATTCGTTATATTTGGCGTCGCCTCGCGCTCTCTTTACCTTTTAATAACCCCCTTTGTTAACGCTTATTAACGTCCGCCATGCCTTTCACCATTTTCTATTACCGATGTCTCCTAATATCACAACCCAACTATACTAAGGCCCATAAATTTAATAACTCCGTTGTTTGTTAAACCTTAATAGGTATAATAATAACAAGTAGATAAATCGTTAATAGATCGTTGTAAAACCCGTTTCGCAGTTCGATATTTATTCGAAAATGTTGAGTAATATATATCTGGTTTTATTTATCGTATCTTATCGTAATAGTGATGAATAATCCTTTGTTTACAAATATTATATTATTTCTGAAGTATAAAAGGTTCGTCACACATAGGTTATTTAGTATATTTTCGACGTCATCGTCGGAATACCGGGTTATTTTAAATCTGGGTATCCCTTTTTTTCGTTTCAATTTTATCTCAATTTATAATGTATCAACAATTTCCTAATAACTTTTACTTCGGCATATTATAACCTACTCATATCATTAATATAAAATAAATCCCGTCTCGTCCCGTTTTTGCCGTAAAAACTTCTTAAACTTTTAATTTCAGATATACCTCATTTGTTATATCATTAATGGAAAATATTTATTTAGGATAAATAACGAATGAAACCAACGAAAAAAGGGATTCGTGAACGCCAGTTAAATTAAGTCCATGTAAAATATAAAGTATTTATTAAAAATATTGAAGATTATTGGTAGGCTTTAGACGTTGCAACGTTGTTGATTCGATTGGTCTTCGAAGTAACAGTAGTATTGTATGGTAAGATGGTGTATGTATTGTTCTAGGTTTGGTAGACTGCTAGCCGGTCTACATTATAATTTGTATGGCCAATTGCTTGGCCCGTGCCCTAGAGTGAAGTGCAGCGTACTACACTCGATTTACACCCAATACGATAAATCCGCACAAATTAATACAATCAACTTACAATACAGTCAACTTTACTTACAGTAAAGTTAACCTACTAGAGTACATGTAATACTATTCCAACACTAGCGGCTTTTTAGTTTGTACGCGCGCACGCCAATGTGGCTAACTAATCCTTTCCAGTTGCCACTAAATTACCTCTTCATCAACTGGCCAGACCCCTGTCAATTCAAGTTAGCTCCCATACAAAATTGTATCCAATTACATGCAAATTGACCCCATTTGACCTCAATTGTTCCGTTGATCCGAGGTCTGAGTTTATCAACTCCTATAAAAAGTTCTTTCGCCACAAACTTTTACAGCTTTAATTATGCCACTTAAATAGGTTGCCATTATTAATCCCCTGATAGTCTTTCGATTTGTTAGTATATTCCTGTCCGCTGTTACGTGATTTTCCCAGCGGTCGGTTAACGTAGCCCTCGATACGTATGGTCAGATTATTGCTGTTTACAAGTCTTTTTAAGGCTTTGTTTGGTATGGCCTTCGTCATAGCATTCGTAGGATTATCTTTGTCATTGATTTATCAGAAATCCTTAATCTCACTTCCTTAGTAGGCCTCGAAAAGTGCCATCACGTCGATTATCAGGCGTTTTTCACTGGTAGTTCCAAGCTTTAAAAGGTATTCGAAAAGGCCCCTTAAGTCGGTATAGATTACTACCGGGATAAAAGAAATCCATAGCTGCCTAGTAATGTGATTAAGGGTCTCCCACAGTGCTAGACCCATATTAAAACCCGTTATTATGCCGTAAACTTTCGAAGCTAACAAGTTTTGAGTAATCCTCTTACACTTGACGGAGGTCCAGTAAATTAGGTTATTAATAATATTGAACTGATTTTTCTGCCTTTTTTCGTTGACGAGGGTTATTAAAAATCCTATCTTTGAAATAAGTCCGTGTTATTTATAAAGGTTGCGTCCGTAAAAATTATCAGCTTAGCTGTTGGAATGGTATTACATGCAGTGCATTAGGTCAACTTTACTTACAGTAAAATTGACTATACAGAAATTTGAGTGTATTGCTTTGTGCGGACTTACGGCATTAGGTGTAAGTCGAGTGAAGTACGCTGTACTTCACTCTAGGGCACGGGACAAGTACTTGGCTATACAAATTACAGTGCAAACCGGCTAGCGGTCTGCCAAACCTAGAACAATACATCTACTATCTGATTACAGCAATACACCTGTTACTTCGACCAATAGAATCGATAACATTGTAACGTCTGAGGCTTACTAATATTGATTAGTTCTTGCTTGTTAGGTTAAGTATAGATAAGCCAATCAAAATAAAAATCTACTTTCCGGTTACGCTTTACGTTTATTATTTGGGTAAAGGAAAGGTTTTTACGCAGGGACTTTATTAGTACTGCGTCAGTCTTCCAACGACAGGAAAATAAAAAACGTTTTTGGGTTGCGTCAGTCTTTCAACGGTAATCTAGAAGTAGGCGACGGTATCGCTATCGAAAATATTGAGAAATCTTTATTAATCCTTTTTAAAGACGTTAAGATTAATTGTTAAAAGTCTTAAAGTTCGCCAAGTTGGTAAACGTTTACGTTAAACTATTACGGGAAATACTACTGTAAAAAAGACCAAGTCCATTCGCTAAAATAACAACCTTCGACTTTTACTACTAAGAAACAACCTCAGACTATATCTTTTACACTAAACCTTTGCCTATACTTCAGTTTTTTCACTCCCCACGTTACTTTAATCGTTAAGTTCGCTGCCTTAAGCGAAAATACCGAGAAATACCAAGTCACGTTAAAAAAGCCACATCGCGCGATTTGATGCCAAGTCACCAAATCTCCAAGTTACCAAATCCGCACGCGACTTCACGCCAAAAACACCAAGTTACTTATGCTTAAGATCACCAAGTTTCTCGCCCTACATACCTGTCAAGATGTCTGCCCCCAGCGATCAGTTTAAGGTCATTACCAACCCTACTAGGAAAGAATTAATTAAAGCGTTCGGAACTCTTTTTATTAAGTTTTACAACGAATAACTTTGGATTATAGAATTTAACGAGAACTTTAACGAAGCTTACCCAATTAATTACATTAGCCAGTATATTTTCGAGTTTAACACCGGTAACAAGTTTAGCTGCGGCGCTAATACTTTTCAAGACTGTCGCGAATTTTTTAATTATTTGATAGCAACTATATAAAAAACAATTGAATATCATATTAAGGCTCAATTAATAATAAAAGTTAAAAAGCGTATGATTCGTATACTATACAGGGCTTTAAAAGGAATAGCAAAAACCATGTTTAAGTTAACAAAATTTAAGAAATACTTACAATGCTCTTAATGAAAGGGTAAAACAATTAAAAAACTCCAACTCCCTTATATACTATTAAGAAAAACCCCCCATTATACTTAGTTAAGTTAAGTATTTTTACGCGTTAACAATTAGGAATCTGTTAAACTGTTCAGCGGTTCAATACCACCATGTAATAATACGGAGTACGACCTTAGTGGCGAAAGAACACGCGAAGCAAAGGTTGTCAACGCAGCTAGAGGTATTAACGTTGATGCTTTACACCAGTTAATTAAGAAAGATCGTTAGGCTTTCCAAAATCTTCAAAGACCCATCTACCTTTAATATAATCACCAAACGACTTAAAAACCCTTTCCCTTCCGGTGTGCCTACGTACGAAAGCTGATTATAAGCCTTATTATAGGATTGTACCCCTCGAGTTAAGCGATTGACAATTAATCTCAACACCGTGATTCGAAACTTTTAAGATTTAAACCGTTAGGAGATATTAACTAAGCTTAGGATAACTATCGCTACCTTTTTCCAAGCCTTATTAGGATGGTTAATATCAGTTATAAGTTGATTACGCACTTCGTTAAGAATTGAAATAATCTACAAAATATAACAAAACGCTTCATAATTTTTTGATATTGAAATAATGCCTTTTCTAAATTTTTGTAAGCAGATTTAGGTCGTACATTTTGATTTTTACGTACTATTTTCCAAAATCCTTACAAGTTACGCCGAAAACTATTACTTAACTTTTCTAATGAGCGCCATTACATTCCGTGAAATTTAAAATGGTATAGAGAGCCATTTCGAACACGATGTCCAATTCGCATAATATTTTATGAATTGGATTACCACGCGATAGATTACAATAATGGTAAAGAAAAAAGAGGAGGAATTACTAATGTATATTCTAAATTAGATGTTTATGAAACTGAGAATTTTCCAAAAGGTAATGGGAAAGGCCTATGATAACGAATTTATACTTCGCGAATAGGTATGATTAATAGTTACAGCTTAAATAAGTTTAAATATGCCTTAAAACGTTTAAATAACATTTAAAAAGGTTTTTTTTAACTATTTACTTTTTTTGTTTACCACTGTAATAACACTTATACTAAACTAGTTGGGTATATACCCTTAAGCCAGCAATTTCCTTAACGTGGATAAAAAGGACCTTACGGTAGTTAACTACGTCGACCGTAAGTACGGACGTCTACAATGCCTAAGGTTTAGCCCATTGACCTTAGCCCCGAACTGGAGGTAATACTCATGCTAACACCAATAAAATACAGGCGTACCTGCCGACCGTAAGCATTATCGTCGTAACAGTATTAAGAGATATTAGATCTGTGGTAAAACTAGTTTCTGGTTAACTCGATACCCCTATACCGAAGGAAACAAAAAAAAATTAATGTATTACATCTAATACCCCACTATTTTTTTAAAAAGAATACCTAAATAAAGTTATAAACTTCGAAGGGGATAAGTCTATTAATAGCAATACCCCTTAGCAGATTAAGTGGCACAAAGATACTAATTATGGTATAGAAGCTTAGTAACTATCTGACTATGCCTTCCTATACTATTGAGGTAGTAAAAACACTTACTTTTACCCTAACTATACCTATGATCCTTTACACACCTTTAACCTTCGTAATCGCTACGCGGACTACACGTTTTAAAGTATCATGCTAAATATAAAGGTAGTAGAGTACTGAATAAGAGGCTATTCGTAATACGTAATATTACGAAAGGAAAGCATTACAGCTATTAAGATTAATTGTTATGATACTGATAAAGCCAAAGTTGACTTTAGCTCAGGCGAAAAACTATCGTTAATAAAGACAACCATAATCCAAACTATTGTAGAAGCGATTACATTCCATATCCTTAAGTCCTCTACCCCTTTCCTATTTTACATAAAAAAAATAAAAACGTTCGGAATTAACGTTAACGTTAACGTAAACAAATTGGTTAAAAACGGTTAAAGGTTTCTATTTGTCTTTTCAATAGGGGAATTTATAATTTTATTTTTAATGCCTGGAAGTAATTGTTTTAAATCTAACGAAGCTAGAGATACGATAATTACACCGGCGCTCTAATCACCCAGATATTAATAGGCCGTATAAAGTCATAAGGTTCGTAAGGCATAAAGATATGAAATATTTTGCCTTAAAATCCATTAAAAAGCTTTATTACCACTCTCAAAGGTATACCTAATCCCCCATTGATTTAAATTTACATTGAAAGATAATAGAGACGTTAATTATGAAATCTTTATTAATATAATTTACTTGGATAATAAGCCTGCCCTTCACGTCGTGAACTCCGAAACCTTTTTTAAGGAGTTAAGTTCCTAAAGTCCCGTTCGAAAAAGGATACATGGGAAACGTTAAGGATGTTGTAGATTAATACGTATCTGGGTCCACCTTACGTTGTTGTTTACGATACCAGTACCAACTTTACGGCGGTGGAGTTTTAGGAAGATGGTCAAATAATGGGTATCCAGTACAAATAGGTACTTTTAGAAGCCTATTGAAGTATTAAAAAGATTAAAAGGGCATACGTATTACTTGGCTAAACGTATAGTATTTTTACGTTAGAAATTAAAAGTTTTACGGATCCGGAGGTACTCTTATACATGGTAGTAAAGAGTTTAAACGATAATATAGGCCCTAACGTCCTGGTATTAACGCTGTTGATCTTTGGAGCGTACCTACGCCTAACAAGTGAATTTCCGCTTTCGGTAAATATTTATAAATATTTTATAGTTTATAGTAAAGCTTTAAGGAAATTGCGAAGGAAATCGGCACGTTGCCAAGTTAATAACGCCCTTAATACCAGAAACGGGATTATAATAATAGACGTGTTTAATTTATTATTATAAAGTAAAGTCCTTGTATAGCGGAATCAGAGCAACTAGAAGGGGCTGTATAAGATATTAAGTATCGTAAACTTTAAAGTGGTTATTAAAACAGTTAACGGTTCTGTGTCTTTTCGAATTACTTAAGCTTTATATTAGAGATATTAACGACAAACACCCTTAAATGAAACGATTAAGTTAATACGAACCTCCTCTACCTGTTAAGGAGAGGTAAATAAAACGATGTCAGCGCGGAAGATCCCCGAAAAAGAGGAATGTTAAAAAAGGAAATATATACCGAGCCGTATTTATATGAATACTTAGTTAAGTAGGAAGAAAAAAGATAACTAATATTTAACAGTAAAACTTAAGGTATAAGATACTATCAAAACTTCCGGCAAACTTTTGAAGAAAAGCGACGAAGTCGAAATCGATGGTTAATTAACTCAAAGCATAGTATAATTTATTCCGAAGGCTTTCTTTAACTTTTAAAACCCGTATATTACGATCTTTAGGTCGAGAATTATCTAAGAGGTTAAGGGTAAAATTACGGGGCGGTTGTATAAAAAGTTATGGTTGATGGTTTAAGTATATAGCGATAAAGGTAAGGACTAGATTCTCACGTAATAGTAAACTATTTAAAAGATTAGTTAAAGTTTAATAGTTAACCTAATAATAAGTTTAATAATTAGAACTAAAGGTAAGTTTACACTCAATAGCCGTAATATTACGTAAACTTATATATATGGTATAACGAATATATAACGGATTGTAATATTAAAACTTCCATAAAAACTCCATGCTATTTAACTACTAAAAATATTAATACGGTGTGTTAAATCATTATATAAATTGACTAAAGTAGGCGTTGACTGGTTTCTAACATACTAATCGTACTTTACGTTTCAGCTAGCGATAAAGTCTTTTATATATAATCCGTATTTATTAGTAACGTAAAAGAAGAATTTTGGTGTGATAAATATATAAATTGATGATTCCCTTTTCGTCGGAACGTTTCAATTTAAAGTATTAAAACAATAAACGATCGAAAACTTTAAATTTTAAAACTGTAAGCTGGTAACGATATTAATGAAAAACAATTAATTCAACTTTAATAGATCGTTAATCCGTATACTTAGTGTTAATACCGGCTTAAGCTTCCGTTAAACGAGTTAGGGTACTTTTTTCATTATAATCGATAAGACTAATAAGGCTAAGGCTTAACAGTATTTGAAATAACGTGTACGAAGTAACTATATTATCATCTTATGCCAACCGGAAGTCTTATACAATTTATTCATTACGATATAAATATAAATACCAATGGATAAACACTTTGACCGACTAAATAAAAGGTTGGAGTGGCAAATAAGGAACTTGGATCGCGGAATTAATATAGTGTTAATCGACCTTTTAAAGGCTAAGATAATAATCTTTACAAACAAGTCCTTCATAAATAACACCGACTTATCTTTACAAATCGGTTTCCTAATAAATATCATTAGTAAAGATAGGTGAAAACACTAGTTTTATATTATCGGCAATCTAATTTACTAGACCTCCGTTAAGTGTAAGAGGATTATACGAAACATGTTGGCTTTGGAGGTTTACGGTATAATGATAGGCTTTAACGTAGGTATAGCGTTATGGAAAACCCTTAACCTTATTATCAGATAGCTAAAGATTCTCTTTATCCCAATGATGATTTATACCGACTCGAGGAGTCTTTTCAAGTGTTTGTTAAAATTCGGAACTACTAGCCAAAAACGCCTAATAATCTATATGATAGTACTCTGCAAAGCTTACGAAGGGAGGGATATTAGGGAGTTTAAATAAATCAATAGTAAAGATAATCCAATAAATTCAATAACGAGGGTTACGCTAAATAAAACCCTAAATATATTTATAAATAGCAATAAACTAGTTATACGCATTAAGGGATACATAAATAGAGCATCTGGATAGCCAAGATCACGTAACGGCGAATAAGGATATGATGGCAGATTGAAAAACTATTAGGGGATTGATAATGGTGACTTAGTTAAATGACATAATTAAAGTGGCGAAAAAACTTATCGTAGGAGTTAATAAACTCGAACCTCGGAGAAACGGAGTAATTGGGGTCAAATGAGGTCAATTTGCATGTAATTAGGTGTAATTTAGTATGTGAGTCAACTGGAATCAACTGGGGTTTGGTTAGTTGACAAGGAGGTAATACAATAGAAACCGGAAAGGATTGGTTAGCTATATTGGCACGCGCGCGTACAAACTAAAAAGCCGCCAGTATTGGAATAGTATTATATTCAATGCAGTAGGTCAACTTTACTTACAGTAAAGTTGATTATACTGCAAGTTGAGTGTATTGCTTTGTGCAGACTTATCGTATTGGTTGTAAGTCGAGTGTAATACGTTGTACTTTATTTTAGGGCACGGGCCAAATACTTGGCCATACAAATTACAGTGCAAACCGGCTAGCGATCGGCTAACCTGAAATAATACATCTACCATCTGACTACTGCAATACACCTGTTACTTCGACCAATCGAATTGACAATGTTACAACATCTAAGGCCTACCAACATTAGCCTTTAAGACGTCGATTAGCACTATATTAATTCCGCCGTTCAAGTTCCGCATCTATCACTTCAACCTCTTATTTAATCGATTAAAGTTTTTATTCATTAGTATTTGTACTTGTATTAAAATGGATAAATTGTATAAGGCTTTCAATTAGCATAATGTGGTAATATAGTTACCCTATACACGCTGTTCCAAGTACCTTTAGGCCCTAGCCTTCTTAGTTTTGTCGATTATGGTAAAAATAACACATCAGCCCTTTTGGCGGAAGCTTAGGCCGGCATTAATACCAAATATACAGATTAACGATCTATTAAAGTCAAATTAGTTGTTTTCAGTTAACATTGTTATCGGCATATAATTTTAAAACTTCAAGTCCTCGATTGCTTATTGTTTAAATGCTATAAAGATTACCGTTCCGACGAAAAAGGTATCGTTAGTTTACATACCTATTATACTGAAGTCCTTCTTTTACGTTACCAATAAGCATGGATCGTATTTTAAAGACTTTATCGTTAGCCGAGACTTAAAATACGACTGTTAGGTTAAGAACTAGTAGACTCCTGATTTAGCTAATCCATATCGTAGTTTAATACACCGTATTACCGTTTCTAATAGGTAAATGGCACGAAGTTCTTATAATTGATTTAATAGTATAATCCGTTATAAATTCGTTTCTAACTGTATATAGGCTTAGGTAATATTATGGTTACTAAGTGTAAACTTAACTTTGATTTCAATTAGTAAACTTACTACTAAAGTAATTACTAAATGTTAGCTGATCTTTTAAATCGTTAACGACTATGTAAAAATCCAGTCTTTACATTTATCACCGTTTCTTTAAATGATTAGCCGTAAATTTTTATATAGTCGTCTCGTGGTTTTGCTTTTAACCTCGTGAATAATCCTCGACTTAAAGATCGTAATATTTGGGTCTTCAAGGTTAAAGTTAGCTTTCGACATAAATTATACCACACTTCGAGTTACTATATCATAGATTTTGACTTTATCGCTTTCCTTAAAAGTTTTGCCGAAAGTCTTGATAATCCTTTATACCCTAAATTTTATTACCAAGTCTTCGTTATCCTTTTCTTTTCTACTTATCTAAATATTATTATAAATACGGCCCGGTATATATTTCTCCTCTTGAATATTCCTCTTCTTTAAGGGTTGTCCGCGTCGGCAACGTTCCATTAGCTTATTGATAATGAGGGAGGGAGGTTCGTATTAATTTGATTGTTTAACTCATGGTTTTGTATCGTTAGTAGCCCTAATATAAGTATTAACCTAAGTAATTCGAAAAGATATAGGACTGTTAGCAGTTTTAATAATCACTTTAAACTCTATGATACTTAATATTTTATACGGCCCTTTTTATTTTCCCGGATTCCGTTTTAAGAGGACTTTACTTTATAGTAAAAAAGTAAACACATCGATTATTATAAGCCCGTTTCTAATATTAAGGGCGTTATTAATTTAGAAGCGTGTCGTTTCCCTTCGCAGTTCCCTTAAGGCTTTACTGTAAGCCGCAATACGTTTTTAAGTACTTTCCGAGGGCGGAGACTTTCTCGTTAGATGTAGGTACTCTCTCAAGATTAGTAACGTTGGTACCAGGCCATTAAGGACTATAATATCGTTTAAACCTTTTACTACCATTTATAAACGTACCCCCGAATCCGTAAAACTTCCAATTTCCAACATAACAGTATTATACGTTTAGAGAAGTAAGGTGTTTATCCTTTTAACCTTTTTAATACTTTAATAAGCTTTTACAGGTACCTGTTTACACTAAATACCCATTATTTTAACATCTTCCTAAAACTACGCCGCCGAAAAGTTAGTACCGATATCGTAAACGACGACATTAAGTGGACCCAGATACATATTAATATGCAATATCCTTAACGTTTCCTACGTATTCTTTGATAAAAGAGACTTTAAAAACTTAGCTCTGTAAAAAAGGTTACGAAGTCAATAACGTAAAACCTAGGCCTATTATTTAAATAAAATATATAAACTAAAATATAATAATTAAAGTTCTCATTATCTTTTAGTGTAAACTTAAATTTACGGGGGGCTTAGACATACATCTAATAGTGGTAACAAAGCCCTTTAATAGCTTTTAGAGCAAAGTATTTTATATTGTTATGCTTTCCAAGCTTTAGGATTTTATACAGCATGTTAATAGCTAGGTGGTTAAAACGCCAGTATAATTAACTCATCTCCGCATTCGTTAAGTTTAATACCACTGCTTTCGGGCTTTTAAAATAAAGCCATAAATACTCCTCCTTAAAGGCGAGTGAAAACCTTTGGCCTTTCTTAATCAACTCGTATACGTTAATGTCAACATTGACGCAAAGGGTTTTTATATCTTTTAATAAAAGTTAAAAAGGAGTAAATGATATAAATATGTAAAACGTAATAGCTTTTACAATAGTTTAAACTACCGTTATTTCTAGTGAAGATAGTTGTTCGCCCAGGCTAAAGACAACTTTAACCTTGCCAACATCGTAACGATCGATTTAAATAGCTGTAGTACTTTCCTTCCGTAATGCTATTTACTAAGAATAGCTTCCTATCAAGTATATTACCGCCCTAGTATTTGGCAAAATACCTTAAAACGTATAATCCGCGTAACGATTGCGAAGGTTAAAAGTGTATAAGGGGTTGGAGGTATGGTCAAGGTAAAGGTAAATGTTTTTACCACCCAAACGATATAGGAAGACATAATCAGCTAATTACTAAGCTACTATGTCAAAAGTAGTATCTTCGTATCACTCAATCTACTTAGGAGCGTTAATGGTGTTAGTTAGCTTATCGCCTTTAATATCTGTAACCTAGTTTAAGTAATCTTATTTTCAAGCAGTAGGGTACTGGATGTAATACATTGTTTTCCTATTATTACGCTCGGCAGGGGGTGGCAAGTCAACCAATTACCAGCCTTACTTCAAATCCAATATCTTTTGGCACTATTACGACGATAATACTTACGGTTAACGGGTTCGCCTAAATCTTATTAACGCTAACGTAGGTGTTACCTTTGATTTAGCTTTGAGGTTAATAGGATTAATCTTTGGCATTATAGGCGCTCGTACTTGCGGTCGACGTAATTTACCACCGTGAGGTCTTCCTCATTTACGTTAAGGAAGTTGCTGGCTTGGAAATATATACCGAACGAGTTTGGTATATGTAACATTACGGTGGTAAACAAGAAACGCAACTATCTAAAAAGTCTTTACAAGTGGTATCTAGGCGTTATAAGGCGTATTCGAACTTATTAACGCCTGTAATAACTATCCGTTCCTATTCGCGAATTATAGCTTTACCAATATAGGCTTTTCCCATTTCTTTTTAACAAATTATCAACTTATTGAACATTAAATTAAAAATATTTATTGGTAATTTTTCCTTTTTATCTTTTGCTATAATTATAGTCTACCGTGTAATGACACAGTTTGTATATTATTATATCAGGTGGACGTTATATTTGAAAAAGCCCTTCATATTATAGTAAATCTAGAGGAACATAGTAGCGTTCGTTAGGATGGTAAAGTATTAGTTTTTAACGTAGCCTGTAAAGATTCTAAGAAATAGTAAGTAAAAAACAAAAGGTAAAACCTTTATTCACTTATAAATCTTTAGGAAAGGTATTATATTAGTATCGAAAAGATTATAAGGCTTTTCTTCATACTTCTTTATATTATTTGAAATCCTAATGAGGTCTTTTATTAACTTATAATTAATGTTAACCATTTTAATAAGTCTTGGAAAAAGGTCGCGAATGCTATCACAAGCTTAGTTGGTATTTTTTAACGGTTTAAATCTTAAATGTTTCAAGGCATGGTGTTAAGGGTAATTGCCAGTCATCTGGCCCGATAAGTAAAGTCTTATAATAGGGCCTGTGGTCGGTTTACATTCGTAGGTAAGTCAAAAGGAAAAGGGGTTTTAAGGTGCCTAACGGTTATAGTGCTAAGGGTCGATAGGTCCTTGAAGGGTTTGGAAAGCCTGACGATATTTCTCAATTGACTAGTATAAAGCGCTAACGTCAATACCTCTGGACGCGTTGGAAGCCCTTGCTTCGCGTGTTTTTCCACCGTTAAGGGCGTACTCCGCGTTATCACGTGGTGGTATTAAACCGACGAATAGTTCAATAAGTTCCTTGTCATTAGCGCTTAAGGAGTTTTAACTTAGTTAAAGATATAAAGAGGATCTTTTCAATTGTATATAAGGGCGTTAAGGTTTTTTAATAGCTTTACTATTTTTTAAAGATCACATAGGCATTTTATATGCTTTTTTTGCTTGATGAAGGTTTTGCTATTACTTTTAAAGCCCTATCTGGTATATAAATGTCACGCCTCTTAACTTCTGTTCTTAATTTAGCTTTAACGTGATGTTTGATCGTCTTTTATATATTTGGTATCCAATAGTTGAAAAATTTGCGAAAGTCTTAAAAATCATTGGCGCCGCGGCTAAACTTTTTACCGGTGTCAGACTCGAGCATATATTAGCTAATGTAATTAGGTTGGTAAGCTTTGTCAAAGGTTTTGTTAACGTCTGTAATCCAGAGTTATTAGTCGTATAACTTGGTGAAAATAGTTTTAAACGTTTAAATTGTTTCTTTACTAATAGGGTTAATGATAACCTTAAATTAAGCGCTAGGGGCAGACATTTTAACAGGCGTGTAGGGCGAAAAACTTGGTGATTTTAGGTGTAGGAATTTGTTGTTTTAGCGTAAAGTTGCGTAGGAACTTAGCGATTTGGCGACTTAATAACTTGATGTGAAATCGCGTGGTAGTTTGGCGACTTAACGAAAGGTTGCGTAATGTGGCTTTCTTAGCGATACTTGGTATTTTCGCTTAAAGCAGCGAACTTAACGATCGGCACAGCGTAGGGAGTAAAAAGAGTAAAGTAGGGCAAAGGTTTTGTGTAAAAGGTAAGGTTAAAGGTCGTTTGTTATTGGTAAAGATCGAAAATTGTTATTTTAACGTAAGGACTTAGTCTTTTTTGTAATAATAGCGCCCGTAATAGTATTAAATTAACCTTTTGCCAACTTGACGAACTTTGAGACTTTTGACAGTTAATCTCAACGTCTTTAAAAAGGATTAATACATATTTATTAGTATTTTCGATAACGATACCATCGCTCTATTTTCAATTGACGTTAGAATACTAACGCAGCCCAAAAGTCTTCTCTATTTTCCTGCCGTTGAGAGACTAACGCAATACTAATAAAGGCTCTACGTAAAAACCTTTCCTTTACCCTAACAATAAACGCAAAACGCAACCGGAAAATAGCTTCTTATTTTATTTAGCTTATCTGTATTCAACAAAGCAGGCAAACACTAATTAGTGATGGTAGGCCTTAGATGTTACAACGTTTTCGATTCGATTGGTCTTCGAATTAACAGTAGTATTATGTGGTCACATGATGGATATTTTTTTTTAGGTTTCACAGACCGCTAGCTGATCTGCACTTTAAATTGTATGGCTGATTGCTTGGCTCGTGCCCTAGAGTGAATTGCAGCGTACTGTACTCGACTTATACCTAATGCAGTAAGTCTGCACAAAGCAATACACTAAACTTGCAGTACTGTCTACTTTACTTATAGTAAAGTTGACCTATTGCACTGCATGTAATACTATTCAAACAAAGATTATATTTAACGTATTCGAGATATCAATAACCTGGTATTAGTTTTAATATAATTAAGCCTTTTATTAAGGCGATTGCGTTGAATATTACGAAGTTCAAGTTAAATTTGGTCTCTTGCTTTAAAATGCTTCATTAAACGTTATTTACGGTTTGCCGCTGTTTTTTTATTACTAAATATATATTATCATCGTATGGGTTAACTTTGTACACTTGCGTAAGTACTAAAAACGTGATGGTTTACCTCGTCGAACTAGTTAACGATTTTGTATCTCTCCCTACTTTTGAAATAAGTGATATCTTATAACTATTTACACAACGATTTACATTGAACATCATAATAATCGACTTCTGTTTTTTTCAAAGAAATTAATAAGAGAGTAAATATATAGCCTATTTATACTATAAAAAAGCGACGATAATACGTAAATATTTTTAATTTTTTGAGTTTATACGTTGAATGATTTTATTTCCTCATAAATAATATACCGCTAATGAAAGTTATTCGACTTTTATCAAAAATAATATAATAAAGTTCAAAATATGCTTACTCAATCCGACCCGCGGTTACTATCAATGAAAACCGGAAATCTTTTAATTTTTGACTATATATCCTTGAACAGCTTCATATATCCATTGATAGTTATAAATTATATAACTTCAAGTTAAAATGTTTAAGATAAACTTTTTGTAATAACTAATAAATATCGAAAACCGTTATTGGTAGCTAATAGAATCATTATCAAGTCGACGAAGATATAAACCTAATACCGATTTAAAATAGGTAGGGGTTAAAGAAAGCCTTATGGTAAGGTACGAATAGATTTTGTACCATTACATTATATATATATTCAACATAAAAGACGAATGTTTAGGACTACCTCCTTTCAATGTTAATCCTGTTAAAGAACTCGAAATAAAATATTTCTACCCGGATAACTTATAATAGGCGATTGGTAGGATTATTATAATATCTTCGTCGTGAATGGTTTTTAATTTAATAATTATAATCGGTTACAGTAATGTAACGTACCTTGCGAATAAATCCTGTAGTCTGTAATTCATATCCATTATTTTACTTTAACCAGAAAGCGTCTAACGCCTTCTGATACTGCTAATAAACGAATCTTATATAACGGGTCATTCGTTACTTTTTAATTTTATTCTTCCGTGAGAGTATTCAAGTTAAAGATTAAGCGACCACTTGGTGTTAACAAGGTCAACGGATTCAAGGCGGGCTGAGTCCAATATTCGTTTTTATAATATATAAGATTATAGTTACCACGTTAATATAGTAATAGAAACAGGTTGAAAGACCCACGCGTAACATTTCTTAACTTTGGGTTTATTCTACAATTTACGGGTTAACTAATCCGGATAAGCTCTCTAGGTAACGGGACAATACCGTAAGAAATATTAATTAATTTAAAGGACTTCAGCCTATTTAGCCTAACGTTTCAAAATCAAACTTAATAAAGAAAATATTCCAATCCGCTAAAATAATAAACGGGGTACGGACGTTACGAGATTTTCAAGATTACGCTTTTAATTGTAATACTACCTCGAAAAGCTCTTTATCATAAATAGTATAGTTACGTTTCGCGTTTATTAATCTTATAAAATGATAAGCTACTAGCTTTAAAATATTATACTCATCCCGTTACCATAAGTATCCTTTCAATGACGTTTCTCAATGATTGGTTTCTACCACTGTAAACCGATTTAACTCGTAATATATCAAAGTTAAGGTCGTAATAAAGTTATCTTTTAAGGTTTTGAATATGTATTTCTTCCACTTTATTTAAATTTAACTAATTCCTTACTTTATTAGTCAAAAAAAATGATTAACTAATTCGAAAAAATAATTAATAATATGACCATAAAAGTAAGTAAAACCTAAAAAAATTTGAACCTTCCGAATAATACGTAATAACTTTTATTCGCGTACTACCCGGACTTTTTTTGGAGTCGACTCGAATACTTACCTTAACCGTTACAGCAAAGCCCAGGTATTTTACCTTTTTCACTAAAAAAAAAAACCTTTTTAAAATCCAGGTTTAATTCCGTATTATAAAAGCGTTTGAAAATTACGCGAAGTTTTGCTATATAATTTTGTTTACTCTCTAAAAAAAGTATTAAAAAGTTGTTTAAGTGAATCATAACAAAATTATGAAAAATATTCCCTATTATATAATTAATATATCGTTCAAACGTCGCATTACTTTTCGCTAGACTATAGGGGGTAACTAACCACTTAAATAACCCGAATCGTATACGAAACGCCGTTAATTCCTTTTATCCGGATACAACCCAAATATGGTAAAAAGCCGTTCGAATATCCAATTACATAAGCTACATTGACTTCGACAACGTACGTAAAGTTTCTTGTAAATAAAAATAAAGGAAAACGATTTTATTTAGTCATTCTAGTTAACATCTGGTAATCAATATAGAACCGTTATCCTCTCCCCGATTCGAAATGAGTTATATCGGCGCCGCGGCTAATAAATAACATACCAGAACCTAACATTCATTTATTAATTTCGTAACTTATTGTTAAAACTCGAAAAGTTCATCGCGTAAAATCAAATATAAACACCCTAAAAGTCGTTTTAAAAAAAGTCCATTTTTATTCTGTTTAATATAAATATAATAATCGAGTTTTCCCTTATATAAAGGTAAAGCTATAGCTTTGTCCTTATCAAATAAGTTACGAAACTCTGCCAATTTTAGTGGAAAACGTAACTAATCCTTTTACTTTTCGATAATAGTCGTCGCCATCGCTTATAAGATTCGCGTTATCTAGTAAAAACTTGTGATAAAGGTTAATCAAAATTAATTCCCCGTACGTTATACCTCCCGGTATAAACGTTTTGCTTAACCGATCAAACTCAATCTTTTTACATCCCATATATCCCCCGACTTTAAGCGTATTATTACTACATAGATTACCAAGGTTGCTTGATTGAAAATTATTAAACGATTATTGTGAAAGTTTAAGGTTATCTATTAACATTATGTTTAAGGCATTACGAAAAATATCCCGCGTTATTTCGGAAATAATATATATCAATATCGAGCTTAACTATTTATTAATATTTGTACATAACTTAGCTATTTGGGTAATACGAGTATTTTTATTTAACCCTAATATCGTAATGAAACTTCGAAGATATAATAACCGAATTTACTTTATCCTAAACCGTCATATTGAAGCCTCGTTTACAATATAACGACTATTACAGATAACATCGACTTGAATATATAAAAAGTAAGTATTATTAAAAATATAGTGATGAGGAATAGATTCGTATTTATTCGTATTTTAATTAAATTAAACACCTTTTTATTCGATTTTCTAAATCCGCAGTTGAAGTTATAAAGCCCTTAAATAAAACTGAATTGAGAAATTAGGCTTCACCCGTTACCGTTAATGTGAAATCCTTTTTTACCATTTCGATTTAAACCCTATATACCTCCGTCAAAGTTAATACCAGGCGAAATTCGCAACCAAGTTAATAATAATTCATCGAACTATAATATAAGTAACTCTCCATAACGTGTTTGTTAAAATAACTAACCGTGGTATCAAAATAACTAGCCGCGATTTTTCCGACCTTTTAACGAAAATACCTAAAAGTTATAAACCCCTATTATAAATATATCTTTATTCGGTTGTTAAAGCTATATGAATTTCGCCTATTAACGACTAAAACGTTACTTTAAATTTAAAACCTTTAACTCATCGACATATCTACAGTACTCTATCAAAGTTTCGATATAATCGACCAAACTAATATTTGCCGTAATAAGTTTATCGCGGATACGTAACTATACGTAAAAACATAGGTATTTTTACTTTACCACTAAAAGCCAATTTCATTAGCCCGTTAAATTTAATAATATCTCGAACCTAATAACGAATAATATATATAGGTCTTTATCGTTTATAACCAATCCCTTCAATTCGACCAAAGACTTTTCCGTGTGATAAAGATCATTTAAAGTAGCCCGAATATAATTGGAAAACTTACCGGAATCGTATATACTTTCGTTACCACTCACTTTACAATACATTGTATTTATTTACTTTACCACTGCTGTATGATAACCTTATACGTAAAAGAAGTATACGAACCCTAATTAATTTATATTTTATTCGCTTTTAATATAAATTCGATTTTTTAGTACGTTACCGCTCATGTAAAAGAAGATCCGTTGAATTACGGTTACTTGTGTCGCTTTCACCCACTCCAGATTGATAAAAAGCTAATACGAACCGTTGTTATGTCGGCTTCGAGTTACTAAATTTTAACTACGACTTAAGCGAAGTCGGATGTAAGGTCGATAATTAAAGTCGATTAACCCAACTATTATTGTTGTTTTATAATAAACGCGATATAGCCTATAATGTTTTATAAACGGGAAATGTTGGCTTAAGTTGGTCTCGAAGAGGCATGAGGTATATTTATAAAGACAAAGGATTAGGTATTCGCCGACGGTTTATCTTATTCGAAAACGTTAGAATATAACGGAAAATAGTTAATATCGACCGTCAATTCGTACATTATAAGTAATATTGCTTCAGGAAATTTAAAAAAAAAAACCTTAATAGTTTATCATGATCCAACCTACGATTGTAAACTAAGTAGGTACCAAATGAAGTTTACTATTAAAGTAAAACGAAAAATTGAAGAAGATTAACATAATCCATCGTACAGGACCTATAGGTATGGCCAATGACAAGCCCGTTATATGCCCTCACACGTACTATGCACGGACTATGCCCAGTCCGCGCCCGAACCAGACTCGGACCAGGTACTGCATATTTCGTTACCACCACAGTCACGTAACCTATAGACTCAATGTCCAATGGCATGAGTCCATAACATATATTTTAACAGATTAACATAAATTCTAAACAAATCGTGGATTTCAGATTATAAAACGATGATGGAATGAACTTCTTAGGAAAAATTAATTCAAAGGAATTTAATGGCAAGAGTTATCTATAATTCATTTTTGATTATTTGTCGAGATCCTTATTAAGCAATCCATTTCACGAGAGGATAGGTAATAATGATCGCAGAATACAGAAACTCATTATGTATAGTTTTTGATACGTAAACTAATATTATTGAAATAATGTGATATTTTCAAAGATCGAATTTATTTAGAGCTAAATAGGGACCGCCAAAATCAATACTCACGCTAACTTTGTTTCTTAAGTCGAATTGGTCGAAATATAAATAAAACAGATAAGAAATAATCTGCAAAATGAGTATAACAACGCAATTATAAAGGATTTAAAGAATAGCCGACGATAATTATGATGATGTCTCGAACAATTAACAAAATATCAATAAAATAATCATCTTACATTCCTTTTTAAATAATACTGAGTCAACCTCTTTCACTATTCAAAATCATGTAAAAACTAATATTAAATTCAATGGAAATAATTAACGGTTACTTTTACTTGAACTTAAATGGTTATAAATGTAACACAAATGAAGTTTATAAGTTTTTAACGTTTTTCAATGAGAGTTTTTAAGATTTAAATTCTTCGAGGCGGAAGACGACGTATGAAACAGGATGAAATTCTCTCTTTTTTGCATTTCGACAATTTAAAATCCATTAAATTACATTATGAAAACCAGTAGACAAATATAGAAGATAAAGTAATCCATTCCGCATCGTTCCTTATAATGCTTCTGATATTTTTCAAAGCAGTACATTTTAATCTATTCGAAGTTGTAAAGCGGTTTAAGGATATATAATAACGTTTGGAGTGGGTATTGTTTTCATAGCTTCATAATGAGTATAGGTAAATAGGCCGTTTGAGGTATTTCTCCGACTTTATGTAAATTTTTGTAATATTTACAAGCTTAAAACACATATAAAGTGGCTTGCAAATAGAGGTAATGAATATTAAAATCAAACAATAACTCGTTTGTTACAAAGTAGGCGATTAGTTCATAATATATTTTTTTTACTTTACTTTTTGTGATTTTTATTACAAATCGACTCTTCTAATAAGGATTTCCATTTCCATCCTTTATTTTGTAAACGCATATCGTAGATAAGATTTTATAATTGCTGTATATCACTATATTGAATATCTTAATTCGAAAGATGCGCTGCTCAGTTAAGGCAGATACTTCTGTTTGAGCTAGCTCTTTTAAAGGCTTACCCTAAGCGGTCATGATACCATTACAGCAAAGCTTTATAATAAATTCGAGGTTCGCTTCCTCCTTTAAATTAATAAAAAAAATACGAAATATAGACTTTAAAACGCCGAATATCTTTCGATCCAAATAGATAGTTATTTCAACGATACTTCATTGGCTTTTCGCACTTGGTGGATTATGGTATAGAAAGTTATATAAAGTCATTTAAAAATATAAAAAAGTTATCTAAGTGGCGTTCGAATCGTTGTAGGCGTAGAATAACTAATATTACCCATCGGATGGTACTTCATAGGCTTCACCATCCACCCTTTTTGTCTTATATCTATGTACTATTATCCAACAAAAGAAACTTAGATATTTCCGTAAATTTACAATTAGAACGTGTTCTTTAATAACGCTAAACTTCCAAAAAATAGTTCATTATTGCTTTATCCTTCAAATGAAAACCTTGGATTATAACGACAGATTTAGCACACCTATCTTCCGCGAACCATTTATTATTGATTCGGCCTTTCAAACATCAGTATTGGTTTTCAAAGAACTTAAGGTTGCTATAGCCTTCGCTACAGGGTTCGATTTCGAGATCGCTGTCTGTAATAGTACCGAATCCATATAAACCCTATGCCAAACAGTAAATAACAGGAGTACAGGAATGAGTCTATTCGAACTCAACATATTATTCACTGAGTTGATATCTATTTTTTAACTCGTTCTTTCAAATGTATCCTTTTTAATTTTTGAGAGCATTATATAAGTATTTTTGAATAGGATATAATACCGTTTGAATTTCTTGATACCCTAAGGAGACTTTACTGGCGTTTATTTCAACTAGTTATTAATTATCGCAGCCTTTATCCATTACTTATTCAAATCGAAAACCATCCTTATTTTATTGGTTATTCAATTCGGCGGTTCCAAAAAGACATTTTTCCAGCAATAGACTAAAGTATTCCAGTAATCTGGTACTAAAACGTTCCATATAAACTTAATGGTTTGGGAAAAGTTGTAAAGTCAATTACGTAAAGAATTGGTTATCTATTGAGATATGTAATATTGATAAGAATCTCGTAATTCAACTTAATAACATTTTATGGGTGGAATTTCAATCTTCGAGGGGATTGTGAATATAGCTAGTATTTGGAGCAGATCTTTTTGATAGCCTTTAATGCCTCCTTTTCCACATTAATTGAACCCGTTACACATAGTAGTCGCAATCAGTGTTTTGTAGCCGGATATTCGAACCGCCAATATCAAATACATAGTTTCAATTATATCAAGTGCATAGTTTCGATTGTTTGTGATTTTGCGAGAAAAGAAAAAGTACCCCAACTTTAATTTTAGCGGGAAAACTACGTTATCTAAGACGCGGATGATTTTATACGTTTTTTCTTTTCTTCAACGTCGAATTACTGTTTAACAACGGTCGAGATTTCCACCGCGTTAATATATAGTATAATACATTTAAATAGGCATTTATACCCACGAAACAATATAAATTATAGCGTCATATAAACGTTGAACACGCTGCAACACCTTACCAAATCTGAATCATGTAAAATAAAACATTCTTTAAACTTATCAATATGTGTTTACCCGTTTTTTCAATTCTAACCGTCAGGTAAATATCATTCTTTTCTCAATCGTCTTCCCCGAAAGTGTAATCGCATGGAAAAACAATAAAATACTTTGCGATACCTTTGTAGTCTGCTTTATAATTCTCAAAATTTACTTCTTTTGGTATTTAAGTGATTAATTAATTTAAACTTGTAGTTCAATACTAATCTATTCATATATTAGATAATTCATTGACTAGTAATCGAGTTTAATACATACGAAACAGTATTTCTAGGGATTCGGCAAACTTCTTTATACCTTTTCATAAAGGTAAGGTAAATCAGATTTATATAAAAAGCGTTATCCTTAATTGTAAGATCGCCTGTGTTGGTATCTATTTCGTTCACTATTTCCAGAACTTCTTCCTTAGCCTTCGTCGCCCTAATATTCATATCTAGAGCTTGATTTAAAGTTATTACGTCTTGGATGAACCTTAAATTATCGATTCAAAACATAGTAAATCGTTTTCATATATCCCAACTTTGTAAATTCCACATTTTTATCCTTGGCCTTTTAAATAACAAATATTAATCCAAGGATTGTTTGTTGATTTATTGAGGTTTTCCGAATACTTGAAAGTTTGTAAAATTATTTTCCCCTTAATTTACGTAATGTTAGATGAAAGTACGCAGACATCCGGCAATTTTTTGTGATTTTTTAAAACAAAACTATTATTTTTATATCCATTTTCTAAGCTTTGCTAACAAAATAATCAAAACTTCATATAAGTGTTTGTCTCCGTTATCACGATAGCTTTTAACGGATTCCTATGTAATTTCCTTCCAATTCATATTATAGCATTCGTAGTTAATTTCCGTATTAAAATGCGTCTTCAAACAGTAATAATACTTTACAAAGAAATTAGAATATAAAAAATAGTAAATATACTACTCTTTGGCCTATTGAATGAAAATAAAAAAAATAAGATAATATGGAATTACAAGGGTTCAATATCTAGCCAGTAACAGGTATTTAATATTATATAGATCTTATTATAGAGACCATGATATTTACCACTATAATTTTTATTTTTATCAAAGAATTTCGCGAAATTTATAAGATTTGTAAGGTTTCCATTTTTGGTAAGAAATTCATAAGGCGAATGGTTACAGTATGAGTTATAGCTTTTAGGTATTATTTCATAAAAATTTCATAATCTCCTGTCGTCTTCTATGTTTTCTATGTAAATTCAGTCCCCCCTTTTTGGGTCGTTTTTAACGCGGTCGAAAAGTTTGTTTTTTCTGGCTAGAAAGTAGACGTTTTGTTGGATATAGATCTTTCCTTCATCGGGTTGCCCGGACTATCTTTTTTAAAAGATGCTTGCCAATATGAGTAAGATTTAAACCCAAGTAGTTGATAACTTTTGCGGATTTTCTTCATACTCCTTGAATCTTTCCTCAATTTTTATGAACCCTTCGTGAGACGCGGCTAATTTCGCTAAACTTTTTGAGTTTTATGTACATGAAATTGTTTCGCGTTATAGTTTTCCCATATATTTTCGATAAATCGGGTTTTTGTATTTTCTTAACCAATATCCTTGTACAAATTTTACTGTTAACACATTTTTATCATTTATTTAGTTATTTTGAATAGATCAGCCGTAACGATTAATGTTTTCGCAATATAAACGTTTTTGCTACCAGGCTTATCAATGCCTCTACTTTGTAGCTATACCAACAACACTTTCAAGATTAACTTATACACTATACGCCACATCTCTACCTTCCAATCCGAAAACGTGTCTCAGTAATTATAGAATATATGAAGTCATTAAGTTTTTTCAAATGGAAAGAAAAAAAACTTATGATATACGTATTTATAATCTCAAATATAGGTCTTTTCAAGGTTCTTCGATTATATTATCTCATAGGTATCAATCCAAAAACTATAGAACAATTCTTCGAAACGTTTTATGCTTAAATGAAAGATCTACGCCCTCGTTAACTATAACTAGGTTAGTCATTGGTAATATGACGGTTATAAAAGTAAGGTTGACATGTATTGCATTTTATTTATAATATAATGTAGTAATAATACGTGTATATATTTGAAATAGAATAATTCAAAGGGTTTCGAAATAGGGTATTATGAAAAAAGAATTAATTTATTAATGAAAAACAAATAAGGTGTGACTCAATATTCAAAACTAAGTGCATAGCATTTGCAAGCGTTAAATTAACCGAATAGTTAGTGATTTTTAAAAGTCGTAATTACCAATTTCAATAAACGGTTTGTGATAAGTTTAAAATCGTTTGTAAAAGTAAATATGTAGGATGTGGTCTAATTTTATATTGTATAAGAATGTTAATCATTGTTTCAGGCGCTATAAATTTGAAAGGAGTATAATAAAAGCTGTTACAATCGCTTCATAAATGTATGTAAGTGGTTTCAATACACGTGTAATTTAGTGATTGTCTGGATTGGTCCTAAAAAATTAGTTCGAAATTTTATACTTTGTATAGCCAATACGTAATATGATACTTTCTAACAAGTACCTAGATATCATTCAACGCGTTAACCGTATTGATAATAATGTATCAAGGCTTTCATTAGTTAAGGTTACTAACCGAATTAATTATATTGTACTAAAGTAATCATTTTACAGACTACTAATGATTTCATCTTTTTCTTTGCTCCCGCATAGTTTTTGTAAATCGTAGTATTAGATTACGAAACAGTTGGAACCGCTACAACATCCTGCTATAAATATTCAACTAAAGTTCGTCTCTTTTTTTATAGGATGTCTGTAATCTACCGGGTTGACTGCTAATTATTTCCGATTAAGTTTATATGTTAATATATAAAAACGAAAATATCGTATTCAAATATATTCATGTTAAATATAAAAGAAAGAAAGAATACATAAAGAGTGTATGACTCAGATAAGAGATTCAATACTCTCACCTGAGCTGTGACTCCTATATACTCCGCAAGTGCTCTCCCTAATGCCTGCTAACTAAAGTAGTATATGCCTTAAATAATGGTATCTATACTATAAGCTTTCTACAAGGGAAAATATCAAAATAACTAAGATGCTGTTATCACCTGGAACACTATTTCCTTTTACTTGGTTCATACGATCCGTATAAATAACCATAACGTGCCTTTAGATATTAAAGTTTATGGAAACCAGGATGTTAAAATATAAATTTGAAAATATATAGTAAATAATCATAAAATTCAACGTTGTTGTGATCGCATCTGAGTCCTTAGTTATAAACCCGCTTACTACGGCGTTAATCTAAATTACTTATTACTCGCTTATCAATAGTTAACCGGAACGACATACCATAGTTTCTTTATTTCCAAAAACAATTCTTTCCACCCGGTTTCTATCGTATTATTTAGCAAATCTACCGTAAATACAACGCTTACAGGTAGACAATCTACTAACGATACCACAGGAAAAAACTTCACAAACCTTTATAAATTACTAATAGGTTTTGGAACGAGTTATTCGTTGACTTTTTAAGACGCCCTTCCAAAAAAGGTTTACGACCCGCATTACCAAATAATAAATACGGATCTCTTTAATAAAACCTTTATCCAAGAACAATAAAAATGATAAACATCGAAACCTACGCAAAGAAATTTATAGACTATCATAAACAGGTTTACAGGCTTTCCGTTACGATTTTAATCAACGACAGCAAAAATTGTACCGAATGTTTCTAAAAACGCTTTTATAATAAGACGAATATAAAACAATAGCTAAATAATAACTTCTACACCTGAGCAAACAATGTTACTATACGAATTAACGAGAATATAATAACTTACCTATATTTCTTCGTCTTTTGTATACAAATGATTTAAAATTGTTGACTCGAAGGTAACAATTAATATTGAAAATGGAAATGTTACAATGATTAATATCATAATATTTTTGAAAACTCCAATTATTAGATCAACCTCATTAAACAAATCAAAATTTTATTCATTTCAATTAAAACGTTGTAAATGAAAAACCACTGACTTTATTCAATGTATTCGTAATATTATAGAATTAGCGTAAGCTAAGACAACAGTTACATAGCAAAATGTAAAGAAAACCTCTTATAAATACTATTCATTGTTCGAGCGGTTGAAAAGTATTAATGAAATCTATTTTTTTCTCAAAAACTAAAAACAACATATTTTCTGACAAATTGAAGGTATTTATTCTGAAATTGTACCGGTTAATATACGTTATTGTTTCTTATATCGTTGAACCTAATATTACGAACGTGAATTATATCCGACTTTATATTGATCGTCTCATCGTGAAAATTATCAACCACATCTTTTTCCAGTAAATACGAGATTATTAAACGTTTCTTATCGACTCAATTGACAAAAGTATCGAAATTCAACAACAATATCATATAGAAAGCATTATATAAACCCGAACCAACCTCAAAGTTAACCTCTTTCGAACCAGGACAGTTCTAAATCAACAAGTACTTGTTACATACAATGCTTGTAAATTTTCTAAGTATTACCACCCTAAACAATTTTTTCCCCACTACTTGGTTGAAAGAATAATAGCATGACTTAACAAGTTCATTTACGGGCTCGTATTTAGATTATTCTCTTTAATTTGTTCTATTTCCTTGATAAAAATTTTCTTCTTATAACTTACGCGAGATCATTTCGAAATCATCTTATAATATCAATCTTTTTTTTTTTCCAAAAAGAAAAATTGGCTCCGGATATTCACCATAAAAACTATGTAACGGTTGCTTAACCTATTATCCTATATTTACTAATTAGTTCACTAATATTCATTTCAATTTTTTTTTCTGGAAGTACTAAAGTGAATGTCTCTAAAATCAATACCCTTCTACAAAAATAGGTTGTTACATATTTTGACAAGCTTGTTTAGTTTTCCGTCTCTACAAAGAATAATGTTACTCAGCTTCATAATAGATTAAACCCCTAACAGATTGATAGTAGCTTCCTTCACTTATTAAAATGGAAAATATTTCACTTACATGGTTCTAACATTCCTCGTTCAAAAAAATAAACAACACGATGGATACTTGAGGAGCTAGGAGTCGAAGGACCCGTAACGCCTTCACTACGAGTACTAAACTTACGCTATATCTCGAGATACACATTTACCACCTTTTTCGTAGCTATAATCCAGGTGTATACTATATTAAACCGCTTGTTAATAGGGGGGGGGACTTGGAAACGAAGTAATTTACTTCAGTTTAGGAAATCTAAGGTGAAACAGGCCTTTGAATACTAGTTTATTACTTCCTTCATATTGGGGAACAGGTTCAAAAGGATCTGACTTTACTCAGAAAGTTATCCTGTTTCTCTTATGACGTATAATTGATACCAAACACCAATCCTTAAGCCATTCGTTAACAAGTTACGAGTTGCTATAGAACGTTAATAACATACTCAGCCTTGATATTTTCCAAAAATATTACTGGAATCATACGCTATAAAATGAACGTAGTGAATACAAATACACTTGCAAGTTCTTTTATAGTAACTATGAATATATTTGATGATTGAAAACTTATGATTCGTTAGTACAACTCGACCAACAAAAAGAATATAAATTTATTTCATAGGCGGTTTTTTTAACAACAGTGACAAACTTGGTATTATTACTTCTGATTCATTCATAATTTTACAGGATATAAAACTTTTGAGAAGGTAGCAAACGTTCAATACGAGCTACTAATGAAGGTCATAAAGAAAAAAAATATAAATCATGAGATAAATTAATAGTTGGTTGTGTATTGATATAAAGGAACAATAAATACCTTTAATTACCTCTTAGAACGACGAAGACTAATAATGAAAAGCTTACCGACGCCGAATGCAACGGGGATAATATCACAAATTAATTCCTGTCTAATTATTATCAACAAGTTACCTTTAGTAATTGTCACGCTTTTATGATACTCGTTCACATACTTATAGCACGTAACTAATGAAATAGCTAGGCTACATGACACAAATTATAGTAACATTATAGTAGTTTTGTAATGAATAATTCTCCTCTTTTTCCCTTTTTATCGAGAATTATAAACAATATATGACCTCCTTGAGCGACTGTATTAACTTAGTTCCTTCATATTATTTAATACAAAAATTACACTGTAATTAAAGTTCTTTATCCCATAGTACTAGGTATTAACATTTTTTACTCCTAAACATAAGTTTTCCATTATAAACTTATAGACTTACAATCCTATACCTTTTGACTGCAGGTTTAGATACTTTATTATACGTACTACCCTTGTATTCTTCCAGTTTTCCAGGATTTTTTTCGTTTCTATTCGTTACTTAACGAAAGCACCTTCTGTTTCATTTATCCTCCCATTCGTATCATTATTTCATTGTTATTCAACGAAGTTTCCAACATATTGTTATGTTTTCCTCTAGATATGGCGTTACTAGAGTTATTTTTTTGCTATTATTTCACCATAATTCGTTCATTTATCGAGTTTCATATGCTTCCACCCATATTATTACGTTTATCCTTCAATGAGTTTCATTGGTTTCCCCAAGTTTCAAAATGTATTTGTCAAGTTTTTATGAGTTAGTATAAATAATCATAGGTATCTAAGAAAGTTCTCACCATCAGGTTATAATCCTTTGTCTTTTATCAGTCATTATAAAAATGATAAATTTTATCATCATGACGTAAACTTTCACTCATAATATTCTTCTTGTTAAGCGTTTCCATTTAACAGGTGTTTAGTGTATGAGGTTACGGATAATGGTAAATTATTTCTCGTATTTAGTTTCGTTATAAACCATTATAGGTACCCATATTTCAAATATAAGGTCAACGTTAATAATTAAAATGCTATCGGTAAAAATTATCAATTTCGCAGTCTTTAAATTCATCAATATCATATTGATACTTATATCTGAGTTGTATATTTGTTGTTATATACGTTTATTTAACCTATCTAAGTATATTCAACATGAATTTCGAAATTTAGTTGTAATATATCAATAGTAAAATATATTTTTGGTTGATTTTATATGGAGATATAGGTCATGAAAGCCTTTCATTTATATTAACAGCACGATTCTTTTTCCTTGTTTTTTTTTTTTTTTTTGACGGTTTTGTAGCTTATTCTTCTTGATATAGCCTAAATTAGGTTTTACGGTTGTTTTTTAAATTGTAAACTTAGATTGAAGATTTGTTGCGATTTCATTGCGTATATTTAAGTAATATTTATATTTTTTGTTATCATATGAAGGAACATATTTGCAATTTCTTCGTGAAGAAAATAGAGGATATTGTTATCCAAAATTCCCTGATTTTCATAAATATCTATTACAGATACCTAAGCATTTGGATTGAGAAGATATCTCTAGAAATGTATGATAAGTTTCATTTAAATGAAGAAAGTACGGATTCTATTACATCTTTCAAGAATTGGATGAATGATCTCTATACTTTGGAAGAAGAATAGAGATTCTTTAAAAATGTAGGGGCCCCAGTTTCATTAATTAACGAGTGAGTTCAACAATTTATTGAAGGTAAAGGATACTTTGTCTTGGGTATTTGTGGATATGATCATGTATTCCCATAGTTTATAAACGGTCACACTGCAGGCTGCACTCTTGCAGAGTATACAGTAACGTGCTACGCTGCAAGATTCACTCTTGCAGAGTGCACGATAACATGTTACGCTGCAAGTTGCACTCTTGCAAAGTGCATGATAGCGTCCCACGGCCCAGAAGGGATATTGGCAAAGTGCATGGTAGAGTGCCACGCTCCGGGTGAGAGCTTATACGCTCTTACGTGAGGCGTGCACTCTCCGGATGCCTCTTCTCCCTTCTAAACTATCTATTTTCAATACAACTAATCTCATGATTAATCTTGTACTCTTTACATTCATGTGAATAAGAACAGATCTTACCGACAGTATTAGTAATACAGTTAACAGAGGAAACCATACATAATCTTTGATCCAACTTTGAAAGTTGCTTAAAGTAATCATGATATTTGAATACGTCAGCCTTTAAAAAAAAATTGGTGTGGTTACCTTGAACCGTAAGTATGATCTATGTAGTATGGAAAAAGCGTATAAATATCGTACAGTAAATAGGTTTATTATTAAACAATATTCATATTTGGTTATAGATTTATTTGATGAATATTCTTCGTACAGTAGCAAACATTTAGTTTCCCTAAACTGGAGGCTATCAATATACCTCAAAAGTTAAGGGTAATATAATACACCCTTGCGTTTAGAAATAAGAGGGAAAAATAAAGGTTGATACGAATAAAAGCAGAAGGTAGAATCAACAATGTTTTAAATATTTTTTTTTATATTTGGGGTAGAGTGTTTACGCGTTTTCTTTTTCAGAAGCTATTGCGGTTTACTTTACCTATATTGTACATATATATAGAAATTTCCAACAGGAATATTTTTTCAAAAATGAAAAGATTTGTTGGAGCAGCAGTAGTTGCAGTTCAGTAAGTCAACTTTACTTATAGTAAAGTTCACTATACTAACTGCAAGTTTAATATATTATGTTGTGGGTCTATTATATTTACTGCAAGTTAAGTACAGTATGCGCCCACTTTACACTCGGGTATGTGCCAAGTAATTGGCTTTACAACTTAGTGTTCAGACTAGCTAGAGGTCTGCCAAACCTAAAACAATACATCTACCACTTTACTGCACAATACTACTGTTACTTCAACGAATTCGAATTTATAACGTTGCAACGTCCAAATTCCTACTAACGAATTTATAAATTATAAATTTCATTTGTTTCTAATTTTGTTTTCCAGGGCGCTTGTAGCGTGTCTTAAGGAACAAAATTAAGCCTAAAGCGGTGGCACTGACAAGGAAAATAAGATTTTGCGCGCTGCTAGCAAACTTTCGAAGAATCGTACCTCTCTGTCTTAAAGAGCCTATAAACCATGATAAAAGTGCTAGGTAACTAATACGATATCAACGAAGAAGAATATTTCTAGGTAAAGAATCTAACCATTTCATATAAAGGATATTACAATGGTTTGTAACGCGTAAAACCATCAACATAATATAACCAAAACGGTTTGTTAAGTTTACTAATAAATTATTTTCGATTTCATTACGTATTTTAACGAACCCGGATACGAGAAACAAATGCCCTATATTAAAACGATCGATTATCAGGTAATGTATAATATTACGCTCTGAGGAAGAAACTTGGATTTATATTTAAATCCAAGCTTTATGGCCTTTGTCTTCCTTATAAAACTCTACCTAAGCTATAGCGAACCGGCTCACAAAATCGTATACTCTCCCTTTCTTGTCGCATTGACATATAATATTATACTGGTATCCTCCTCTTTTACCTCGCCAAACCTCATCATCAAACCGACTTTCCACTATACGTCTATTAAAAGAGTTTCTAAACTATTATTACAAAATTGATTACCAACTTAGTTAGTTCAATAAATAGATAACTAAGCCCCAACCCTTGAGAGAATAAGACAATGGTTTCTCCCATTCGGATTGATATAAACAACATCTTTTTAAAAAATATTACCCCTTGAAAAACAGTGAAAAAAATATTGAAGGTTTTCTTTAAATTTTAGAAAGGATTGAAAAATCAAGCTAAGGGTTTATTATTGAAATATGTTTCTATGTAACTTTGATAACTCGATCCAGTAATTACTGATTCAATTTATAAAATTTTTATCGAACTTGTTGTTCCTGATGAAAACGCTGTCACCAAAGTTAAAGGTTTTCCCCAAATAAATTTACCCACGTTTCTACTATTACTTGAGAATCTCAGTTACTTTAACTGATACGCAATATATTGAAGCAGATTTTTTTTCATGCCTTATTCTATTTATTCAAAAGTATTTCTCATGATTCAAAATGTAATACGAAAATAAATTATAATATAAATTACGGTTTCCCTGACAAACGTTTACCTATACAAATTCAGTTAAAACTTTTCTGCAGGTTTTACGATTGAGATCGGTTCTTTCTCGCAATCCAAGTTAGTTTTAACTTCCTTTGGAAATTAATTGAATTTTCAAAATTCTTGATGAAAACACCAAAACAATTTTATACAAGAATGTTTTTAACGAATTATTGGAGTTTTTTTCATATACGTTAGGTTTGAAAACTTTATTACTCGGTTGAGCGAAAACAAAATTTACCTAATATTTACGCTAAAACGAACTAATACCTGAATTAATATTGCCCCTTCACTTGATGTTACCTCGGCTATCTCGCAACCACCAAAGAGAAAACAAGTAAACCAATCCGTCGTTTTTAACACAATTTAAACAACATCGGTGTAATCAACAAGTTCAATTACGTTGTTAAAAAAAAACCAGCGGTGTTGACGATCAAAAAAGTCTCTCAGTATTAATAAATATTGTTTATTATATACGTGTTTAGATGACGCGGGAAAATAAATATTCATTTAAATAAAAGAATATACACCGGTATTTTAACGTCCGGTATCTTTTCGTAATTTCCTTTAACCTCAAGTCGACGACTTCAACACGTTTATGCACCCTATAAACTCCTTGAATACGAAAATCGAATGAATTAACATTATTTATATTATTAATCACAAAGTTCTTATTACCGATATACTAATATTTGTTATTTTGCAAACTGAAGGCTTTCATTTGGCGAGAATCGCCTACTCACTCAACCCATTATGATAAGAAATCGCCTCTGTGAAAGACACAACCGACGTATAAACCTCATCACATGCAAGACCTATACAAATGAGTGAAAAACGTATTGAACGCTTCCTAACGCTGAACATAAATAAAACGTTTATAATCGCCTAAAAAAAGGTCGTAAAACCAACCTAACTTACCAAATGATCTTACTAAGTTATACCAAAAAAGTACTAAATATAATCAATTTATAGTAGCATTAGTACAGTGAAAAGAAAAGCTGGAGGGGGAGGGGAGGGTTTAACATAACAACATTTATGTTATAACTTTTTTCCCTCTATCCTCAATTTCGGTAAGGAGAAGTTTATCTAGAAAATCCGCTGGAAAACATTTCATTTCACGCGGCCGCGGATCTTATTTTATATAAAGCAAGTAGTTCTTTTCAACGTTATTTCATTCAGAATTACTATCAGAAAACAATCTTTGTTACTTTGAGTTAATAAAAAAAGAGTTTTGAAACATTTTTAGAAAATAATTTACCGATATGATCTTAACAAAATATTTTATGAATCACCAACTATATGAAATATTTGCCAAAGACATTTTAATTTCGTTTATAGACGTATGAAACCCCTTTAAAGTTATATACGCTGGAGGTAAACCTTAAAAGATTAGATTACTATTAATAGCATCTACTTCAATAGAATGATAGAAAAGTATTTACTGATCATACTTTCTTTTGGAATTTACCTTTAAGAATATAAAAACTGAGTGAACCATAATGTAGCTGGATTATGATAAAAAATAAAATTATCATATATTGATCATATTTCTTTGGACCGAAAAGCTTCATAGCACCCTCTTTATACACTATTATATTGGGTGATATTTTTAGTGTTAGAATGATCATTTTACTCCCAGCGATGGCAGTATTTAATACAGGGTTGGAAAATGAACAATAAAACACTATTGTTTACAAACCTTCGAGTTTTTTTTAAGTAGTCAGAAAGCCAGCCTTCGTTTACATGAAAGTTACGAGAGAGTAAACGTTTAAATTGAATAGGGTTTACTATTGAATAAGTAAACTTAATACGGTTTAACCGCGTAATGTTAACTTCCTTAAATAGAGGATTTTTTTGACAAAAGTTTAAAAGGTACGCGTCGTAACAGAAAAATTTTAGAAATCGACTACGCCTAGAGTTTATTAAACTCTGACGATATATTGAATCAATATAACATCTTTTCCCCTTGAAATCACCAACTATTTAAATCAAATGGCTTATCAATATTCTATACATTTTAACCAAACTATATTTTACAGAAGAATATACTAAACTGTTTGTTTTTCATAAACGATATTGACCAATACCATTTACTTAATTAAGACAGTATAAAGTGTTCCATAATACATATTGCTAAAATTGATACGGAAAAGTTTCGGCGAGGTATTATTGAAGTATAAAATACTTTGGCCGGATTGTATAACGTTATCATACAACTCCTTGAAATATAATATAAGGTGATCGTAAAACCCTTTTAAATCTTTCACTAAAAGTACATTACCTTCGAGCTTTTCTACCGTATTTGAAAGTAATTCAAAATATTCTTAATTTCAAAATGAAGAACCCGCAACCTTTCTAATCTATAATCCTTATTACTTTAAACCCTAATATCGATTTATTGAAAGCAATTTGAACGGATATTAACGTAAAATATTACTTATTCCTTGTTCACCTTGGTTAATATTAACAATTACATAAAGGTAAAGCCCTCCAACGCTCCGCTACTGACCTCGTTGCTTCCCTTGCATATAATATGAAAATGGCTTTAGTAATTGGCAAAATGATCAAAATTCTTACCGAAGACATACAAGGGGGTTTTGACGCCCTATTGAACAATTAATCTATCGAAAAATACAAAATATAAGGTTTTACCGCAATTTAAATACTCTTTTTCGATGATTTTTACAGGACGAAATATTTGGGTCCGCTATTATAAGATCACGATAGGTTTTGTGAATCTAGCTTACGATACGCCGCAAAAATCTCTTCTCTCTCCTGTCCTATGTATAATCTATTTAAAAAATCTCTTCAGACTTTTAGCAGGTAGTATATTAAAATATGTAATAATATACGTTTTGTAAAATCTTTCGAATTTTCAAAATTTCACACAATCCGTTTGGAGTAAAACATATAAAAATACAACCGTTTATCTAAGGAAACAAATTGAAATTATCATAGAAAACATCTGAACTACTTGACATCATAGTTTGAAAAAGTTCAACTAATTTAAATAATTACAAAACCCATCTATATTCACTAAAACCGAGGTTGTACACACCATTCAAAATCTTATAAAACATTAAAAAGTCCTTAACCTTCGTTAGTTAAGGTTTTTATTTAAACAGATCATATTCGGATTGTCTTATGTTGAAGAAAGGGTAATTGGTGCCTTAAAAGTCATACAATATTACAAAAGATTTGCGTACACAACGAAAGCCCCCTTCTAACTTATTACGTTCAATCCTCGGCTTTATAATAGTATCATTAGTCTTATGATATATAGAGAATTAGTATTTCTAGGTAGGTTAAACCACAATGAAAATTAAGTCAATAACGCGTTAATCGTTATTATGAAGAATATTATTCTATAATAAGGCACTAAAAGTAACTCGATTGTTTTACGAAGCGCCAGTGTTCTATTAAAAATATTTAACCTAAAATAATAGAGGTTTTTCCCAACTTTTTAAATCAAGATGACTGACGTTGGAAACCCTTTTATACGGCGCCATTTAAAAGTCAAACCGTCCATAATACTTCCGAATACAGCCTCTTAATGGGTTATCGACGGGATTTTTCCCTGACAAACCGATACTAAAACTATTAAAGCCATATAGATTAAACCTTTAATAAGATTTTCAAAGTTCAAACGGCAATTAATTCCTTTCCAACGGCCGATTCCAATCAGGTATATACCCCTAGAAACCTGAACTCACCCTGGCTTCGAAGCCTTTAACGATTTAGAGCACAGGTTTTCCAGCTCTTAAATACTAACTGAAAACTCATATTATTTGGGAAACATATTCTAAAAATAACCAAATTAATGGAAATTTTTACGACAAAACCAATAAGTGGTTTATCGAAAACGGAAACAATGTAAATCTTTTAATAATAGTTTTCCAATATCAAAGAATTCTTTATGACCCTTTTTACGAATAAAGTAAAAATTCGAAACAAAGGTTTTCCATTGGTTCAATAAAGGTTTACGATTAAATGAAAGGATGAATAGATAATAATAACCTTTAATAATCTTTTTGCAACAAACATGTTTTTGACGTAGAGGTGATCAAGCTTTTTCAAATTCTAAAACCCTTCATCGCCAACTTCTTTGAAAATATTACAATATACGCAAATACTATGTGAATATAAAAAAAAAATCTGGAAATACCGCGCCTTTTTCAATAAATATATAACCTATTTTACGTGCTTATTAAGTTTTAAAAGTCTTTTTATCAATATAACAAAGATCAGGATACATAAGGACAACGAAAAACGAGCGTTTCAATCAATTTAACAAAAAACCGTTTTTAACAAAAACTATTTTAACATAAGAAACGTCCAATTTATTTAGAAATTCGGATCTATAGATAAATATAAAATTCAAACTATTTAATTCAAATAGTACGCCTTAGAACGAGAGCAAATATAATGTATGAATAAAGGTTAAAACGTTATATATAGTATTGAACCGGCGCCCAAATACGAAAAGAATTAATGTAAAGATTAATTAGCTTCTTCACTACTACTGTTGCAACTTTTAAACTAACTTTATCCAATTATAAAATGCAAATACACAAAATAATGACGTTAAACTTCCGTTTTAAACTTATTAACACCGACGGGCGTTATCTACTCATAATAAGGGAAAAAAAGATCTATCTCTTCCACTATCCATACTCTCTATAAAAATAAGAAAAATAACCGCTCTTACCAATTTTTTTGAAAAAGAGAAGAAAAGAATCTTACATTGAAACAATTATTTTCAACTCCAAAAAATAGCGATAATTCATCAAAATTACGGGTAATTCTCTGTTCAAATTTTTATAAAAATTTTCAATAAAAGAAAATAAAAACGATAACCAAACTAAACTTCTAGATTTTGACCCGTATTTAACGCCCCCCGATAACAATACAAAAACGAGTCTTGAACCTATTCTCAATCCCTCCCCCACCCCCCCTTCAATATCCTCCCACAAATCATCAAAAACCCTAAAATAAACCTGAATCGTCTCCATGATTAATAAACGCTAATCATAGGTTCCGCCTGGAGAATGAAAAAACTTATTAACCTTAGAGGAAATCTGAAAGGCTACTGCTAAAAGGCCTTCCGAATAAACGAAATCTATTCTCTCTTTATCCTCCACTTCCTATCCGCCACTAGAAGCGCGTTAAACCTATGATAGCACCTCTACGACTTTGACGACCGCATATAAAAAACGATGCAAAGTTGTTAAATGATTCTACAAACCTTTCACCATTAGGCTAACACGTTAGATTACTAATTATTCCGCGATAAGAACACCGGTAAAAACAAACCGATCCCTATGCTTCATAATTACATATTTATTCATAGGGTCAAATATACGTAGTGTATATCCTAACTTAACTAACATTGAACTCACTCAAATTTCTCATACTAATGAATACCATCGCTATAGCCGTAAAAAAAATCTAAATGTACCCGGTACATAAAGGGTAACAGTTCAAAGCAAGTAACTCTTACTTTTACCCCCCCCCCCCCTCCCTCTTTCCCCTAGTAATTCGGGTGTGAGCAAAGGCGTCTAACACGATTGTCACAGAAACGTAGTTGGTGGAACGCCTTTTACGATTCGCTGCGATTGTTTTTGCTAAAACGTACCATTACCCTACTGGTTCATGCCGCAACAAAAAAACAAACCTTACTTATTGACTATTGTAATATTATGATATAATCGTCCGATAATATTGTTTTATTCATTTATTATTAATTAATTTAAAACAAAGGATTCAAAATTACGTTTTAAACACCTTTTTAAAAGGTACAAACTGTAGATTCGGTTTTCTTCCTATTTTATTACTATATTGCGCTATAAGTCGACTTAGACAATCTCGGTCTTACATAATGTGAATAACTTATAATATTCATTATAACTATGTTGAATCGTTTTTCGATTCATTTATTTACTTATTTCATATATTCCATTTATAATATAACCTACGACTAAAAGTTAATGCATCACGCAAGATAAGTTTAATGTTTTCATCGTTTCAAGTGAAAAATAAGGGATAAATACGCCCTACAAAACCACCCATATAAAAGTTTTTTTTATTTCTTCAACGAAAGAAAAAATCAGGTCACGACGTAATAGATTTTATCTCCGACCATATTCAGACTATAAGCCCAAAGCTTTTTTAGGCTCCGAGGCTTATAAGACATCCTTTAGTCTCAATAAAAAAGATAATATAAATTTCAGGTATATGGAACTGTGTATGACCTATTTGGGCGCATATTAAATTGCGAAACCCTCAGATTGCGATCTCTCTCACCAATGTTTATAATATTTTATTAGTAGTAAACCGTCCGAGCTGCCTAGTTATCGTTAATTATGAAGAAAAAAGATTTACACTATCAATATTTAGATTAAAGAAATAGAAATTCTATACTAAAGTAAATCAATATTTAAGAAAAGTATAAGTATAACGATAAGTTAACGAAGTCATTTTCATAAAAACAGAATATATTACAAAAAACGTAAAGTTACTATCAGTATAAGCAGAGATCTTTGTATAGAGTGAAAACTCAAACCATCCGACAATATTTATTAAAATTATCAATATTAAAGACTTAGAAATCATAATGTATACTTAAAATAAAACGCGCAAATTGCGTAAAAACACAAGTAAAACCATACTAAGAAACAAAATATAGGACCAACTCGACTAACCAAATTAATAAAACCTACCTACATCTATTATTTAAAAATCCATAGAATGACGACGTCATGAATAAGTAGGAAAATAGTATATACTCGACGTTTCGAACTATTGACCTGAAATCATAGAACTTTACAATAATATATGTTTTAAAAGATTTGTATACAATCTACGTTATAGATGAAGAAAAATGTATAGATTATCTAGAAAACAATTTGAAAGCCGTAAAATCTGCCAAAACACCCAGAAGATCATTCAAAAAGCGATATAATTAAGATCAACAGCTTTTGAAAACGAAAAGTTTTACAAATCGGTTTCAAATATAAATTAAAATTTAGAAATAACAACAACTCATTTAATTTGATAATAGTTCATCAAATACAAGGAATTCCTTGTAAAAATTCCTTTAATAAGATACATTTCATTATCCAAGACTCTGATAAGGAAAAAAAAATACTTAAATAATTACTAACAGTTCCAAAAATCAGTTGACTAAGAATCGTTACTATTATTGTCAATCTAATAATAAACAAAGGATAATCCTTAAAGAAAGCAACACTATTGAAAACTAAATACAAATCAATACAAATATTGAACCTACTATACTTTTCGAAATGATCAAATAATATCGAAACGAATACATAATAAAGAATAGTAATGAACAACGTAAAAAAATTATATGGTATTACCGAAATTGGTGTAAATTAGTTTGTAACATACCAAAAAAACTTTTGCCAAACGCTTAACACAATACATTCAAACTTTAACCTTTATCTCTGAATATTAAATGATAAACATTTCATTATCATCGGCAGGTAAACTGATACCACCTTTTATCTCAAAACATGAGAATTTGATACCTAAAAACAAAAATATATGAATACATTATGACTGTTGAACGTCCAACCAATTGTAAGGCTGGATACTCACAATCTATTTAAATTCAACTAATAGACAATTAATTTACATGAAAATAATAGAAAGAACTAGTGATATATTGACTGTTCATTGTAAATCAGAAAAACATTATGTATATTATTTATACTAAAAAAGATAAAAAACACAGAATGGCGTAGAACATCGTGTCTGCAATGCTTGTATCACAACCGTATATCATTCAAAATATTTTTTTAATATGTAAGTAGTAATATAGAACCAGTATTTATGCGATGAAAACATTCACAAGCTTACTAGCGACTTCAATAACAAATGAAAAATATAAATTAAGAGCTGGACAAAATCCATAGGAACTTGAAAAAAACTAAATTAACAATCCTTACAAAGGATTTCTTTACAAACAACGACAATAGAAACTAGCACATGGGCTTAATGATAATGATCGTAAACGGAATAATAACCAACAAATAATAATAGTTTACTATAATCGAAGAAAGTTGAATATAAATGAGTAACACGTATCTTTCTTGTTTTCAAAATCCACTATATAATAATGGGCTTCGATGTTATTGTTACAACTATAAATATTATCAATATAGTTTCAAAACATATCTTATTACTATTTATTCCAATTATAATTTGTATAAACTCCTAAATATCATTGAAATATCTTTATAAACTTGGTATAACGGGTGAAAAAGTTTAATTATTAACGTAAAATCACTTGAATAAGAATATCAAACCAAAAAAATGCGAAAGTTCCAGTAAATTAATATGAAAAACTATCATATTAACGTAATAGCAAAGAATATATTATAAAAGACTGTGAAAAAGTATATTAGTATAAATACATCAAATATTCGAATGAAATGATAGGTTTCAAGACGAATAAAAGAATACAAAAGTTATGGATAAATTAAAATAGCGAAATACCTAAACAAACAGAATGTTACAATTTGATAATAAACTATCTCGAAAGAACCTCTACCAACTAAAAAAGTTCAAAACACATTTATACCCAACACTTAACAAAGAACAACTTTTATTACTTAATGAAAAGAAGTTTCATTTCTATTATTCATGATTTTTACTAGCTGTAGATCATTCAAAATACATGTTAATAGCATCTAGAATAGTCTTTCTGATATTATAAATGCCATATTACTACTCGAAAAACAATATGGCGTATTCAAACACCTTTTTGACCTTTTGATTGTTTAATACAACATACATAAAGCTTAGTAAAATACAATCCAACAAATAATTGAGGACAGAAATCCAACAGAATATAGTAAACAGAAATAAAATAAATTACAAATACGAAAAGGAAAAGTCAAGGAATCCGGAAAATCGTGATAAGAAAGCGAAAGAACCGTAATAAACATAAATTTAAGCTAAAGTAAATACGAAAAAAAAACACTTTTTGAAATAAGAATAAAATATTAACTACGAACAATATTTCCTTTGTATAAAATAGCATTTAATTTTTATTTTATATAAAAACATATTTTTCAGTTATAATAAATAAATACTTGATACAAGGTATATCATTGAAACGATAGATAAGATGAAGTAATCATACATTAAAAAACCGAATCATAATATAAACACTACGTAATATAGTCTTTGTTAGTAAAATAAGATTACCAGTTGCATACCATACCTATACTCTAATATATTTCATAATCTTATATAAATAGATCCAAATAAAAACCTGCAACATCTTTTGTAATAAATTTGGTTATCTTTAATAAAACTTATAACTTACTATTATTTAACCTGACAAGTATTAGTTCTTTATATAGTTCATACATTACTCAAAATCTTGTGTAATGATTGGTATACTATATAATAAAAACGCAAATCGTCGTCGCATCAACCAGCTAACAAAACCAAGTAGTAAAATCTCACAATTTTCTTAAGTCTAATAACTATACGCAAAATTGTACATAATATACCTAAATTTGAAACCCTGAAAAGATGTGTTCATCATGCACACCAAAACGAGATAGTAACAAAGAACTTAACGTATTATCCTTAAATCTCCCTAAAACTAATTATAGGCCTATAACACACAAATATCAAACAATAAAGGGAACCTGAACGTTTCACTTGACAATCTAACAACATAAAGATCACTAATTTAACACTATTTCTAATAAAACTAACTAAATAAAAGAAGAAAAAAGTCCACACTATGAAAATATTGAACAAACTAATACGTATAAACCAATCAAACCTATTAGAACATCAAAAATTCAATTAAAGTACAAATTTTCAAAACCAACGTATTGATAGAGCTTTAGAAGTTGCAAGGTTGTCGATTCAATTGGTCGAAGTAACTGGTTCTACATTAAAAGTAGTGGATGAATTGTTCTAGGTTTGGTAGACCGTTAGCCGGTCTGTATAGTAATTTTTATGGCCAATCGCTTTGTGAAGTGGTCAAATACTGTACTTGACTTGTAGTTAATACAATAAACCCACAAAACAATACCCTGAACTTGCAGTTAATATATTCAACTTTACTTACAGTTCAGTTGAGTTACTACCCTGAAATTACTATCATTCCAACACTAACAGCTTTTTATTTGATGCGCGTACACACGTGTCATCGACCAATCTTTTCCGGTTACTAATAAATTACATCCTCGTCAATTAGCTAGACTCTTGATAATTCCATAGCCAAATTGATTCCATTTGCCTCCATTTTCCCCACAGTCCGAATTCCAACTTTATTAATTCCTATAAACATTTTTTCCGTCATAAACTTGTGCAGGCCTCCAACTTAAACATGCAAATTGAATGAATAGCCACTCTTAATTCCCTGGCAATTTTCTAATTTACTATATCTATATTCGCCGGCACATAACTTGACCTTATTAAGTGGCTAATCAACTCAACTCTTGATACCTATAGTTAGCTTATTGTTATAGATTTTAAAGGCTTTATTTAGCGAAGGTTTCGTTATAGCATTAGAGGGTTTGTTTTCCTGCTAATTTGTCGGAATTCTTTGATCACTTTATATTTGTAAGCTTTACAAAGTGTTAGTATATTGTCAATTAGGTAGTTTTTTTCTAATAGCATCGATTTTTGAAAGAATTGTAAATAAGCCTTTCGAATCAATATAAATTATGACTGAAAGAAATACAATTTTCATTTTTTTATTAACGACGTTGAATGTTTCCGATAATATTATGTGTTGGAATAGTACTACATGCAGTGTAGTAGGTTAACTTTACCTACAGTAAAGTTGACTGTACTGCAAGTTGAGTGTATTGCTTTGTACGGACTTACCGCATTGAGTGTAAGTCGAGTACAGTACACTGCACTTCACTCTAGGGCACGGGCTAAGCAGTTAGCTATACAAATTACAGTGCAGATCAGCTAGCGGTCTGCTAAACATAGAACAATACATCCACCATCTGACCACGCAATACTACTGTTACTTCGACTAATCTAATTAACAACGTTGCAACGTCTAAGGCCTACCAACATTATTTTTATATTGATGCCGGTTATTACATCGTAAACTCTTAAAACTAGCAAGTTTTTAATAATCCTATTACATTGAATAAAATTTGAATAAATTAAGCTTCCGACGATATTAAATTAAATTCCTTATTTGGCTTTATTAACAAGGATTATTAGAAAATCAATTTATTACGATATATTTGTGTTATTCGTAAAGAAACCGTCCATCAAGATTATCAATTTAGATTTCTATAGGCTGATCAAAACCACATTTATTTCTCGATTTAAATTCTACATCTACTACTTTAGCCTTTTATTCAAACGGTAAAAGTTTTCATTTATTCGAATTTATATCTATATCACAATTTATAAGTCTTAAAAGGCCTCCGGATGGTATAAGACAATAATTTAATTTCTTTGTGTATGTTACTCTAAGTACCATCAACCTTTAACCACATTAATTTCATCAATTGTAATTCAATTATTGCTCTAGATATTTTGGCAAAAATTAAGTCAAGTATTAGAAAAAAGTATACAAATTAACAATGAGTTAAACTTAAAATAATTTCCCTTCATTAAAAGGACGACCGGAATTTAATTTCAGATCTTTAAGTATTTTGTCATTTGTTATTGCGATGTTAGAAAGATAGCTGTTTTAAAGAAAAAATTATCGTTAGTTTATATATCCAATAATCACAGAATTTTCTTTCATATCTTTAGTAAATACAGATTATAAGTCAAAAATCTTATATTTATATATAATTTGACGTACGACTAATAGTTAAGGAATCAATGAGTTCCTATTTTGGCGGATATAATGTTACGGTTTGAAGAGAGGAATACAATTTACTGAAAAAGAATTTTCAAGTATATTTAGGCGTTATAAAACGTATTTAAACTCACTTACATCTGTGATTATTGCTTATACTTATTCGCGGAACGTGTTTTCTCTAGTATATGTTTTTTATTGCTTATTAGCATCACATTAATTTGTCAAGCATTTGATTAAAAACATTTATCGGTATTTTCTTCTTTTTATTTTTAGTTATTATTATTATTTACCTCGTCGTAGCCCAATTCATATAGTATTGCATGAAGTAAACGTTGTGTTAAAAATAACTTTTTATATAGTTATAAATTTTGCACATGATTTTTGCTTTTGTTAAGAAAGTTAAATTGTAGTTTTCAACGTATTTTACAAGGATTTCGGGAAATATTGAGGGAAAATCTAATGAGGAAACCTCTATTCGCTTACAAATCTTTAAAAAGATTATTGTCTCGATATTGAAAAGGTTATAAAGCTTTCTGTTATACTTTTTTACATTATTCTGAATTTTCGCGAAATATGTAAAGAACTTGTAATTAATTTTAACTATCCTTATTAGTTTTTTGAAAAAGGTTACGATAATCGTCCCAATTGTCCATAGTATATCTACCGTCAAATCGAACCTTGGAACCTTTAAGTCGCGACAATAAAGGTAATTTACCAGTCGTTTAACTCGAGGGGTAAAGTTCTATAATAGGAAGTATAGTGGGTTCATATATGTAAGCGTACCTATTGTAAGAAGTTTCACTTCAAAGAACTTATCAATCTTAAAGGACTTGTCGATTCAAAGGGAATTGTAGGGTAAGAGAAATTTAACTGTAGGAAGGTTTTAAAGAGCTTGACGGTCTTACTTAATTAACCGGTAAATAACATCGACGTTGATACCTTTTACCGTGTTGATGGCCGTTACTTCACGCGTTTTACCGCCGCTAAGGGAGTACTCCACGTTATTACGTAAAGGTGCTAGGCTATTGAGCAGATTAACAGGTTTTTTATCGTTAGCGCGTAAAGGGGATTCACTTAATCAGGGATTAAGAGGAGGTTTTTTGAAACGTGTGTAAATTCGTTATGGGTTTTCGTCACTCTTTTCTTTGGAGCGTGAGTTTTAAAGGTATTTCTTTAGTTATATAAAGTCGAAAAAAACTTATATCAGTTTGGAAAAGCCCTTTTTTGACGCGAAAACTCCTCGTCGTTTTGTTTTAACTTTAACATGTACTTGATCTATTTTTCAATCGCTTTCATATATTAATATTTTAATCGTTCAAAAAGTAATCAAGCACCAAAGAATGTACATCTCACCATTAGGCATTGAGCCCTCAACTGTTGTGCGGCTCACTGCTTTTGTCTGATAAGGTGTGCAGACCAGAGTGCACACATGAGCGGGAATTATGCAACACAGGCAAGACCTCGAGCAGCGCCGACTGCCCTGGCAAGGGCCGAGGGAACCTGTGCGAAGAAAAATCTTCATTTGCCAGCTCTGCAGCTACACTGCCACAGGCTCTTCATTTCTAATTCTGAGCAAGAGCCATTATCATTATCCCTAGCTCTGTCGCTGATTCCCCGTATTCATAAAAGCTTCATCATGAACATTCAAACATAAGTCATTCACACATCCTGTCCCAAGGGTAGGAAGGTTCCTAGCCAAGGCCATTGGCTCCGAGTACGTACAAATGCTGGGAGCGCCAAAGATCAAATCCCTTCCCCCATTTCTAGTCTCCTTTCATCTGCATGAAAGTGAGGACCATCTACCATCGCTTGCTGTCTACTCCTGGTGAAACCCCACACATCCCTGGGGTGGGGTTCAGCCCCCCGGGTATCAATTTTCATTCCCTCAGATGATCCAACTTGTTTCAGTCGAAGAAAGTGCCTTGCTTCGTTGTTCGCTATTTTGGATGGCCAATTCGCCTCGAGTGAATAGCTCAATGGGGGGACTGTCGACCTTCCTCGGGATTCCTGGTCCAAGCAATGGGAAATTGGGTGCAGGGAAGCACCACTGGTGTTGATGTGTGGCCCACCATTGGTATAGTGATATTGCCACTCTTGGATCTGTGGCCAAGGTGGGTGAAGGAAACTGTAAGCCCACGACTGAGCAAGTGGGCTTCAAGCCGTAACAAGGAACCGCATTGTGAGAAGGTCTCCGAACACGACAACCCTGGAAGAAGGCATGCGGCCACAAGTGTTTCCTCCCCCATATTCAGCACAGGAGGCTGTCAGATGTGCTTTGAGTGGCCCCTCATTCCATCTTCAGACCAGCATTTGACACGCAGCCAGCCGATCCCCGGTCTCTGGGTTTGTCCAAGATGTTGGAGTAGATCTCCAAACCATTGCCCATGATCTTCACCAAGTCAAACACATGATCGCCCTTGAATGTCTTTGCCCATATGCGCAGAACAGCAGAGGCGAGCTGACGGAGCTTGGCCGAGTCCTTGAGCGAGGCGTCGTTGCGGTTGTGCTGTATCGACTGGACGGGCTCGGCGGAAGCGGCTTCCAGCGAGGGGTCAATGGGAACAGCATACTCGGTCTCGTCAACAATGGTCTTGATGGATGACAGGATGGTCTTCTCTTCGGTATTGAGAGTTTGGGCTGGGCTCATGGACGCAAGTGTCATGAGCCACTTGGCGAGCAAGACGGCGCATTCGAGATTGCACACTGCAGGCAAGGCCGTCAGCGTGCGTTCAGGCAGAGCTTCTTCTTTCGAATCTTCCTCCAAGAAGGGTTGGAATTGCTCACGAGAATGCTGCATGCTCCACTCTAGCGACTTGGTCCTGGCAATGTAGTTGATTCCGGCCTTGACCAGCATCGATAATGCATGCACTGCCTGCAAAATAGCCTTGTTCAAACGCTGACCACGGGGCAATAGTGGCATGTTGTTGAAGATGTTGGCTGCGGCGTGAGGATCGCGGCTCTCAAGGGCGCGGGCGGGGACTAGGTCGGTGTGAAGACGAATGTGGGCAAGCCTAGATAGAGCTGTGGCATCAAATGCGACGGGGCCACCTGGGACGTTCTCGCTGCCATTCTGCTGAACCGTCTGACTGATCCTCAGCCGGTGCTCCTCAAAGCCCATCTGCCAGGTGCGCAGAGCTTGGCTGACTTGCTCGACATCCTGCTCCCGAAGCCCGCGGTTGACGTCGTATGCAGATATGCTCCCAAGAGCGGTCTGCACCAGGGGGAATGACGTCTGTTTGAGAAGGTATATGTGCTGTATCAAAGCATGGATCATGACGTAGTTACCCAGTGTGGATAGGCCTTCCAGGTATCCGCCATTGGGACGGCTGAGAAGCCGGTGCAGGGCATCACTGACGGACACTTCCTTCAGAGACTTCGAAGATCGAGCCTCGCGCCACTGCCAGGCATTCTCCGCCCTCCAGAGACGCGAAGGACATGGGAGCGGCATGTTCATCTCTGCTGTCATCAAGACAGGTGGACTGTTATACGCGATGCTGCAGAGATTAAAGTAGCAGTACGCGATGAGCTTGGTCCGAACACCACCTTCGAGTCTGACCCAGGACTCCCAGTCAGCAGTCTGGGTGGTCTCCAAGGCCAGACCTTCGTCACGGATCAGCAGCGCCACTTGGCTTTGCAGGGACAGCGCGTCTTGGAGAATGGCCTTGGCTCCCCAGAGACCTATCGTGAACAGTAACAATAGGGCCTGGATGGTCTCGAGACGCGACTGCGGGTTGTTCGGAGAGCTATGTGGGAGTCAGGAAAACGGGTCTTCCAATACCAAGGCGGCAAAAAGGGCACATACTAAGGTTCACGATGAGTCTCCTGGGTCATCGGCCTCTCCGAGTGCACAGAGGTGAACGAGTGACGGAAGCCAGCACTGGGTGATGCCCTCGTCGAATGAGGACTATACGCCGCCGGGGTCGGAAGCAGGGTGTGCACCTCGTGACTGTGTCGTCTGCGGGTCTGTTCGAGGGCCACCGCCTTGGCAGCATACCAGAGGGCGTGACCACGCTGGCTCTCAAAACGGTACTGAGCACCAACCGAGGCCATTGCTAGGAGCAGCTCGGGAGCGAGCTCGGTCGGGGACAGGGTCGGGATGTGCAAGAACGGCAGGTGGTCTTGGAACCCGGTGATGTAGCCATCGAGATAGCGAGTCAGGGTGTGTCGGGAGGGAAACACGAAGTCGTTGGGCAGCACACTTGTGAATTCGTCCAGTCGGTTCTTGATGACAGCGTGGTCGTTGGCCGAGATTCTCCAGCTGGTCGCCCTGTTGCCATCGTCCTGCAACCTGCCTGTGCCATCGGCGGGGTTCTCGGGCGCAACGGATGGGAATCTAGAAGGGAAGGAAGAAACAGGGCGGGGCCAGACTCCTAAGGTCTGGTCTTCCACACCCACGGGCAGGATGTGAGCCTGTGCGCCCATGTCATCCATGAACAAATCCGTGTAGTTGTCAAATACTGGCTGCGATGGTCCTGCCGTGGCACCGAATGAGGCCGACGTGACTGGGAAGGGACCAGACGTCATAGCGTAGGGTGCCGACGTGACTGTGAAGGGCGCTGTAGTGACAGGAAACGCCGGTGCGAAGACATTCGGATCCTGCTCACGGCGGTCATTATACGGTTGCATGCCATCAACTCGTCCGAGAGTCGACTGCCCTTGGCTCATATCGGCCATGATAGACTGCATGGGGTTCACGTTGCCGCCCGACGCCAGGTGCGTCGCCGCGTCGGACAGCAGATCGAGGTTGCACGCCGCAGCTGGCCGTGGCGCCATGCGCGAGTCCGGGGTCAAGGATGGAATGACCGTGGACATCGTAGCATTGGGAGAGAAATGTGGTTGCGAGTCGTGGAGCGGCTGCGGTGGCTGCTGTTGCATGCCAAACATGTCGGTCTCGGGCTGGCTTTTGGTCGGGCTCGACTGGGTGTTGGCCAAGGACGACTTCCTCTGCCGAGCACTGTTGGGCGTGGGACCATCTTTGTTGGAATCGTTCAGGTGTACAAGCTTCTCGTGACGGACGAGCAAATCTCTGATGTCCATGTAAGCATAGTTTCAAGCAGCAGGTTCGGGTGCGTTGGTGGTAGGGGTTGACACTGAGGAGATTTTCTGTGGAGTAGAGAGGGGCTCCAGATGGTTGATATATACCCTTGGGTATATTTGGGGTAGCTTCAGAGAGAACAGGGTCGTGGGCTTGTGGGCCTCTAGGGGTCCAGGTATGGCCTCCCAGCAGAATACAGAGACAAACAGGGCAGAATATGGGAGCGTGGCTCTCACCTTCTTCCGAAACTCTTGCCACATGCAGGCCAGTTGCAGGAGAATGGCTTCTCCTTGGTATGTGTCCTCTCGTGTCTCTGCACATGCTCTACCCTCCTGAAAGAGAGATAAGTGTGTCAGCAGGGCCGCAAGCAAGTTAGGCACATGAGAAACTCACCGGAACCACTTGTTGCAATATTGGCAGGGCAGTGTCTTGGGCTTCGGTTCCTTGATGTTGCCGTTCCCGTCAATGTTGTTGGGCGGACTGGAGGCCTGCGGCGATTGGACGGAAAGCATCATGAGCTCGAATTCGGGAACGGTTGGCGGGGTCGAAGTACTGGTGAGAGGTCATGCAGGCCGGGGGGAGAGGGGGGGAGAGGGTGGGGGGGGGGACAGGTAGGGCAAAATCAGCTGGCTTGATAGCGGCCACTGTGCCGATATGAGGTGAAAGCCAACTGGCGGGACGTGGTCGTTGGAGATCTTGGGCGGACGCGATCCAGTGGGGGGATACCCTCTGTCCTCATAGATTACCCCTCGTCTCCGAGACCAAGTTTCCTCCTTGGGAAGGTTGGGGTGGCACTTGAGGCGGGTCACGAAGTGACGCTTTGTGAGCCACTGATAGCTGAGGTACCAATGCTTGGTGGGACAGTCCAAGTGTTCAAGGCCACTGGTAAGCTCCGTAATGGCTAGGCATAGAACAGTGCCACAGGCCGGTCAAGGACAATCGATGTAGGTTTGCACCTGGGCAAAGCGAGACAAAGCGTACGGTGGCAAAAAGGCGGCAGGCAGACAGCTTGTGTGAGCTGTGTTTTCCCTATGGCGAATAGTACCTGACTGGTGTTCTGATTCACGATAGGCTGATTTTGAAAAGGCAGAAAATGCCGAGTATTGCAGGCTGAAGGATGCCAAGACGAGCCTATCGAAGCTGTGCAGACATGGGGCGTCTCTGCTACTTGGTGAACAGGACGTTGGCAACTCTGCAAGTCCATCATATTAGCTGGATTTGGGCAAGAAAGAATGTGATGATGCTATGGAGCTCGTGACTTTGGAGGCCGAGTTGCTTCTGTGAAACGGTCCAAAGCGCGAGCAGAAGGGCCGAAAAAGGGAAACCGGGGCTGGGGCACACGGAGTGGGGAAAGCGGGTGATGGACTCGCAACATGTCGGGCAGGCACCTTGTCCCTGAGTGTGGGCGAGGACGGAAGACGGGAGCTCTGTGTGTCCAGGAGATGTCCAAGTTGTGGGGGTGCAAAGTCGGCTGAGTAGTAATGCTGAGGTTGTTGGGGAAGGGTGTAGAGGCACATACCTGCTGAAGGCTGAAGGCTACAGATTGGCGTCGTTGTGGAGAATACCGTGCGAGGAAAGAAAACTATAGACTCCAAGTTAGAACTCGGTCGACGGTGCGCGACATGGCACAGGTGACGGAGAAGAGGTACGTACGCACGCACAAGGTACCTCGACTTCTCCAACGGCTCCAGTCAGTCGGGCAAGACAGAGTGATGCTGAGCTGATCCTGCTGGTGTCTCCACAGTTCGAGAGCGGCAGTTGGAGACTGTGAGGCTGGGATTTGATGCTGGGACTGGTTTTATGCTGATGCCGAACTGGAATGAAGATGGGGAGATAGAGATGGATGGGGTAAAGTATGGAGATCCAGCCTGCTGCAGATGAGGGAAGGTATGTCAGCAAGAGCCAGCAGCCAGCAGCCAGCATGAAGAAAGGCGGGGTCAACATCAATGGCATGTAACAAGGCACATCAGGTAAGGAGATGGGAGATGATGGGATGCTGCGGCGCCAAAGGAGCCAGGACAAAGGGTCCACAGAGGGCCATACGCACAGTTTGGTGTAGAGGTCCAGGTCCTTTTCCAGACTGGACAGTGGACAGTGACAGTCGGATAGCGCTTGGTCCTCGAGCTCGTCCTCTGGGTCGGGGTCGCTGCACAAGGTGTGGAGGCAGGCTGTGGGGTCTCTGTCCGGGGAAGTGGATACTACCGGTGAGGAGAACTCGGGATGGGGACTGGGGCGACGGATCGCGAAAGGGAGAAATCCAGGTCTGGGGTTTGCCGGGACCTGGTATTTTGGGCCGCGGCCTTGCAGGGTTCAGGGTTTGCAGCGTTCTACACCCAACAGTCCTACGTGAAGTAGAGGTACTGACGTACTGTATTCTAGGTAGATGTCATTGGATGCCGACCTAGGTATCTAATGTATCATACATGCTGTAAGGCTGCCACAAACTGTGCAAGATAGTTATTGTGATGCCTTGTACCAGTATCGGTCTCGATAGATACCGTCGTTGCAAAGCTGGAACAAGCATCTGATCCGTGACTGTGCCGTCTGTGACACATAACTTGACGGTGGTAAATCGACAGTAGCGGATCTGTGGAAATCAGTACTTTGGTACCGTACTGATTCAAAAAAAAACTTTTCAGGTATCTGGTCTGTGCCACCCTAGTACGTAAACATAACTAAATCTGGTTTAGTAACCATGTTTTTTTCTACTATGGTACACAATTGCCTAAAAAACGCGAATTGTTTATTTATTTTCTTTACTATTATAGTGCAGCTTAAAATACCTTTCAATGTGTTGGTAGGCTGTTATTGTTGCAACGTAGTCGATTCGAATCGTGGTCGAAGTAACGGATGTATTTCATTGAAGGTAGTGATGTGGTTACTTCAGAGTTTGGCAGACTACTAGCCGGTTGGTACACTAATCTGTATGGAGAAATGTTTCGCCTGTACCCTAATCTAAATTGAGCACTCCTCATACTAAACTTGCAGTGAATATAGTCAGCTTACAAACAATACAGTTCACTTAAATTTAATGTAATTAACTAAAAGTTGATATAGTTGACTTGACTATATTGTAATCAACTGTTGTTTTAATACTAGCGACTTTTTATTTCTATATGTACACGTTAATATAGCTAATCACTAATTATAGTAAGTGTTGAAGTCTTTCCTATCCCTGTCGAGAATACCCCTGTTAATTCCAATCTGTTTCACAGCTAAAATGATTCCAATTATAATCTTTCGCCTAACATTTCTAGCCGATAACTTACTTGATTCCTATATATAGGTTTTTTGTTACGAATTTATATGCTATTCATTATGCAACTTTTTCTAATAGGTTGAAATATGGTTTTTTCATATATTTTGATCCTAACCGTTTTTTTATTTACTGGGGTATTTCTATTCCTTTATGTTGTATATCGGCTGATCCTCGTATCCTTTAATTCGTACATTCTGTAAAGGGACTGAGGCTGGAGCTGTCGCTCAAAGTAGTTGGATTCTATCTATAAACCTCGATGAAGAAAAGAGAAGAAACCCTTGCTAGGGAGGTGTTACGGAGCTGTAGAAGATAGTATAACCCGGTTATGTAACGTGTGAGGGCGTGCTCTCATACAGCTTCCGAGTGGCTTTAAAACGCTGTAAAAAAGTGATAACTACTAGAGTTAGATCTCTAGTAAACACTAGTTAGGTATTGGCCTTAATATTACCTTATGGTATACCTCCAACTTCCCCCCAGAAAAAACACTAAATAAAATTATATTTGTCACTGTTATACTAAAGGTTACGCCAGAAATCGAATACATGACCCCTATGATAAGAAGCAGATACTTTAACCACTAAACTACGAAACCAGCAAGTATGGAGGAAATAGGGATAGTATTTGAAAGTAAACGATACACTTTAACACCCCTTAAACCCCCCTTCCTTCCCCCTTCTTTCTCTACACAGTGGTGTGAAATGTAGGAGAAGGTACTAGAGAGTTAAAAAAAAAAGAGGGGGAGTAGCAGGTACAAAACAACCGCTCTGAAACGGCTTAAATGTGGTAGTATCGTGTGAAAGATTTTAGGCCAAACGATTTGACATTACGTAAAAGGCGCTCCAATACCCTCCTTCTTATAAATAATTTCGTAACCCCCCCTTTAAAAATTGGAAATCTTTTATAACTAATTATTAATAGTACACCTATTAATAGTATAGTAAATATTAACGTTGAGCTTAAATAAAAAAAATCCTTTTATATTTGTCCTTTGATTATCATTGTATTGTTGTCGTTTCCTTTTACTAAAATAAATTCCTAATTGATTGTGAAAATTAATAAGGTTTCCAAAGACGTAAGTACACATCATTCGAATATCATTTAGTCCTTGTTAACGAATATATAGTTTCTGGCCTTACAGACTATAAATATATATCGCAACGGAACGCGCGAATAGATATATTTCGAATATGTATACGGTATGATATATAATTTTCGGAAGTTTTATCAGGAAACGGAGGGTTATATAGAACCGTATAGCCGCGAAAAAATATTCATAAGCTGTTGAATATTAACGTCCGATATCGTGTTTATTTTTTCAGTATTTTAAAGCGTAATTTTGGTTACTCGTATACTCCTTTAAACCTAAATTATAATATAAACGACGTTATAAATCAATTTTTAAAGCCTACTTATCGTTCGACATTTAGGACCAAAATAAGTAGAAGTATTTATAAACAGCTTTTTAAGCGTCAACGAATGGTAAAAAGCGTGTAAGCGTAAGTTGTTGCCATAAAAAAGCAATAAGGGTTCGGCATATTACGTGAAACAAGTTCGATACTCGTAACGGAGCTGGTTTTATACTCGTTACTCCTATTCGTTTCGATGTCCTACGGTCTATGTAACTTTTAAATAAAAAACGTGATTTTGAATTAAATAAGCTTATGAAAAGGAAACGTAGAAATCTCAACTAATAAACGGGTAAGAAGTAAAGCTTGAGGCAACTAAATGATTTGTCGAAGTATCTGGACGTATTCATAAAAATCTAGATCGTATCGATATAAAATTAGGCATTTTAATCAAAATAAGTAAAAAGCTTCTTAATAAAGATGAGGACGGTAATTTCGAGTATATATTTAGATCATTTGATATAGCTTCAATTATTCTTCAATACCACGTGGCAGTGATATTCAGTACTCGTAAAATAACAGCTTTTACCTCATTTTATAACATAAAGTGTAATAATTGAAACCTATTTATAAAATAGGCGTAAAGACTCGTTTTTATATTTAGTTGATTTATAACGTAATTCAAAACGTTAGGTATTGCGGTATTAAAAAATCATAAAAGCAACTTTGAAGTTATATATATATAACCTATTTACTTAATTAAAACTTACCATTTTAATAGGTTATTTACCAGGAGCGGCCCACTTAAGGTTTATTTCGAATTTTCAAAATACTTTTAATATATTATTTGAGCTCCCTTTCGCTGTTGTCGCCTTTAATATTAGTAATCTATTGTTAAAAATCGTACAATTATTAGTTTAGAAGTGGGTTCAAAGCGGTTAAAATAAGTTGGTTTATATAAAACCGATGGTATTGACCTTTTGAAATATCAAATTCAATGATATAAAAGCTGACTACATATATTACGCGATACTTATTATAAAGTTAACGAAATTTTTTGAAGAATTTATTCAATTTGAAATTTTCAAAGAAGAGTTAAACGTCATTACCCATTCGAAAACTTTTCGAAGGAGAGTGTCACTTATTAGCGGCTTTTTTTATACATTATGACGTAACCACTATTACGGCTTATAAAAACTCTGTAATATTACGGATACTTTAAATGAAATCTTCGGCTTTTATGTATAGTTTCATAACTAGGACGAAGAAAAGTTATATTGGTTACATAAAATCTATTGGTAGGCTTTAGACGTTGCAACGTTGTCGATTCGATTGGTTGAAGTAACAGTAGTATTGCGTGGTCAGATGATGAATATATTGTTCTAGGTTTGGCAGACTGCTAGCCGGTCTGCACTGTAATTACATGGCTAATTGCTTAGCCCGTGCCTTAGAGTGAAGTGTAGCATACTATATTCGACTTACACCCAATGCGGTAAGTCTCTACAAAGTAATACACTTGTAATACAGTCAACCTTACTATAAGTAAAGTTGACCTACTACATTGCATGTAATATTATTCAAACACCGGCGGCTTTTTAGTCTGTGCGCGCATACTAGTGTAGCTAACCAATCTTTTCCGGTTACTACTAAATTACCTCCTCGTTAACTGGCCAGACTCCTATCAATTCCAGTTGACTATCATACTGCATTGCATCTAATTACATTTAAACTAACCCTATTTGACCTTAATTGCTTCGCCGCTTCGAGGTTCGAGTTTATTCACTCTTACAAAAAAGTTTTCCACCATAACCCTTCGCAACTTCAACTATGCCATTTAAATAGATTGTTAGAATAGTATTACATGCAGTGCAGTAGGTCAGCTTCACTGTAAGTAAAGTTAACTGTACTGTAAGTTGAGTGTATTTCTTTATACAGACTTACCGCATTAGGTATAAGTCGAGTGCAGTACACTGCACTTTACTCTAGGACATAGGCCAAGTACTTGGCCATACAAATTACAGTGCAGATCAGCTAGCGGTCTACCAAACCTAAAACAATACATTCACCATCTGACCACGCAATACTACTGTTACTTCAACCAATCGAATGGAGAAAGTTGTAACGTGTAAGGTCTACCAACACTAATTGATGTTTGCCTACCTATTAGGTTAAGCACATATAAGGTAATTAAAAGAAAAGGCTACTTTCTGGTTACGCTTTAGGTTAACAATAGCGAATAAGATAAAGGAAATATTTTCGTAAAAGGGCTCTATTAGTACTGCGTTAGTCTTTAATAGCAAGAAAACAAAGAGGACTTCTTATGTTACATCAGTCCTTAACAGCAATCTGGAAGTTAGCGATGGTATTGTTACTTGAAAACATCAAGAAATCATTATTAATCTGTCTTAAAGAGTGTTAAGATTAACCGATAAAAGTTTTAAACAACAAATTAACAAACGGCTAAGTCAGTACTACTACGGGTATTACTATTATAGAAAAACGACTAAGTCCTACAGCTTACAACAAATAACCTTCGCCCTTTACCACTACCCTTCACTTTTAACCTACATCAACAACGACCTTCGAACTTACCCTTTATACCAAACTTTTGTCTATACTTTACTTTTTTCACTTACCATGTCACTTTAATCGTTAAGTTCGTTTCCATAAGCGAGAACACCGAAAAACACCAAGTTTTGCTAAGAAAGCTAGTTACGAAACCTCTCGCCAAGTCGCCAAGTTTCCACGCAACTTCACATCAAAACACTAAGTCCCTACGCCCAAAGATTATTAAGTATCTTACCTTACACGCCTACCAAGCTCTACATAGTCCGAAACATTAAGGTATCTACCACAAATTCCCACTTCGAAGCCATTACCGATTCTATCAGGAAAAAAGTAATTAAAAGTCTTGGAACTACCTTTATTAAGTACTTCAATAACAACCTTTAAACCCGAGATATCGACGAAAAATTTACGGAGAAACACCTTACCAACTTCGTTGAAAGTTTATCGTTAAGCATAACATCAACTACGAACTCGATCGTGCTTTCCATACGTACCGTAACTTCTTTGATGACTAGATAATGAATATGTAAAAAGCAATTTAAAAAGGGGTCAAGTTAAAGTTTAAGTTGAAACTAGAAAAACGAGGAATACTCGTTTAGGTATAAGGTAATACGAAGTTAACCCAAGCCCTTTTCGACTTGGCTAAACTTAAAAAATGCCCCTAAGACCTACAACCCAAAGGAAAAAACATTGAGGAACCTTATCGCCTTTATACACGATTCAGGGGACCTTCCCTTTAGCCGTAACTAAGTTAAGCCGTTTTACGCATTAATAATAAAAAACCTTGTAACTTTTTCGACACTCTAATACCTTTACGTAACAACGCAGAGTATGCTTTTAACGGTAGAAAAGCGCATAAAGCAATAGCTGTCAATACGGACAGAGGTATTAACGTTAGCGCTTTACACCAATTAATTAAGCAAAATCGTCAAGTTTTTCAAAACCTCTAAATACCCATCGCCTTCTAGCAAGCCCACCACCAAAACCTTTAAAACCCTTTTTCCTTTAAATATACTTACGCGCTCGAACCTACCACATGTCTTATTATAGGACTTTACCCTTCGGGCTAAGTAACTGGCAATTACCCTTAACACCATACCTTGAAACCTCCAAAACTTAAGCCGCTAGAAAATACTAACTAAGTCTAGGATAATGATCGCGACCTTTTTCCAAAACCTGTCAGGATGGTTTATATTAATTATAAGCTAATAACAGACTTCGCCAAAATCTGGCATAAAATAAAAAAATATGAAAGAAAGCCTTATCACCTTCTCGACATTAAGATAATGCTTTTCCTAAATATTTGCAAGTAAATAAAAGTACCGACTTTTAGTTTTTACTTACTATTTCCTAAAATTCTTACAGAGTACGCTAAAGACTATTACCTAACCTTTCTAACAAACGTTACCACGTTTCGTGAGATTTACGATAGCATAAAAGGTCACTTTTAGCACGACGTTCACCTCGCGTAATATTATATAAACTAGGCTACTACGCGGTGAACAATAATAATGGTAAAAATAAAAAGGAGAAATTACCAATGTATATTTTTAATCAAATACTTAACAAGCTGATAATGTTTCAGAAATAAATGAGAAAAGCTCACGTTAGTGAAGCTATACCTCGCGAATAGGTACGGGTAACTATTACGGGCGTTAGTAAGTTCGAATACGCCTTACAATACCCAAATACCACTTGTAAAGGATTTTTTAGCCAGTTACGCTCCTCTCTTACCACTGTAATAACACGTATACTAAACTTGTTCGGTATGTATTTTGAAGCCAACAACTTCCTCAATATAGATAAGAAAAACCTTACAGTAGTTAACTACGGCGACCGTAAATACTTACGTCTATAACGCCTAAGTTCAGGTTTATTAACCTCGGCTCCAAATTAAAGGTAAAACTTAGGTTAGAGTTATTAAGAGTTAAAAGAACCTATTAACCGCAAATACTATCGTTGTGATAATGGTAAGAAATATTGGATTTGTATTAAGACTGGCTATTAGTAAACACGTTACCCCTCCACCGAGCATAACAACACGAAAGTAACTTACCACGTTTAGTACCTTACTACTTCGAAATAAGATTACTTAAACCAGGTTGAAAATATTAAAAGCGATAAGCTAACTAATGCCGCTAATATCTCTAAGCAAATCAAATGGTATAAAGATACAGTTTTTGGCACGATAACGCAATAACTAGCCGACTATACCTTTTTGTACCGTTTAGGTGGTAAAAACACTTACCTTTATCCTAATCATACCCTGAACCTTTTATATACTTTTAAACTTCGCGATCGTTACGCGAATTATATATTTTAAGATATTATACCAAATATTGTGGCAATAAGGTACTTAAAAAAAGGTAATTCGTAGTATATGACACTACGTAGGGAAAGCATCATAGCCACAGAAATCAATCATTACGATATTGGTAAAGCTAAAGTTAGCTTTAGCATAAGTAAAAAACTATCATTATTAAAGACAACGGTAGTTTAAACTATTGTAAAAGCAATTACGTCTTATATCTTTAAATCTCCTACCCTGTTCCTATCTTGCTTAAAAAACTAAAAGACTTTCGGCGTTAACGTTAATATTAACGTAAACGAACTGGTTAAAAACAACCAAAGGTTTTTACTCGCCTTTAAATAGAGGTACTTGTGGTTTTATTTTTAAGGCCCGGAAATTGTAGTATTAAACCTGATAGAGTCGAAGATACGTTAATTACACCGGTGCTTTAACTATCCAACTATTAATAGGCTGTACAAAGTCCTAGAGTTCACAAGACATAACGATATGGAATACTTTACCCTAAAAGCTATTAAAAGGCTTTCCCACTATTACCAAATATATACTTAAACCCTCCAAAGATTTAAGTTTACATTAAAAAACGATAAGGACTTTAGCTGTAAGATTTTTATTAATGTATTTTACCTAAATAACATGCCTTTTTTTTACATCGTTATCTCCATAACTTCTTTTCATAGAGCTAAGTTTTTCAAGCCCCTTTCGACAAAAGATACGTGTAAAAAGTTAAAGATGCTATAAATTAACACGCACCTGGCATAATTCAACGTCGTAGTTAATAATACAGATACCAACTTTGCGATGGTGAAGTTCTAGGAAAATACTAAGATAATAGGTATCTAGTATAAAAAGGTACCTGTTAAAGCCTACTAAAGCATTAGAAAGTTTAAAAAGGTACACGCTTTACTTCGCCAAACGTATGATATCCTTATGTTGGAAATTGGAAGTTTGACAGATCTGGAGGCACGCTTATAAATGACATTGAAAGGCTTAAACTACAATATTGACCCTGACGGCCTAATGTTAACGCTACTGGTTTTTGAAGTGTATCCATGTCTGACAAGTGAATCTCTGCCCTTGGCAAATACTTAGAAATTTGCTACGGCTTACAGCAAAGCTTTAAGGGAACTGCAAAGGGAATCGGCACGCCGTTAAGTTAATAATGCCCTTAATACCAAAAACGGACCTATAATAATCGACGGGCTTGCTTTACTATTGTAAACTAAAGTCCTCATGTGTCTGAAAACGGGCAAATAAAAGGGACTATATAATATATTAAGTATTGGAAATATTTAAATAATTGTTAAAATTACTAACGATTCTGTATCTTTCCAAATCACCTAGAATAAGCCTTACGTTAAGGTTACTGTTGATGAAAACCTTTGAGTTGAACAACTGAGTTAACACGAACTTCCCCTACCTGTTATCAAAAAGTTAATAAAACGTTACTGGCGTGAATGACCTCCGAAAAAGAGGAATGTTAAAGAGAAAGAATACACATCGGGTTGAATTTACAATACTATTTAAATAAGTAAAAAGAGAGAAGGATAACTAAACTTTATTAATAAAGCTTAATGTATAAGAGATTATTAGGACATTCGGTAAACCTTTTAAGGAAATAGATAAGGTCGAAATCGATAGCCCGTTGACTCGAAGTGTAGTACTATTTATACTGAAAGCTAACTTTAACTTTTAAAACCTAAACATTACAATTTTTAAATCGAGGATTATCCACGAAGTTAAGAATAAAACCACGAGGCGGCCTTATAAAAAGTACGGTTAATTGCTTAAGGATACGATGATAAAGGAAAAGACTAGATTTTCACGTAATCGTTAACGATCCAAAAGATTAACTAACGCTTGGTATTTGTTTTGGTAATAAATTTACTAACTAAGACTAATAGCTACTTTACACTTAATAGCCTCAATATTACGTAAGTCTTTATACAGTTAATAACAGATTTACAGCGAATTATATTATTGGAACTTTTATAGGAACTTTGTGTCGTTTACTTACCAAAAGCGGTAATTCAGTATATAAAACCACTGTATAAATTAGCTTAGGTAGTCGTAATTTGATTTTCAACTTATCAATCGTACTTTAAATCTGGCTAACGATAAAGTCTTGAATATACGATCCGTATTTATGAGTAATGTAAAAAAAAACTTCGTCATAGTAGGTATATAAACTAATAATACCCTTTTTATTGGAACGACTAGCTTTATAACATAGGAATAACAAGTAATCGATGACTTTAAGTTTTGAAATTGTGAGCAAAAAATGACGTTAACGGAAAATAAATAATTTTACTTTAACAGATCGTTAATCTGTATACTTGGTATTAATACCGGCTTAAGTTTTGCTAAAAGACCTATAACGATATTTTTACTACAATCAATAAGATTGATAAAGCCAGAGCTTAACGGTACTTAGAATAACGTATAAGCTATAGTTATATTGTCAATTTATGCCCATCGAAATCCTTATACCACTTATTCATTACGATATAAACACAAATATCAATGGATGAATACTTTAATCGATTAAACAAAAGGCTGGAGTAGCAAATACGGAATTTAGACTGCGTGATTAATATTGTATTAATCGAAATTTCAAAGGCTAAGTTAATAATTTTTACGGACGTGTTCTTTGTAAATAACACAGATTTGTCTTTACAAATCGGCTTTTTAATAACCCTTGCCAACGAAGATAGGCAGGAAAATCAGTTTAATATCACTGGTAACCTAATTTACTAAACCTCCATTAAGTGTAAGAGGATTACACGAAATGTGCTAACTTTAAAAGTTTACGGCATAATAGCGGGCTTTGAAGTAAGTATGGTGTTATGAAAAACCCTTAACCTTATCACCAAGCAGCTAAAAATTCCCTTTATCCTTGTAGTAATTTATACCAACTTAAAGAGTTTCTTCGAATACCTGTTAAAACTTAAAACTACCAGCGAAAAGCGCTTAATAATCGACGTAATAACATTTCTTAAAGCCTACGAAAAGATGGGTATTAAGGAGTTCTGATGGATCGATGGTAAAGATAATCCTACAGATACCATAATAAAGGTTACGCTAAACAAAACACTAAAAAGGTTAGTAAATAGTAACAATCTAACTATACGTATCGAGGGCTATGTAGATAAGTCGTCCAAATTACGTGACGGCGGATAAAGATATACTGACAAATTGAAAGACTACTAGGAGATTAATGGTAATTTGTTTAAGTGGCACAGTTGAAGTTTCGAAGGGTGGTAGCAAAAGAATTTTTTTGTAGGAGTTAATAAACCAGAACATTGGAGCAGCGGAGGAATTGAGGTCAAATAAGGTTAATTTACATACAATAGGGTGTAATATAGTATGGAAGTCAATTGAAATGAACAAGGGGTACGAGGCCGCTGTTTAATGCTAACCAGAAAAGATTAGTCAGCTACACTAGCGTACACGCGCATAAACTAAAAAGCCGCCAGTGTTAGAATAGTATTACATGTATTGTAATAATTTAACTTTACTGTAAGTAAAGTTAACTATATTGCAAGTTGAGTATATTGCTTTGTGCGGACTTACCGCATTAGGTGTAAGTTGAGTACAGTATACTGCATTTCATTTTAGGGCATAGGCCAAGAATTTGGCCATATAAATTACTGTGCAAACCAGCTAGCGGTCTACCAAACCTAGAACAATACATCCACCATTTGACCAGGCAATACTACTGTTACTTCAACCAATCTAATCGACAACTTTGCAATGTCTAAGGCCTACCAACATAGATTACTTTTATTAATATCAATCTCCTGGCAATATTCCAGTCTGCCAACATATCTCTGTCCACCGTTACGTGATTTTGACTTTCCGGGAGACCTATTTACGTAGCCTTCAATACGTATAGTTAGCTTGTTACTGTCTACAAACTTTTCCAATACTTTGTTTAGCGTGACCTTCGTCATGGCATCTGAAGGATTATCTTTGCCATCGATTTATTGGAACTCCTCAATCTTCCTCCTTTCGTAGGCTTTATGGAGTGTTATTATGTCGATTACCAGGCGTTTTGCGCTAGTAATTCTGATATTTAATAAGCATTCTAAAAAGCGCTTTAAGTTGGTATAAATTACCACCAGGATCGGAGAAATCCGTAACTACTTCTTAACGTAGTTCAGAGTCTCCTACAATATTCTTCCTACATTGAAGCCCATTATTATAACGTAAATCTCCGAAGCGAGTACACTTCGTGTAATCTTTTTACACTTAATAGAGGTTTGATGGATCAGGTTACCGATAATACCAAACTGATCTTCCCGATTATCTTCGTTGACAAGGGTTATTAAAAAACCGATCTGTAAAGATAAGTCGGTATTATTTAGAAAAGACCCGTCCGTGAAAATCATTAGCTTTTCCCTTAAAAAGTCGATTAGCACCATATTGATCCCGTAGTCCAGGTTTCGTATTTATTATTCCAACCTTTTATTTAACCGATTAACGTCTTTATTTTTTATTTTTTATGCCTATTCTGTAATAAATAAGTTGTATAAAGATTTTGGTTAGTATAAAGTGGCAATATAACTACCTTGTATATGTTATTTCAAATATTATTAAACTCCAACCTTATTAATTTTATTGATTATAGTAAAAAATAACGCCCTAGCGCTTTTAGAGAAAGTTTCAGCCGATATTAATACCAAATATACGAATTAACGATTTATTAAAATGAAATTAATTATTATTCGTTAACTTCGTTACCAAATCATAATTCCAAAACTTAAAGTTCTTGATTACTTATTATTTCTATATTATAAAGCCAACCGTTTCGACGAAAATGGTATCGTTAATCTTACTTTTTATTATACCAAAGTCATTTTTTACGTTATCAATGAGTAAGAGTCGTATATTGAAGACTTTATTACTAACTAAGCTTTAAAGTTCGATTGATAGATTAAAAGTTAGTAAATGTTTACCTTAACTAATTCATATAGTAGTTTAACATACAATGTTACCGTTTTTGGTAGGTAAATAGTGTAGAGTTCCTATAGTAGTTTCAATAGTATAATCCGTTATAAATCCATTGTTAATTATATGTAAGTTTACGTAATATTACGGTTATTGAATGTAAATTTATCCTTAATCTTAATGAGTAAACTTATTACTAAAGCAATTAATAAACGCTAACTGATCTTTTAAATAATTAGCGACTGCGTAAGGATTTAGCTTTTACCTTTATTGCTGTATCCTTAAGCGATTAATCGTAATTTTTTATACAGCCATCCCGTGGTTTTACCTTTGTCCTTGTAAATAATCCTCGACTAAAAAATAGTAACGTTTGGATTGTAAAAATTAAAATTAACTTTCGGTACAAATTATACCATACCTTGAATTAGTAAACTATCGATTTCAACCCCGTCGTTTTTTTAAAAAAGTTTACTGAAAGTCTTAATAATCTTTTATACCCTAAGTTTTACTATTAAGTTTTCGTTATCCTTTTTTTTTATTTACCTAAGTAGTATTGTAAATACGGCCTAGTGTTATTCCTTCTTTTTAAGATGTCTCTTTTTCAGGAGTTGTTTGCGTCGACGGCTTTTTATTAACTTATCGATAACGGGTAGAGAAGGTTTGTATTAACTCGGTCGTTAAATTGAAAGTTCTTTATAGTTATTAGCCTTAATATAAAGCTTAACCTGAGTAATTCGAAAAAATATAAGGTGGTTAGTAGTTTTAATATTTACTTTAGAGTTTGCGATACTCAATATCTTATATGGCCCCTCTTATTTACCCGATTTCCGCCATAAGAAAACTTTACTTTGCAATGGTAAAGCAAGTAGGTTTATTGTTATAGGCTGGTTTCTGGTATTAAAAGCGTTATTAACCTGGCAGTGTGTTTATTCCCTTTGCAATTTCTTTAAAGCTTTACTATAAGTTGCAGTAAGTTTTTAAGTATTTTTCGAGGGCAGAGATTCACTCTTTAGGCTTAGGTATGCTCCAAAGACTAGTAACGTTAATACCAGGCCGTCAGGGCATACGGTATTATTAAGGCCTTTTACTGCTATCTGTAAACGTGACTCCGAATCCATAAAACTTCTAATTTTCAACATAAGGATGTTATACATTTGGAGAAGTAGGGCGTATACTCTTTTAGCCTTTCTAATACTTTAATAGGCTTTTACAGATACCTATATACACTCAATACCATTATTTAAATATCTTTTTAAAACTTCGCCGTTGTAAAGTTAGTACCAGCATTATGGACAACGATGTTAGGTGGGTTTAGGTATGTGTTAATTCAAAGTATCCTTAACGTTTTCAACGTATCTTTTACCGAAAATAACTTGAAAAACGTAACTTTGTAAAAGGAGGTTACGAAGTTCATAACGTATAAAATAAACTTATTATTTAAGTAAAATATATTAATGAAAATCTTGTAGATAAAGTCCTTGTCGTTTTTTAGTATAAATTTAAATCATCAATGGGCTTAGGTAACCGTTAAACAGTGGTGACAAAGCTTTTTAATTACTTTGAGGGTAAAGTGTTTCACATTATAATATTTTACGGACTTCAGGACTTTATATAATTTATTAACAATTGGGTAGTTAAAACGCTAGTATATTGAATGTACTTCCGGCTTCGTCAAGTTGAACACTACTACTTCCGGACCTTAAATATAAAACCATAAATACCCTCAATTAAAGGCGAGTGAAAACCTTTGGCCGTTTTTAACCAACCCATTTACGTTAACTTCCACGTTAATGCCGAGGGATTTTATATTCTTTAAGCAAAGTAAAAGAGTAATAGGGGATTTAAGGATATAAAACGTAATTATTACTATAACAATTCGAATTACCTTTATCCCTAGTAACTATAGTTATTCGCCTAGTTTAAAGTTAACGTTAGCCTTATTAATATCGTAACGGTTAATTTTAATAACTATAATTCTTTTCCTTCGTAATATTATATACTGTGAATATCCTTTTATTAAATATATTACCGCCCTAATATCTGGCATAATACCTTAAAACATGTGGTCTGCTTAATAATTACGAAGGTTAAAGGTATACAAGGGGTCAGGTGTATAATTGAAGCAAAAGTAAAAGTCTTTACCACCTAAACGATATAAAAAAGCATAGTCGGTTAATTATTAGGCTACATAATCAAAATTAATATCTTCGTACCACTTAATTTACCTAGAGGCGTTAACCGCATCAGTTAACTTATCGCTTTTAATATTTATAACCTAGTTCAAGTAATCTTATTCCGAAATAATTAGGCATTGGACGTGATATACTACTTTCTTACTGTTACGCTCGACAGAAGAGTGGGGAGTTAACTAATAGCCGGCCTTACCATAAATCCAACATCTCTTACTATTATCACGACGATAATACTTATTGTTAATAAATCTGCCTAAATCTCATTAGTGTTAACGTAGGTGTTATTTCAAATTTGGGGTTAAGGTTAATAAACCTAATTCTGGGCGTTGTAGACGCCCGTATTTACGATCGATGTAATTAACTATCGTAAATTATTTCTTATCCACGTTAAAGAAGTTACTGACTTGTGAATACATACCAAACAAGTTTAGTATACGTGCTATTATAGTAGTAAACGAAAAACGTAATTGGCTAAAAAAGCCTTTATAGGTAGTATTTAGGCGTTATAAGGCGTATTCAAACTTACTAACGCCTGTAACAACTACCCGTACCTATTTGCAAAGTGTAGCTTTACTAACGTAGGTCTTTTCTATTGATTTTTGACATATTATTAATTTGGTAAGTATTTAATTGAAAACATTTATTAGTAATTCCTCCTCTTTTTTCTTTACTATTATTATAGTTTATTTTGTAGTAGTCGAATTTATATGATATTACGTAAGGTGGATATCGTACTCGAAATAGCTCTTTATATTATCATAAATATCGCGAAAAATGGTGATATTCGTTAGGAAGGTTAAGTAATAGTCTTTGGCATAACCTATAAGGTTTTTAAGAAATAGTACATGAAAACCAAAAGGTAAAACCTCCATCTACTTATAAATATTTAGGAAAGGTATTATCTTAATATCGAGAAGGTTATAAGGTTTTACGTTATACTTTTTCATGTTATCCCAAATCTTAGCGAAATACGTTATCAATTTTTAATTAATATTAACTATCTTAATAGGTTTTATAGGAAGGTTTAGATAATTATCTTAGGTCTAGTTAATGTTTTTTAACGGTTTAAATTTTAAAGGTTTCGAAACCTAGTATTAAGGGTAATTACTAGTCGCTTAACCCAAAGGGTAAAGTCTTATAGTAAAACCTATAGTAAGTTCGCGCGCGTAGGTGTATCTAAATGGAAAATATTTTTAAGGATTTTAGTGGTAAACTTACTAGAAGATGATAAGTACTTAAAGGTTTTGAGAAAGCTGGTGATCTTACTTAATTGACTGGTATAAAGCGTTAAAGTTAATACCTCTGGCCGCGTTAACAACTGTTATTTTATGCGCTTTTCTACCGCTAAGAGCGTACTCCGCGTTATTACGTAGTAGTACTAAATTCCCGAGCAGGTTAACATGTTCCTTATTGCCAGCGCGTAAAAAGGCTTAACTTAACTAAGGGTAGATTAGAGGTTCTTTGGAACGTGTATATAGGAGTTAGGATCCATTAACGTCTTTCTCTTTTCCTTAAAGATCTTAAAAATCAAGGTTTTGAAAGTGTTTTTAAGGCTAGGCCAAGTCGACAAGTTTCTGTATCAACTTCTTAATACCCTTTGATGGTATATAGACTCATTATCATTTAAGTTCGGCTTTAACTCTTAACTTAACCTCTTTTTAAACTAAGTTTTACATATGAATAGTTAAGTTGCCGAAAAGGCTACAAAAGTTGTTAAAGACGTGGTCAAGATCTTTAGTATTGCTATGTTCGACGATATAATAGCCGATAAAGTTGGTAAGTTGTTTTTCTGTTAATTTTTCGTCAATATCCAACGCCCAAAGGTTTTTGTCGTAAAACTTGGTAAAGGAAGTTCCGAGGGCGTTAATTCTCCTCTAAATCTCTGGGGTAGGTGCTATCTTAAGGTTCAGGGTGATGTAGGACTTGGTAAGGCGTATATAGTAAAGAACTTAGTGATCTTAAGTGTAAAGACTTGGTGTTTTGGCATAAAGTCGCGTGAAAACTTGGCGACTTGGCATGAGATCGTGTAACATGACTTTCTCAGCGTAATTTGTTGTTTAGCTTAAAGCAGCGAACTTAACGATTGAAGTGATGTAGGGAGTGGAAAAAAAAAAGTAAAGTAGGGTAAAGGTTTGATATAAAGGTTAAAGTTGAAGATCGTTATTGGTAATAGAAGTTAAAGGTGAAGGGCGAAAGTTATTGTTTTGGTTGTTTGGTGTAGGGACTTAGTCGTTTTTCTTGTAGTAATAATACCTGTAGTAGTACTAACTTAACCGTTTGACAACTTTCCGTATGTAATGATCACACTAAATACCTGTGAGTATATAGAAGGTGTCAGAGGATTTATGTTATCAAGAAGGTAGCAAAGGTGCTGAGTGAATAATATCGTAAATGTGCAAGTAATGATCAAAAGCCGTGAGGCTATTCAAATATGTAGACTGAATACTTAGATTGACAGCTGAAGAGCTATGAAGGAAATGCTATCTATGTGGTGATAACCGTGTCTTTTTATCCTATGGCCTTCATACTATCTTTAGTACTGGATTGTTTAGATCGCGTTGCTATCCTAATAATTCATCGGCTAATCCTAACCCTGAGTTGCTTACATAAGAGATGCTCCTTACTTGATGTGTTGGACATCAGGCTCTTAATAGTGCAGCCGATCGCTGGCCTGTTTCGTGACCTGCAATTGGTTTTTGGGTTATAATACCGTACTGTAAGACTTCTAATAATTAATCTCAATGTTGTTCTTTAAAAAGGATTAATAAAGATTTGTTAGTGTTTTCGATAACGATACTATCGCTAAATCTCAGATTGTCATTGTAAGACTGATATAGCCTTGAAGTCTTTCTGTTTTCCTGCTGTTGTGAGACTGAAATAGTACTAATAAAGGCCTTTTACAAAAATCTTTCCTTTATCTTAACCGCCGTAGCTGTAAAGTGTAACTGGAAAGTAACTTATTCTTCTACTTAACTTATCTGTGCTTAACCTAGCAGGTAAAAACTAATCAGTATTGGTAGGCCTTAGACGTTACAACGTTGTCGATTCGATTGGTCGAAATAATAGTAGTATTACGTGGTCAGATGGTGCATGTATTGTTCTAGGTTTGGCAGACCGCTAGCTGGTCTGCACTTGTAATTTGTGTGGTCAATTGCTTGGCCCGTGCCCTAGAGTGAAGTGTAGTATACTGCACTTGACTTACGTACAATGCGGTAAGTCTCCACAAAGCAATACACTTGAAATACAGTTAACTTTATTGTAGGTAAAGTTAACCTACTTCACTGTATGTAATATTATTCCAACAAAATCGATATAATAACCGTATGTTATAACAATAGGTTAATACCGATAATAATCGTATACTTATTATTAAGCGCTAATTGATTACCGGGTAATGAACGTATTTAGTCGAATTAGGTATAAGAGATGAAGACACGTAAGTATATTAGGATCTTTTAATGAACGTATTTAGTCGCACCGTTAGTTTCGGGGTAAAAAGTAGTGTTTACACGTTATCCCACCCTTATTGAGTCGTAAAATCGTTTTTAAAACACACTGGTATAATTTGACTAGGTTACAAATCATAGTATAAGGAAATTCGTAAAATTATAAATAATAGTTTTAAAACCATTCCGTATAAGCTTTAATGTTTATAGTAATTATAATTTTAAAGGTAAAAGTTTTACTTGAAGGATTCATAATGAATATAAGGGAATATAAGTTGCTAGTGCGTTTTTAAAGTAAGTTAATTATTAAGTCGATAAAAAGTTTATTTCGAATCAGTTTATAAACCAAAAGGTGTTCAATAAGTTCTTTTCAACGGTATATTGAGTAAGTTATATATTTATCAATATCGTAATTTCGGTTAAAACGGTGTATTATACGGTGTAAATCTGTTTAAAATCATGTCCTCAAAAGGATAATAATAATAGTGTAGCGACCTGGTGACTAATAATTAGTAAATCGTAAGTAATTCATATGAACGCAGTAATAAAAATATTGTAAATATGTATTCAGATACGGTTATGGAATGGTAGAACCCTATCGTCGTTTACTAAACATTTCGAATTTGAAACTTTAAGTATTTAATCGTCGTCGATACGAATATTAACAGGAAAACTCCAGTCTCCTATACTTATTATACGAATTAGTCGGCGGTAAGTAGTATTGCGGGTAATAACGACGTTTTAATACCTTTCAAAGTTAATATTCGTAAAAAGCTTACGACCTTTCGAAATGGATTAGCCCCTGACGGCTAATCGAGAGATATACGTGCGTAAAAGCAGTTCGTAAATAACCTATTCGGGTCGTAAAAGCTACAGTTTCCGGTTTAAAAGGCGCAAGTCAGAAAAACCTTTGAAAATATTTTAGTTTCGCTGTAATAAAGTATTTGGTTTGTTGGAATAGCAGTCAAATGCAGTGCAGTCAAGTCAACTTTACTTGCAATAAAGTTAATTATATGAACTAAAAATTGACTGTAGTTTCTGGGACTGCACTACAAGTGCAGTGTAGTAGGTACCCACTTCAAAGTAGGACACAAGCCAAAGCATTTAGCCATAAAAATTAATGTTTAGATTAGCTAGCGGTCTGCCATACTTAGAACTCACACATTCAAAACAACAATATCAACGCAGCACCAGTTACTTCAATCAAAGTAATTCTAATGGACTAGGTTGCAACAATAAAAGCCTACTAACAAGTTTATATATAGCTTACTACCTTATTGTAGAATAATTAAAAACAAAATTATGAAAGAAATTTAAACCAACGAATATATCGTTTAGAAAGTCTTTGTGTAATTATAGAGTATTTTAAGTTTTGATAATTTGTAAAAATCGTTAACTAGTGTGCTATACCCCAATGCTCTACGTTCTATATTTTTAAGTAAATTATAATCCCGAATAATTGCTTCTCATAAATTTTGTAATTATATTCAACGAACTATAAACCAAGAAAGTTATACGTTATCATGCGTAGATTACCGCAGTTGTCGCGTTGAAATGAAAAGATATTTAAATTTTAATCAAAATAATCCACTATGAAAAATGTACTGCGGTTGGGATTCCATTAGATAAATACGAGTTCAAAAAGAAAGCTACACTTAAGCCGTTCAAAAGCGGCTTTTTCTTCGGGTACCTAACAAAAGAGAACATTTTTTTTGGGTTAGTTGAATTGAGGGCCAAATAAGTATAAAATAGTCGTGAATAAAATACTAGTAAAAGTTAACGATTTCAAGTAAACTTCTTACTCTTAAGACTAATGTGGGGGCATCCTATTCCCGGATGACGCGTGGCTTTTCTGGATTTATATGGATGTCAATACCAACCTCGATAATAAATCTTAGGTATTTGGTCTTTTAAATGATGAATTTATACTTGAACATAATGAGGTTAAATTTCGCGGAATTTAAAGCTTTAAGGACTTGCTTCACTTTAGCGTTACAATTGTTAAAGATACCGTTTAAGTATATAAGTATATCGTTGAGGTAGGTAAAACAAAACATATTCAAAATGCGTAGACCGAATTATTAATATAAAGTTAAAAGAAAACCGGTGTACCAAAGTAACCGAGGAGTGTGAAAGGTTATTGAAAAATATAAAATATATGCAAAACGCGGTTTTTTACTCGTTTTTCTTCTTAATATGGAGTTTAATAAAAAGAGGCTTTTATATTTAATTTATTAAACTACTCAAGTTAAGAGATATTTACAATTCCTTTTAATGAATGAAAGCAGATAATAATTGGCCCTCGTAATATCATTATGTTGACGGTAATCGATATAAAAACGTAAGCTTCACTCGAGTTTTTGAACGAAAAGTATCGGAGTACTTGCTAAAAAGCTATTCGTTCGAATATAGCTTTAGTCGAGTGATTTGATTAAAGTTTCTTGTAATACAAGGAGCTCATTTTACGATATGCCGTATAACAAGCTCTAAGAAACCTTGAAAAGTTGGCTGTAATTATCGTTATAAAAGAAAATTTCGTAATCAGTTTCAGAGTGGTAAGGGGATAATTTATTTTGGAAGACTTTGTTAAATAAAGGGACGAGTTCTTGTTGGATCGTCGGGAAGTTTGTTTTCAATGGAAAAGAGTAGTTTTAGGACGAGTGTTTTATAAATATTTTCGAGAGAGACATTAGCAAGCCATATGGTAATAGTTCGGTCCTTATAGGCTTTTCTTTAAATGGCGTAAGATGTGGTGAAACCAACCCCTTTAGGCGCATTTTATATAAATTCGAACCTTACTTTTTAAACGCGATAGTTACCCGTTCGTTCCAAAACCAATATAAACTTTAAAACGGTGTAAATTACTTATTAGTATTTCATTCAAGGTTTATTCAAAATAACATTTTATTATAAGTAAGATATGATATATGTTTATATCCGGTAACGATATTTATTAAGATCGATATTTAAAATGGTTAAAAAAGAAATAAGTTGTAAAGCGGAACTGTGTGTGTAATACGTGGCTTCGCCGAATTGTCGGGGTAAAATAGGTATACGCAGTAACTTTAAACGGGTAGTATACTACTTACTCATAGTGTGATAACATTTATAGCATATATTTATTAAAGTATAGAAAAAATGAATGAAATTATAAAGTAAATTACTATAAAAAGGGTGCTTCTTCAACATTTAAACGGAGTTATCGGGTTGAATTAAAGTTTTCCAACCCCTATATACAATTATATATATGAGTTACGGTTTTTATTTTAAAGGTTAATGAGATTTTCAGCTGAAGTAAGGTAAATTTCTATAATAAAGTTAATACGGATCGCAAAATAGCTTACGAATATATAATACTAATTCGGGTAGATGGTGTTTACCAAATTCTATAGGTAGATCAACTTAATTACTTCGTTTAAAACATTTCTTCAATTTCATGTAAACTTGCGTAATATTTCCAAGTTTAAAGCGTAAGTTATAAGGGGTACCTAAACATCTTTGTCCTTACATCAACTTTCTTGGCATATATGCACGAACCACCTTGTTAAGAAGGGTAGTGGGCCTACACTGTAGACCCTAACAGTGTCCACTTTCGAGAAAAAATTTCAGGTCCAATGTAAAAGGACTAAGTCCAGAGCTGTCGCACAAGGTGGTTGGATTTTATCTATAAACCTCGATGAGAAGAGAAAGTAGAAGTTCCTGCTAGGGAGCTATTATGGAGCTAAGATGATACAACCTCCAGTTAGATGACGTGTGGAAGCGTGTCCCCATGCGACTTCCTTCTTGCTTCAAAGTATCGTAAAAGCGTGTAGAACTACCATGGTTGGATCCCTATTAATGCTAGCTAGGTACTAACTTGTAACATCATTCCTAAAGACACCCCCCCCCCCTTCTATCCTCCTTTTCCCCTCTTCTCTTTTTTCTTCTTTGTTATATGCGGTGTAACAAGTATGAAAGAGGGAAAACTCGCCTTTCAAAACATCTTAATATTATTTTAAAGACGTTAGGCTGGAATGTTACATAAAAGGTATCCTAACACCTCCCATATAAATAACCTCTAAGCTTTAATTTCAAACCAAAAGTTTTTCTCCTCCCTTAATACTAAACCTTTAACCTTTCGTATAATATGAAGTTTTACAACCTTTTTTACCATTAATATTAACACTTCAATCTTGAATATAATACTAATATTATAGCCTTTTTAGTTATTAGTATTATAGTATCGGCTTAATATAATAAGTTTCTTTTTACGTTCGTTTCATAATTCATACGATAAATTCTCAAGTCGTTGCTAAAGTTAACAATGTCATTAAAGATGTAGGCTAATTACTTTGAAGTTATTTGGTTCTTATTAACGAATATAAAATTTCTTCCCCTACAGTCCATTAATTTATATACCACCAGATTCCAGAAGTAAACGAATTTCGAATACTTTTATAAAATGACGTATAACCCGAGGAAATTCTGTTAGAAAACCTAAGATAGGTAATCCAAATAGTTGTGAGGAATCAATTAATATACGATTAAATATTGGTAGTCAATATGGTTTTTACTCCGTCGGAGCGATAAGCCGTAAATTTAACTGTTTTTATACGCCCTAATATTAAAATAATAATATAAACAAAGCGGTAAAAAGCTGTTTCAGATGTATTTAGCGTTTAATTTTTAGGATCAAAGTAGGTTTCGGCTTTTATATACCTGTTTGTAAATGTTAATGAGCTGCTAAAAAGCGTATAATCCTAGGTAGTCGTTATGAAAAAGGTTATAAAATGCGTTGTATTATATAACGAAAAGTAAATACCCAGGGCGGGGCGGGTTTATCCCCGCCACCCTTGTACGTTCTGGTAGCTTACAGGTTATACAACTGATAAATAAGGAATATAATACTTAAGTAAGTTTTTTGTAAAAAGGTAAAAACGTAGAAAACGCGGTGAACGAGCGGTTAAAAAACGTTATTAAAAGCGATATAAAAGCTTGTTAAGGTTTCGAAGCGTATTAATATTAAGTTAATTCATATAAATACCAAGTTAAATAAGCTGGTTGAAATATGAAAAAAACTGTTAGGTAAGGAATTAAACCAGTAGTTTAATGATATGTTCGAATAGGCTTTATTGTCGTCGTTTGGTTTTCTGTTTTTATTAATACTCATACATTTGTTAATTACCCGTTTGTTAACGGCTTATACGACGTTTTACTTCGTAAAGTGAAATACAAATATTATACCTACCTTCAGGTTAGGTGTAAGAGCCCGTTGTTATATTTAGATAATTAGTAACTTAACTCCTAAGTATTCAATGTCATGGTGTTAAAAAAATTTAAAAGCGGCGTTCAATTTAAATTTGTATAATTTTTCTATTGAACTAAAATCTGCTGTTTTGGCAGGTTATAAAGTCGAATACGTCCGAATTAAGGTTTAATACAAGCCCGTAATATATTTTCGACGTGCTATTTCGGTTTCGCTTCGCTGACGCTGAGAATAACATTTACAACTTACGATTGAAAGTCTCGAGTTCGTTAATTAAAAAGAGAATTCAACGCAATTTATACGAATTAATTTATATAAAATCAGGGATATTTCTCGTTCGGTACATCTAGTTGAATAATATAAAAGTCCATTATACGTGTTACTCAGTATTTGTCGTAAAATTAACCAAACTTTTGAAAAAATTCATTTGACATATAGTTTTTTTTTTAAAAAAAGTTAAAAGTCATTACCGATCCGAAAACATTATAAAGGGAATTGCTGCTTATTAGTATCTTTTTGTTATAAGTTATTACGTAACCGCTATTATAGCTTATACGAATTTTATAACTTTTCGAATATATTAAATAAAGTTTTCAGCCTTGACGTATAATATCGTAACCGGAACGAAAAAGAGTTATACCGGTTATATAAAATCGACGAAGTAACCACAGGTTATAAAAAACGTGTTAATACCAATGGTAATCGCATATTTATGATTTATCGTTAATTGATAGTTAGGTAATAAACGCCTTCAATTAAAATAGGTATAAACGACGAAATAACGTAAATACGTTCAAAGTTTTTCATTTATACGTTCGATTATACCGTCGGTTTCGGTGAAAAAATAATATTTCAACGCTATTTTACCTTAGTTAGGTTATAAAGTAGTTTTTAAAACCCAATGGTCTAATTTTAATTACGGTCGTTAATAATGTAACGATCATACTAAATACCTGTAAGTATGTAGATGGTGTTAGAGGGTTTATGTTATCAAGAAGGTAGCAGAGGTGCTGAGTGAACAATATTGCAACCGTGCAAGTAATGATCAAAAGCTGTAAGGCTATTTAGAATACACTGAGACTGAATACTTAGATTGACAACTGAAGAGCTATAAAGGAAATACTATCTATAAAGTAATGGCCGTATCCTTATATCCTATAGCCTTTATACCATTCTCAGTAATGGACCACTAAAGTCGATGTTGCTTCCTTCGGTCCCAATGTTGTCAACTGGACTGCGGGTAGTCCTGTTGATCCAAACCCTAACCCTGCGTGCTTAATAATAGAGATCACTAGCTTAATATGTTGGACATCAGGCTTCTGATGGCGTAGCAGACCGTTGGCCTATTACATGACCTGCAGTTGGTTATTGAGTTATAACAAATAAGTATATGGAGAAATCTATAAAATAGCTAATAACAGCTTAGAAACCGCTTCGTATAAGTTTTAATGTTTATAATAGTTATGGCTTCAAGGGTAACGATTTTCTTTCAGAGATTTATAATAACTATAAGGTAGTGTAGGTCGTTAGTATATTTTTAGGGTAAGTTCATTATAAAGTCGACAAAAAGTTCGTTTTAAAGCCGTTCGAAAACCAGGAGGGGTTTGAAAAGCCTTTTCCAACGGTATATATAATATTTTATACGCTTACAAACGTTATAATTACGGTAAAAACAGCGTATCGCACGATGTAAATAGAGTTAAAAATACATTTTGAAAAAATAGTAATAATAACGTCGTAACTCAGGTAATCGGTAAAAAGTAAATTATAGGTAACTTAAATTAACGTAGTAATAAGTGACTCGTAAACAGGTATTTAAATACAGTTGCGAAACCATAAAACCTTATCGTTATTTATTAAGTATTCCGAAATCGAAACCTTTAACGTATAATCGTCGTCGGTACAAATAGTAAATATCGGCCACTTATCTACATCACGCATACTAGTCGAAGGTAGTTAATATCTCATATAATAACGAAGTTTTAATGACTTTAAAGGTCTACGTTAGTAAAAAGTTTACTGCTTTTCGAAAAAAATTGTTAACTATAGTTAACCAGGAAATATACATACGCGGAAACAATTCGTGAGCAATTTATTCGAAACTTAATACTTGAAGTTTTCGACCTAAAAAACGTAAATCTGAAAAGCCTTTGGAAATATTTTAGTTTCGTTGTAATAACGTATCAGACTGCTTATGATGTACCGCTTTATCATAAATTAACCGAAAACAGAGTTACGAAAAGCGTTCAAACCAATGCATTTATCATTCAAAGAGCTTTCGTGTAGTTATGAAGTACTTTAAGTTCTTATAATTTATCAAAATCTTAAATGGGTATACCGATCCCCGAATCTCCGCGTTCCAAGTTTTGAAATAGCTTATAATTACGAATAACTTATAATCGTAAATTTCCTAATTATATTCGACAAGAAATAAACTACGAGAGTAATACTTTACTAGACGTAGGTTACCGTAGTCTTCGCGTTAAAAAGGACAGTCTTTTAAGTCCTCATTAAAATAATCGGCTTTTGAAAACGTATCGTGGTCAAGATTCTATTAAACAGATATAAATTCAGAGAAAAAAACTATTTTCAAATTGTTTAAAAGTGGTTTTTTCCCTCGTGCCCCTAACTGAATGAAGTGCCATTACGGGTTAACCGAAGTAATGGTTTTATAATTGTTGAATAATCGCGGATAAAATGCTGGTAAAAGTTCGCGATTTAAAAAAACCCTTGTATTTTTAAAACCGCCCTAAAAGTTGCTTATTCCCCGATAACGCGTAACTTCTCTGCGTTTATACATATATTAACGTTAACTTCGATAACCAATAACAAATACTTTGTTTCAAACGTCGAATTCATATTTAAAAATATTTAGGTTAAGTTTCGCAACGTTTAAAACGTTAAAGATTTATTTAACCTTAACTATTAAGTTATTGAAAGTACTATTAAAGTAAACAAAAACATTTTCGAGGTAAGTGAAGTCAAAAATATCGAGGAAAAGGTATAACGAATTATTAATATACCGTTAAAAGGTTACAGGGGAACTAAACAAGCCGAAAGGGGTAATAAACGATTAGAAAAATAAGAAACGCATACGAAATGCAGTTTTCCATTCGTCTTCCTTCTTGATACAGAGCTTGTAAAAAACAGTTTTAATATCTAACTTAGTAAATTATTTAAATTATAGAATATTCGCGAATGTATTTTTAATGAAGGAAAGCGAATAATAATCCGTTTTTGTAATAATATTAAATTGGCGGTAATTGATATAGAAACGTAATCTACCTTCGGGTTTTGAAATTAAAAGTATAAAGGCACCCATTAAAAATTTATTCGTTCGAATATAACCTTTATCAAATAAGTCGATTAACGTTTGATGTAATATAAGGAGTGTCTTACGCGATATGCCGTATGAAGAGCTTTATGGGACTTTAAAGGGTTAGATTTAATTATCGGTATAAAGGATGATTTCGTAATTTATTTCGGAACGGTAAAGAGATAGTTTATTATTAAGGGCTTTATAGAATAAGGGGGCCAATTTATTCAGGTTGGAGGGAAGTTTATCGCAAACGGAAAAAAATGGTTTCGTGACGAATACTTTAGTAATATTTTCTAAGAAAACGACAGAAAACCGCGTAATAACGGCTCGATCCCTACGAGTCTTTCGTAAAATAACGTAAAATGTAACAACGCCGACACTTTTCGGCGTTTTCTAAACTGGCACAAACCTCTTCTTTCAAACGCGATAGTTACCGGTTCAGTCAAAAAGTAACATATACTTTGGAGCGTCATAAATAATCTGTTATTATTTTATTTAAAGTCTACCTCAAATAATGTTATACTTCAAAATGGGGACTATATAAGCTTTTATCCAATAACGGTATTTATTAAAATCGATATTTAAAAATGTTATGAAGGAAATAAGTCGTAGGGAAAAAACGGATATGTAATATCTAACTTCGCCGAATCGTTGCAATAGAATGGAAAAATTCGATAGCTTTAAGAGATTTGCAAATTATTTACTCGTAACTTTATAATATTTTTGACCTATATTTACTTAAAAGTGGATAAAACAAATGAAATGATAAAGTAAATGTACTATAAACGGGAAACTATTTAAAAATTCAAACGGACTTACCGAATCAAATTGAAGTTTTGCTAATTCTTATTTACAATTACATATAAGAGTTACACTTTTCCCTGCTTAAAGTCGATAATAATTTCAGCTAATAAAAGATAAATCCTTATAACAGCTTTGGCGTTAAATCCGCTCGGACGTTACGCTGGATCCCACGAGTATGTACAAATAAGGTAGCTATCTGTGCTGTAATGTAAGTATAACCCGAGGTTTTTACGGCGGGAAAGTTCCGAGTGGTTAACCTAAACGGCGCGTCCCTTAAAAACGGCACAAAAGGCGCTTACGCCAATTATAATAATATCGCTTTGGCTATCTCGAGCGGACGCGTCGTTACTATTATTTCTACCACATAAAATTCACCTAATATTAATAATAATAATACCTCCGTGAAAAATACGGAAGTTATAAAAGCGTTCGTTGATAAGTAAAATACAGGCGACCTATTTGGTATAATCTACAGGTTTATCGAAAGGAAGTAACGTATTAACGAGTATATTATTAATAGTTTTCTTTAAAATAGCGAGTTTAGCAACGAATTTCTAATCTATATCGCCAACTTTCGCAAATAATACCTTCTAAACATTGAAAAAACGTAAAATCGTTCGCGAATTCCCTATTTTATAATCGTAAACCGAGCGATAACTGCTCTAGCCGCGTTAGAGTCGTAATAATAGGTACAGAATATAGCTATAAAAATATTAGAGTTGCTAATACCACTGTCACTTTCGCGGGCATAATGGCTTTCCATAATAATTTTCACGAAACCTTTCAATTATTAAAAAAATAAGGTCAAATTAATCTTTTTAACACTATTAAACATCCGGTCTCATCGTAACTTACGTATCTTCGTAACTCTTTATATCGAAAATCGTAATTTAATACTAGAAAACTTAACCTACTAATAAAATATTTACGTTTAAGTCGTTAACGCCTGTTAAAAGAAGCTCCATCATCGTAATCGAAGTTAAAAAGGTTCGAGTCTTCGTTATTTGAGATGCTAACATAGTCTCTGGTAAAAAATAGTATAAATATAATGTTGTTCGTAACGTATGTAGAGGAAACCTCCTAAGAGGGAAATGTCCCGAGGACGTAGGCGTAACGGTAACTTAGAATTTTCGGATTATATTCTTTAAAGCGTTCAATACGTTGTTACTTCTTTATTTTAAATATAAAACGTTCTTTCGAACGGCTCAATACCGCTTAATAAGTTCTATATGTGTGGTGTTGGTAAAACGTTCGTATTAATCTATAAGGTAATTTTATCAATCCGTTGAAGCGTTCTCAAGCTATTCCTTAATGAGTGCATCGAAAAATCACTTTAGAATCTAGGGGTCAAAATTTAGTAAGTCGGAAAATAATAATATGACCCTAAGCAATAGCCGCTAAAATAATAATAAAACACCTTCGAAAAGGAATCAAAGTTTATATATAAAGGGAATTAAGCCGGAGCTATTGCTTAAAGTAGTCGGATTTCGTTTATAAACCTCGAAAAGGAGAAAAAGAAGAAATCCCTATTAGGGAACTGCTGTAAAGCTAAAATGGTGCAACCCACAGTTATATAACGTGTAGAAGCATATCCTTATGCAGTTTCCTCCCTATTCTAGAGCATCGAAAGAGCGTATAGAAATACTAGAGTAGGATTCTTGGTAATACTAGCCAGGCATTAGCCTACAATATCCAGCCGCTTCTAATACCATTACTTTACATGTATTCTATTTTACCACAACATTATTAATCGGCTTAATCACCATTTTAATCTTTTCTGGCGACCCCTTTTTGGCTATAAAGATCATCGTCGGCCCGGCATACCGCTCGTATAGCGGTTTATTCAGAGAATAGTTCTTACAACAAGCGATTCCATCTCTCGCTACTTGTGACAAAGAAGCCCTTCAGACATGAATTTACACACTATAATTTTAATGAAATTTGCGCTTCAAGTTTTAGAAAAGAAATTTATTATAAGCGCTTTCATTTGACGGCTCTATTTATTTATTTATTTATTTATTTTTGAGTCGTCGCCATGCACAGCGGCGCCTCGTCTATTTAGTGGAGCCTTTAAACTTGGGCTTGCACTACAACTGCAATTGCATTGCAAGTTTGATTCTTTTTACGTTTTAAGGTTTTTAAAAAATATTTTTATTATAAGCGCTCGCACTTAGAGGCCTTATTTATTTATTTATCTATCTTTAAGCCATCATACTCTATACCGGTACCCCACCTATTCAACGGGGCCTTCGAATTTACTTTAGATGTATTTAGCTGTCTACAAAAGACTTTTTCCGGTATACTACCCGCTTAGTAGTGTACTCTTTTATGATTCTTTACACTTTTTAGGCCTACGGTCCCTGGCAAAAAGGTGGCTCGGATCGTAATTTTTCCACCGAGTTATAAAGTACTTCCTTCACCGAGTTACGAAGTATATTTTTACCACCGCCATTTGATTTTATTCCAGATATATGTGTTCTATTCTTTTTAATATCTTAGGGCTATCAGATCCTCAGTACGAGTAAGTGTCGAGCGGGGACTGAAATAGCCGCATAACACGGCGCGGCTAAGACTATAGTTTTAACGCCCGTTTTTACGTGTTTCTTAGTTGTGGAGTAACCTTAAAGCCTTGATTGGAAGGGTAGCTTAAGGTTCAATTTCGGGTATATATTTTTTATGCTTTTTTGTTTTTTAAATAAAAGTTGTAACGTTAGATTTTTCTTACAAGTAAATTTGGTAAAAATCTCTATTCGATACAATTTGAAGGTCCTACCCTCTTTTATGTGGCACACGCACAATCTTATACAACTATAAACCATATTTGTATAGCCTCTTAGTTTATCCTACGTAGTAAGGATCAATACAGTTAATTAAAAGACTCTAACAACATTCAACACCTACCTACAAAACATTATCCGAAAATTAGCCACAGATGTATAGGATTAGATTTAAAACCTTGTTTAGGATTTTAACGAATTATAAGGAATTAACGTATTTGTCTTCGCTATGTTTAATCTCGGAACGTTAGACTGAATGGGCAAAACTTCTTTGAATTTTCAAATATTATTTACGTTATCGGTTAACGACCTAAATCATTTGTCTAAATATATCAACCCGCCGATTTTAAAATGTTCTAAAGTTAAGGAGCGCCGCGCGCGAGTTATTTAACCCATTTTCATTTTTATATTAAATATAACAGTAATAGATTTTTATATTATAGAAACGTAGATTAGGACGTGATATAGAGATAAATTTGTTAAAATAAAAGCCTAGTTATTAAATCGTAAAACATGTACTCCTAGAAAACGCCGGATGATTACGGGGTATCGGTATTAGCGAAATCGCTTCAGGCCCGACCCGTGCCCACGTTGCCAACTATAATAATACTGGGGGATACCGGGACATCGGCGGTTATAATATCGTCGCGAGCCGAGCCCGCATTAAGTTCGTTGACTTCATTCATATTAAATGAATACCTTATCTTTGGGCCAAATACTTTTATGAAATTATAAAATTAAAAAGTAACGAACGACCCGTTATACGAAATTCGCTTATTAACAATTATCGAGGAGGTTAAATGCTTTATGGTCAAGGTAAATTATTCGATAGAAATTACGGATTATAGAATCGACTTGGGGAATACGTTATATTACCGTAATTAATTATAGTTATCGAACAAAAAATCATTCATAATAACGATCTTATAATAAAGCTATCATTTGTTTATCATACGTCATCAGGGTAAAAACAGTTTTTTTCGACTATTATCATAGTATTATGATTAAAATAGGATACTCGTAAATATTCGACTTTTATATTAAATATATACGTAATATAACGGTATGAAGCTTCATAGTATTTTACGATAAAGCATTTTTAACCCTTTTTATTCAAAAAGTTATTAGTCTTCAATTTTCATCGACTTCATAGTTGACTTATTAATCATTGACAGCGGTTTTCGATATTTGCTAATTTCTACAAATCGTTTATTTAAGTTTATTTAACCCGAGGCTGTGTAGTCCATTACTGCCGAAACGCGTATTAAACGCTTTGGAACATAGAATAGCAATTTTATAGATTTCCGGTCTCTATTATTAGCGATTAAGAATAGGATTAGGTAAACGCATCTTAAATAAACTTATATTTTTGAGAAAGGTTCAATACCTTTTATAGACGGAATAATTTTTCAAAATAAATAACAATATAAAAATAGTAAATTAGAAGCTTTCAAAATATTAAGAAATTATCTTTATCTTTTTGTAATATAATTGATCATTTCATTTCATGACTTTTTAATTTGTAATAAATAATCAAAATCTGACGGTTACCAGATTTTATTTAAATCGAATAATTAATGAGTATAGAATATCACTTAAACTTAAGGTAAATTTTGATTTAAAATCATTAAATAATTCGGCGGGATAAGGATTTGCGTTTTTAATATTTTTACGCGAAGGTATAATGTTAGTTCAGGTAATGATGATATATATTTATCAAAAGAAAAAAATAATGATGAATTGTTAACAACGTTTAGCGAATTGATATAATGTAAATGAATATGATTAATTGAAATTACGTACTATTAAAATCTATTGTTTAAGTAAAAATCTCTATTAACTATATCATTATTACTAGTCCGTTGATGTTTTAAACCCATTAAATATTGTATTGAATCTTTTTTTAAAAAATAATCTATATTTAATATAAATTTTGTTTAGTATTTGGTTACGAATCCTTTTCCCTTATAGATATCCAATATTTGTCCGAAACCAATACTAATTATTAACGATGAAGAGAAGAGTGTATATAAGAAATTTAAAATTTAGAATATTTTAATGACGAGAAAGGAACGGGGTGGCCTCCGTTATATTTTGATTAAGTAAGAGTGGTGATATAAACCGGAGTAGAAGTTATTCAAAATTATTAGTTTATGATGACCTTAAATAAATTCGAAGCCAAATAACAGGATGCTCAGTTTTATAATAACCAGGTATTTCAACATCGGCGTTAAATAAGTTTTAAGTAACTTGCATTCGGCAAATCGTCTTTACTTTTACAATGATATACTATTAATGAAAAAGATGCAAAATTTATCATTTTTATAAAATAATACGATATATAGGACTAGTTATATGTTACCAGACTTTTTTGGATAAGTATCCGACCGTTAAATAGCTTTTATCACGATTTATTAAACTTTACTTATTAATTATCGATATTTTCATCCGGGTCTTCCGAATAATAGCGCTGTTAATATTGAAAACCTTATTAAGACTAGTTTCAAATATTGGAAAAGGCTGGTAAAAGCGGAAGGTAGGGTATGGAGTGGGTATTAGGTAACGTCGATAACGGTTATTCACAAAAAACGGAGTGGGTATTCAATGAAGCCGATGATAACGGATAACGTTAAACGGGGCGAGTATTGAACAGGTTTAATGACGGCGGATAACGCGGGGTGGGGCGGTGAAAAAGACGCTTTAAACAAGATACTAAAGATTACAACATATTATTTTAAGCTTAAACGATACGGTTGATATGGGTATGATTGTTAGCCTATTTACAATCGGCTTGGTTACTTTGTTTTTAATTAAACTTAAAAAAAATAAAATACGAGTCAATAAAATTCTTTTACGGTTAAGCCTTAGATGTCGTTCATAACGTTTAATAGGCTGTAAATTATATTCGTGATGAAGAATATAGCTTACGTATTTATATTATTCTGATTATTTAGATTGAATTTAAGAGAGGACATACGACGGATATTAAAAAGGACCGGCGTCAAAATATTTCGTATTAATATACGGTTAGTTAAGGGAGTTATATTATAATAAGTAAACAAAATAGTCGATTACAATGGGGGAGCTTTAAATATAACGGGTCTGAAAGGAAAAAACAACGGGAATGTATAGTAAAAGAGGTAATAACTTATACACCCAGAACAGTAAGGACTGTTTAAACTTAGAAGATATCGTAAAGCTTGCAGGAATAGTTAACTAATTCGGAAAAAGCGGAAGTAAAACCGGGTTTATAACCCGAGATATCATTTTACCGTTTATAAACGAGGAATGAAATATTATTACCGTTTTCAAGAGGTATGACCAATTACTTTAATAGGGCGTATAAGCCAAACAAGGCTATAAGTAAACTTATTTCCTAAATACATTATAGAAAGGTATTAATTTACAGTTGAGATTTTAATTAAATTGATTTTTAGAGTTACCATATTATAAAATTTTTGATAAATACAACATCCTTAGGTATAATAGATATAGATAAAATAAAACGTACTTTCAAATGAAAAATCGAATAATATATATTATACAGGTATTTTTTCCTATAATAAGGGAAGTTTACTTTCGTTTTCATTATTATTAAGGATAAAGAGATCGTATACAATGCTAAGGAGCTATGAAATATAATTAGAGATAAGGTATTAGATTATAAAGGAGCGGTATACTTTATGAGGCGTCTAATGATTATTATTAAAAGCGTTAATAACAGTATAATTTAGGCCGAAACCGTTTAAGATTTTTACTATATCGATAAAAGAAAGTTACTAGAATATAAAACGTTAAAGTGTAAATAAGGGTTAGAATGATGATCAAAATAAGATAATTATAGAAAAGGCTATTATAAGAGATATAACATGAACGAGTAATATAAAAGTGAAATGATTAAATTTAAAAAGAGATTTGAAAAGTTATAATAAAGGCCGTATTTATAAGTATAAATGGATCGAAATCTGTAAGGGTTATATATTATATAGAACGGTATAAGGCGCATTATATAACGTCAGCATCTTAGGGTTAAAACGGTTAATAAGTTATATAGTACGTTATAGAAGAGCGATATAATGCATCGGCAGCTTAATGTTAAACTGATTTAAATATTATACGGCACTTTGAAGGGCGCGTTATATGATACTGATAGCCTGGGGTTAAAACAGCCGATAAGTTATATAATACGTTAAAGGGGTGTATTATACAGCGCCGGTGGCTTATAGTTAAACCGGTTTAAACGTTATATAATACGTTAAAGAATACGTTATATTTCGTCGGCGGCTTAAAGTTAAACCGGTCGATACATTATACGAAACGTTAAAAAGTACGTTATAAACTCGTGTCCAGCTCGTGCTCGGCTCGCGTATTAGGCAGGTACAGCCTATAATTTATGTTTAACTAACGAAATACCCCAGCCCTTACGGTATTTCATAAAAGAAGGGGTATATGTAATGATCACACTAAATACCCGAGAGTAAATAGAAGGTGTCAGGGGGTTTATGTTAGCAGTAAGGTAGCAGAGGTAACAAAAGTGCAATATCAGAAGATATTTGTTCGTGCTGTAGAATAATCACTAGCCGTTAGGCTATTCAGGTGTATAGACTGAATACTTAGATTGACAACTGAAGAGCTATGAAGGAAATACWATCTATGTGGTGCTGACCGTGTTCTTATATCTCTATCCTTCATACCGTCTTTAGTACTAGACCGCTGGAGTCGCTGTCGGTCCCATCGGTCCTGTATAATCGACTGGACCGCTGTCGGTCCCATCGGTCCTTCCCTGTCCGGGGTTGCTGACATAAGAGAAGTTCTCCGCCTGATGTGTTGGACTTCAGGCTTCTCAGTGGCGCAGTTACATACTGGCCCATTTCTTAACCGAACCGCTGTCTGGGTTATAACAGTATATTATAAATTTAGGCCATTATCTATTAAATATTTAGGTTACGTAATTATATACGTAATGTGATATATAATACCCGGTTCGGGCTCGATTCAGATCTTGTCTCGGCGTAGTCCTCATATAACATATGCGAGGATACGTAACGAGTGATGTATTCACTATGGCCATAATCTCTATATGGAGGAACACTATAGCCTCTTATAGTCTTCCGCCTGTATCTCAATAGTAAATTCTATTTGGCAACTACTTAGCTTACTATCATAGGTTGAACCATAGCAGAATATTATATGGAGGAGAACTTTTGATTTGTCTAGTTCAAATGAGTTGCGGTGCAATAACCATTCGAAACAGTTAGAAGTTAGTAATGTTTTTCGTTTGGGACCCATTAAGCAATTACAAGTTGCGCGTAAAACGTAAATATTCGCTAATCTAACAAACTCTTTTCCTCTCAATATCTAAAAATAAGGATGTTTTTTTACGAGTTCATCGTATAAAAGGGTCTATAATCATCGAATTGTTCCAAAAGGATTATCGGTAAAAATAAGTGAAACAAAATGATCCACGTATTTTCAACACATAGTTAACATCTATTCATCCCTGGATATCGCTTAGCTTTTTCAGGTGTATCGTCTCTTGACTGTGTCTATAACATTAAATCTTTAATATTCGATATTTTAAACATTGAACTTGTATTTGAATATATTGTGGTTGAACTACCTCTCATTATAAACGTTTAACACCTCTTCAAGCTTAAAGTTGTAATTATCAAAAGTATAATTCAAATAAATAGATATATCGTTGAAGGAATAAAGGTCAATGATATTGAGATATAGACGTAAAAATACATTAATATATCATTGAAATATAGTTCCTATTTTGAGATGGCTACAAGGCGTATCTAGTTATATAAAAAGACAAAAACGAATAAGAAACGCGGTTATCGAAATATTACTTTCATTAATATTAAATTTACAAAATTCGGTTCAGATATTAAGTTTAGGGAATCATTCAACCCGTGAAAAATTAACAAATATTTTGAAGTAAAGATAATGAATTAAGATCAGTCTTTATAACTTCATTAAATAGTCAGTAATTAAACCAATATTATGGGTCTCCTCTAGAGTTTTGAATGAAAGCTATGGGGGTACCCATTGAAAATTAATTTACTTAAGTATAGTATTGATTTGGTAATTCCGTTCACGTTTTTTTTTTTTTTCGCATAATCCGGAACTTTCCCTATCACATTTCGTATAATAGGTCCTAATTGGCTTTTATAAGCCGTTCTAAATCTTTTGTTTTAAATATTGATTTTGTAATCAGTTTTTAAGAGGGAAAGAAGGAAAATATTGTTTAAGCTTTTCTGAAATAAGGGTGTTAATATTTTCCATATATGCAAAAGTTCATGGTCAATGGTAATAAATTATTTTGAGTTGAAATATCTGGAGAATGTTCGAGAAATATAGATATGAATTACGTTATAATAACATAGTCTTTATAAATTTTTATTAGTTTCATTTAGCCTTAAACCTTTGATTCTTTTAACGGTGGCAACTTACTCATGTAATACGTAGTATATGCTTTAAATTAAAGTATAATACCAGTCTTCCTTTCATTTATAACTTATCCAATCTAATGATGTTCTATAAATAACGAAGAAAATGATTCTATATACTATATTTATACTTATGAAAGTACGTTTTTCAAAATTTCATTCAGGAAATCAAGTTTGATACGATAACAGTAATGCATTGAGTATCTTCTTTATAAATTTAACGTAATATTAAAATATGTAATAACTTCAATGTTTGGTTAAGCCACTTATTATCGAAGTTGTACCATTTATAGACCATATAGAATAAGATATTGATGAAATAAGGAACATTATGGATTAAATTTTTTAGAACTAAAAAGCTAATTATATTTTGTAAATAGGCTACCAAATCGATTTAAATCTTCTTAACATTTATACGAGACTATATATAATAGCTATACCTTTTTCATTTAAAAAAGGCAATAAGATTATCGTAAGTAATTAGGCGAACTCTGGTATTAGTTTTGGTATTGGAATTGCTTAGATATTGAGTAGAATCTAAATAATGTATTTAAGATAGATAGTTATCTATATTGTACCTTAGGTATCAATTGTTTTTAATAGCCTAAAAATTAGTTTATTTAACCTAAGTATCACTTCGTATAATATTGATATGAAAAGTGTTTTTATTCGTTATTATAATATCCCCCTATTTATTGCGTACGGATATAAAATTAAGGATTTTCTTTTTGCTATAATTACCTCCGATATAGGCGTTGTCATTATTATTATCATTTGTATCATTTCTATCGCTGCCGTCATAATTATATCGGGTATAAAAACAGTTCAGCTGTTTTTCGGTAAGCTAAATCCAAATAAACTATTCCTTATATTTCTTGGTAAATAGAAAAGGAGTAACGAGCTTCATATCGAACTTTTCAAAAAATATCGCCAGCTATAGCTCATAAAGCTATCTAAATTTAAAAAAAATTATAATAATATTTAGAAATACTTTATTTCAAATTTATTAACCAAACGATAATAGCATATATTTTGTTTCAATTTTAGTATTAGACATAGAGTATTATTATAAAATCATTATCATTGTTGTAGTTGCCGTTGCTATTTTGAATATAATTACTTTTTATGACGGTTTTAATCATTCCTTCAATTATTTAGAAGGGTTATAAAATCTTTTTATACCAATAATTATTTATCTTTATGTTGTTCAAACGTTATCGTAACCTATTATACGGGAAAGCGTAGTTCTATGTCGATAAACGTTACCAGAAAATCAAGGGATTCGCTTTTACCTCATTTATAATTAATGTTTTTTGACTAATCGTTAAGTTTATAATCAAAATCAGAGGAATTCAAAGTTTATCGTTATCAAGCAACTCGAAACTGCTTTTTGTAAGGAGCGACGTAAAAGTTATTAAAATGTTATTTATGAAATCGGTGTCTTATATAAATTACACAGCGACAACTTTTTCTAAGGCGAAGGGTATTTGGTTAAATGTATCGGTAACGAATTTAGACTACCAGATCATATTTATAAGTATAATTCATATATTTACTTTTTATTGTTATGTAGGTATATGTTCTTTGTGAATGTTGTAGTTTTGTTCGATAAGTTCCATTTGTAAGGTTTTAGTGAACCATTTAGATTGAACAATTGAATTATTCTATTACGCGGCTAAGGCTTCTTATAATTGATCTTAAATGCGCGCGTCAAGATTCTACTTTATAGTTTCAAGATTTGAAATCGGATTATCGAAAGACATAGGTTTAACTGATAACTATTCGAGAACATGTAAAACTATCTGAAATGTAAAGATAGAGAATTATTTGTAAAGAAACTTCATTATAGTTGATGTTTAAGGTCGTCGGATACTATTTGTAATCATCCATTAAAATAGAAAAAAAGTCTCTACTATAGAGTTGCTATGGCGCCGGTGTAATAAGGCGTAGCTTTGTCACGTGACTGGTCTGGTGGCGTAGACATGGAAAGGAGCATCGTAGGAACATCATAGAAGCGTGGTAATTGCCAGGCCTAGATCCCTGGCGACCACTAGGGCAGGCACCAGCCTATGACATTTACGTTCTACGCTATCTATCCTATCGAATGTACCTTGCTTTGTAATCGAAGTCGTTTAAGTGTTTGAAGTTAGATTCGTTGATGTAAAACGATAGTTGCTGTCGTGGTTGTAATTATCATCAAATAATCGAGTTAAAATACTAATTCAATTGATTTGGGTAAAGAAAGGAAACAAAGCTTCGCTGGCATCAAGCCATGACAAATTCTCAATTTGGACAAGCATGAATCTTGGAGAGCGTGATAAAACTGAGAATGATCGAATATAACAGCCAAATAGTTGGTGTAGTTAAGTGGAAAAGAATGCAGCGAAAAGGCAGTGAAGTGAGGTGTAAAAAACGGCATGTTCCAAAACTTTTCATTATTGGAAATGGGCTACTGTTAGGAATACAGTAGAAAGCCTGAGGGTCACTAACAAAAGCGGGTGCATTGTTCGTGCACTCGTGCCACAGAGAAATTTCACAGGAGAGAGTTGTAATTCAATGTCAACAGATATAAGAAACAAAGAATACAAAACAGTTCATCCTGGTATCCAAAGAAAAATCAATATCTCTCACCCACAACTCATTAATTCCTCCTTCCATTTAGACATATATTCCTGAAATCCGCCGTGACACAAAACACGTTTTTATACTTCTCTTCCCGTCCTTCCTGGCTTTGCAAGTCCAGTCTTCCCATACCATCGTCATTATTTCCATGGCAATAGATCTTTGATGTTGACATTCTTGAATCCAACCGGGTTACAAAACCTCCTCTCCATTCCCAAGGCGTGGTTGGTATCGATATCAAATCGGAAATCAGGGTCATGGCACTTTCGGTCTTTGTCACACAACACCACAGTGTAGGTGTGTGCAAAACGAGAGTGCTCCTCCTTGCATCGGTCAAGTTCGACAGTAATTGTTTGCGGAACGTATGTTAAATCTGCGTATCCCCAATTCTCGGTATCATGTTCGAATGTTTTCGTTTGCGGAGAGTAACAGGATTGCCGTATGCCAGCCAGGGTGAGATTCTGTTTGTCCGCCATGGCCTTAACAGTGTCACCGAGGGTGAAAGTGATGGAAGATTTTTCTTTGTTTGGTGGCTCACGAAGCGTGATGCACTTTTCATCACTAGTCGTCGAAAATTTAGTTTTGTGTTCTGTGGACAAGAAGCTAAGAGTGGCAAGAACAGGGACAACAGCTAGTTGCGCAAAGGATATCGTCGCAAATGCAACAACAATGAGAAGGTTAGGGAGAAACATATTGGCTTGGGGAGTGGGCAAAGTTGGCTTAGGGAGCTATGTTGATGAAAAATGGGTGCAGGATGCGTGCCTTGTTGGGACAATATATAGTCCAGCCAAATCTTCACAAAGCATTCAATGGCAGGCACTATGGAGCATGAGGAAACGCAGATCGGGGGTTGACGTGACCCTACCCGATGGTCACATTGACCATGGGTAAACAAATAGATCCCTCATAGACCAATGTAAAGCCATCATCAGCATACGTCGCGTCGTATCATGAATCCCCTCGTCATCACGAACTTTTTTTGTTTCATTACTCACATGGAGCCAATAGGGCTATGGTAGGACAACTATTTAGAGCTACATACTTTTGAGTATAACAATTGTAAAGCGATTCAACAGGGCAGGGCCTTGGACTCGGTGTTTCAACAGTTGAAAGAAGTAATCATGACAGGAGAAGATAGCTCCACTGTTTGGCGGGGTAATCATTACGAGAATAGATATCTCCATAGGAGCTATTAAACCCCACCTTAAAAGCACCACCTCGCCAAAGCTTTACAAGCTTCACATGAGTAGTAAATCAAAAACCAAAAAAAAAAAAAATATTAATAGATAACATAGTAGTACTCTTCATATCATTTGTGGGCACGATTGTAATATTGGTAGCGAACAGTACACGTCTAATGTTAGTAGCTAAAAATATAAAACCAATATTCTGAAGTAACGTGACGCACCGCAAATAGTAGGGATCGACTAAACAATGTTTATTCGAACCAGACAAACGTTGGTTTGGTCGATAAAAAAAGATAAAAAAAAAGTTGCGCGATTGTTTGGTTCGACCGTACTATACTCAGTAAAGCTCCTCCACGCGCTTACACTAACAAGATGTTGCCCTCAGCCCTTCAAACCTCTCCTTCTTGCCTCAACATAATTTTGACCCCAACTCGAGCGTCTGGCTGACTCTGACTTTGCACCAAAATGCCAGTGTGCAGATTTGGAGGAAGCTGACTGGGTTGAACTCGTGAGTTCCTACCTAAACCTCTTTGAAAACGCCAATAGCCGCCACGCCTACATGAAGCTGGAAGGCGAGCGGAAAGTTATATTTGAAAAGGCGGTAATACTTTCGCTCGAGGCACGGTGGTAGGCACGAAGCGTGGGTGAAAAGACGAAGCATTGGCCTAAATTGACCGCCGTAACAGGCTTAATTGCCGGTTGGGCTACAAATGACCTGTTGGGTAGGAATTTGTGTATGTAAATCCTTGTTTGTTTCTTTATAACTGAATGTTTGGTTGAAGGCAACCAAGCGAAATAAAAAAACAAACGTGGTTGGTTTAGGTCGATTTTCAGCGGGTAAGCACAAAGCAGGTGCTGCAATATATTCCCTTTGCCAAGTCTCCTCGCACGCATCCTGTTGCCTGAGTAGCCCTTTTTTTCTGTAACAAATCCTTCCTCATATGTGGCACTAAAGGTGTGTTTCAAGTCAACGGACAATATGATTTTATTCACTAGAATCGGTTGTGGCCAACTTGTTTCTGGACTTCGGTTTTCTCTCGTTACCGGGTCCAAACTACCTAGGTGCACCAACCCACAACCTTTGCCGCGCATTAGATGCAAGGATGATACTCAAACCTTATATACATAAAACTATCAATTCCATTCAAAGAAGTTGAAGATTTCCCTTTTTTGTAAGATTCAGCCTGTTACTCTGATATTGCACAAGAGTCTTAATGTTTGGCATTGAAGACGTCTCCAAACGAGGCCATAGGCGCAATAACTTCCATCGATTTGAATTAGATATAAGGTTTAGTAGCATCTTTTCCATCCACTAAATCTTCCAGTACGTATCAAGTTGCCGGGGTAACCCTTATTTATGTGAACAACCCTTTTCTATCTGTTGTACTAAAGGTGTCTTTGAAGTATAACATGGGACACAACAAAGAAAACGACTTCAACTGGAAATTTATTTGTTTCAACTACTGGACAATACACATACACATACCCAAAACGTCAGCCTTTACAACCTGATTGATATCTTATTTTCGAGTTTTTCTCCTCTCCGCTTTTCCTTTCCACTTGAATTTCCCAGGAATAGGATACGTAATCCTACTTGGCATGGCTAAATAAAATCGTCCATATCATGTGCACATGGTCTTCTACGCACCCACCTCAGCAGGCAACTGACAAGGATTTTTTTTCTACGATACCATGGTAGAAGTGAAGTCTATTTTCTCACACATACCCCCCAATCAATCTGTATGGCGACTTTGTTGACATAATCGGCTTTGCAAACGAACCCATTAACGAAGGTCTATACTTACCGTGCATTGAGTACATAGCCAATTTTCGACTCAAAACTTCAACTTGTTTAGTCCCTGACAAATAAATGCAGTTCTTCAAGCTATATTTTTGTTATCCAGTCATTATTTCACAAATATTTCCCGAAACGAAACATTAAGAAATCTATCTCAAAATACTATAACGCATTAGGTTACCACTATATATGTATTATATTATTTGTACAACTTTACATGTTATCACGTACAATTACCGAAATGTACAGGCTTTATATGCTTTTTTCATAACTGTTTACTATAGGATTCAAGCATCTTTTGGATGAATACAATGAATTTTAAGATCAAACCTTATCCGAGGTAAAAATCGAAGTTGTTATAAGTAAATATCTTTAATACCTTTGTGCACTATGAACAATTATAGTATTATAAGATAATTGAGTACGGTATGGTCCAGCAAGCAGCTTGTTACGCTACCTCTATTCAATTTGTACTCTTCTAATGATATACATTAATACGCCTTTATTAATATTCATCACCACTTAGACTAACTTGCATCATCTATAACAAGCTATTGTTTTTATTCCATTTTGTTACTCTTTAATTTACGAGCATTTGTCAATTATGGTAACTTACCACTTTTTATCTTTAATTAATTAGCTCTTTTCTTTTTTTGGAGTTACTGTCACGTCTAAATTCAATTAATTAAACACATTATATTCCACGTTTCAATACAGTTTTCAACGTTTTATAACGGTAAACAACATGTACGTCCTCTTGAAATATAGGACAAATATAGTAATAACCGAAAAAAAGAGCAAATATTAACTTTCTTCATTAATCAACCCCGTATAATAACTTCTATCTAGTCTATCATCTATCTCAATTAACAAAACACAATTATTTACCCTATTCAAACATATTCTCTAACTTTTCTACGCGGTAAAACATTCGGCCTTCTCCTGAAACGTAAATAAACATATAATAATAGCCGTAAGTAAAAGAGTAAGAACTAATACCATCAATTAACAATATCCTTAAAATTACTTTGAGCTACTCTATCTTCGATATTAATTAATTGAACTCGTTAAATGCATTTTCTAAATATAGTTCTTGGCTTTTTTCTAGTGGTAACAAGAGCGACTATACCCCTAAAAGAGAAAATAAGGATATTGTAACAACCGTAAAGAAGTGCGTAAAAACTATAGAAAAATTTAGATTAATAGGAGAAAAGAAAGGTATGAAAATAAAAGGTCTCCGAATTATGTTATACGTATTTACAAGACCGATAAGATGCGTTATCGCGCGCAAATATAAGTATATAATTGTACCTAACGTACAACTAAGAATAAACTTGCCGACTAAGTATATAGTCTAGTAGATGACTATATGTACAATAGTCAACTTGATATAATGAGGCTATTTGTTGGTATGAGTTTAGTCCTAACATGAAGCCTATATATAGTAGAAAGAGATCAGCTAACGAGATGCTCATTCTCCACTCTCTTTGTCTTCATGAAATATAAAGATAATATTCAGTCTTCCCATACCGTTTTCTATTCGACAAAAAGCCTTCACATTTGTTTTGAATTCCTTATATTTCTCTGATTCACGTTATTAAATTATAATTCATTAAATCCGTTTTCTCATCGCTTTACAACAACTTTTTTCGAACTCGCGATTTTTTTCGTAGAAAATAATCTTCGACAAGACTTTAGCTCAAAGAAAAGACTCTATCTCTTCTATCTTTACCCTTAAACTTTCATGTTACTATCAACTAGCTTTTTTGCAAATGTTTTGCTTCTCTTTCTCTTAAGACTATCTACTTCTTTACAGACACTAAACAAAATAAAACGCTATCCAATAATTTATTAGCGCAGGCATTCCCAACGATCTGATCTTTTTCTTCAACTGAGCTCGATTATAGAATCTCTCTCTTCTTTCGAACTTTGGCAATTTCTGTCCAAAATTTCAATAACAAGTATAAATCCCGCCCAGCTTTGGCTTCACTAAGCTTTTTTTGGCAATTCTATTTAATAGATTAGTATATTGATCCCCCCCTTCTATAATCCTGAAAGAATTATAAATGAATAATAACGGTTTATATGTATCATTCATACAGAAAGTATATGAGGAGGTTCTAGATAATTGAAAAAGTAGAAGTAAGTTGCGTTTTTATATTGATATTTGGTGCTGGCTTTAAGAACGCTCTATGGCAGCATTTATAACACTTACTTATACTACATACCTCTCTCTATCCGTATATTAAGCCATTAATAAATAATAATTGAACATTAATTGTTTAAAGTTATATGTGTTAAAAATATACCTCACAAAATCTTTCAAGTAAATGGTAGGATGTTTAAAGTCCCACTTTTCAGAAAAGAGTCTTACAAGATTTCACTTCTATAAAAAGATATTAAGAATAGAGGGAATGTTTTAGATGGATAACATGAGCTCTTGGCAAGTTAAATAGCAATAAGTAAAGATAATACTTAAACCTAACCAAAAGAATTAACTAAACGCAATATATTTCTATGAGGAAGTCAAATCAATAGTAATACTATGAGGCTATACCGTGATATAACTTTAATGTTAACAGGAAACCTAGATATAGTGGAAATTAACCAGCTAGTATTGTTTATCTTCTACCTACTTCCTTTTTGTTAAATACAAAGATAGTTCTTTACCCTCCAATTATGTATTCCTATTGGTAGGACCTTAGAATGTTGCAACGTTGTTGATTCAAATCGTATCCGAAGTAACAGTAGTATTGCATTGGTCAGGTAGTGGATGTATTGTTCTAGGTTTGGTAGACTGCTAGCCGGTTTGCACTGTAATTTTTATGGCCAATTGCTTGGTCCGTGCCCTAGGGTGAAGTGCAGCGTACTGCACTCGACTTACACCTAATGCGGTATATCGACACAAAGCAATACACTCAACTTGCAGTTCAGTATAGTCAACTTTACTTATAGTAAAGTTGACCTACTACACTACATGGAGTACTATTCCAACGATTCCAATTAATATACGCCGTTTACATTAATTGTATAATCTCCAATTAAGTGTATAGTTACGCGTACAACTATATAAATAGTTACCTATTAAGTATATACTTACACATATAATTAGGTATAAAGTTTCGCTTAAGGAACGACTAGATGTCTAATTATATTTGAGGCACGATTGGGTCTATAATCATGCTGTACGAATTTATATTTTACGCGTGTTTATATGTAAAATCGTATACTAAACACAATTATCCACCCATTCATATGCGTAACTATATATAAAATCAGCGAATGTATAAAAAATATTACTCTAAAGTAATTATATACTTATTCGTGCTCTCAATATTATTATATACGTAGTTTCGTATGCGAAACTATATTTTACTTTTTATTGTACTTCTTCAAATATAAGGGTTTAGTCTATAATAGTAGTTATAGATTACGAAAATTCGGTACTCAATATTGAAACGCATATGAATCACATGAAATATTGGAGGAATAGGGATAATAAAATTAATATAGCGATTGACTTGTTTAATTTTTTGATATTATCAATCACAATAATATAATAAAATCCATCATTAAACTAGGCTTTATTATATTTCTATTGAATTGGAACCGATACAGTCTGTACAAAAAACTCAATACCAGAGATTATAAATACTTCAGAGATGAGGATTTCGACTGGATCACAAGTTTAAGTAGTAGCGAATTGTATATCATTATGGAATAGCATGCTTAAAGGTAAAGAAGAATCGAGATGTAGATGATAGCCATCTTTAGTTATTTTAACTATTATTTAATGGTATAAGGTTTCGATTGTGACTATAGAGTGTTTTGGAGTTTTCTTGACTATATTGAAAAGTATTTGCTCAGAATATTTGGGTATTCCATAAATTTTTAAACTTATACGTTATATCATTGCAAAATATCTTCAATATATTATTAATACGATTGTACTTTACCTGTTGATTCAAGTGATTCTTACAATTATATTTTTATGGTTCGTTTCAATATAATTTCATGTTTTTCACCTTTCAATATTTCAATGATGCTTAAAACGTTTGTTATATATTAGAATAATCAGATTCATATATATTATTTCATTTGTCAATAGCATTACCCTATAAACAGATTATTGGTATTAGTTTTTTATCGTCAAGAATCTTTATTGTTTCCAACTCTTTGAGATCTTTCTATTTTTTAGGTCCCTTCATTAATTCAGTTAAGTTATGGTCCTTTTGTTTTCTTCAGTTTCACATAGGCTATAGCTTTTTGGTGGTTTTGAGAAACCAGGATTTAGATTTTGAATCTTTATTAATGATTGGACGAAAGAATATACATGATGCATATAGGTTTGATGCAGAGTAAAAGCTAAAAATTGTAAATGTTGCGGTTTTGAAAAATTAAAAATACGAATATTAACGTTTTAGATAACTCTAATGAAAACATAAAATTAGTTATCAATTTATTCGATAAACTGTTAGCTAAATTTGAGGAACATCTTAAGTTCTTCTCCGAAGAGTTTGAGATAAATTCGAAGATGAAATCGGAATAGAAATTAAGACCGGAAATTAATACAAAGTTTAAAAAATATTTTGATGTTGTACTTAAAAAAAAGTTAAAACAAAACTTATTTTGACGTTAAAGATAAAACTTTAAAATTAAAACATGAGTTTTAGTTATTAGAAGAATTAATAATATCATCCTCTATAGATATAAACTTATTGCTTGCAATAATGAAAGTATTGATCATAGTAATGGTTGTTATGATATTTTGGAAGAAATTTTGAGATGAAAACAAATACAATATTTACTGAAACGGATTATATAAAGTTGTTCAATCCTATTGTTTATAACTATTCACTGATCTTTGAAACTATATACACCTATAATAGGTTAGACCTGATGATTACTTCTTTCTTTACTCTAGATCCTTCGTTGTGAAAAGTTGAAATCAGTGATAAATATGAAACTTTTGTAAACCTAATTATCATATAACAAGATATTGAAACAATGTATCATTAAAAACTTTTTAAGAAATTTTGGTTTTTAGGCCCTTTACAATACTTAGTTTGAGCTCCTTTTGTAGTAACTAAGTAGAATAGAAGAAATAGTTTCATCTATAGAGTCTGTTAAGTTTAAGATATTTAATATTTCTTTTGGTTTTTGACTTATATTAAACTGAAATTTCTTGTTTGAATGGTTCGTATGCGAAGTAAAGTGAGTAAAGCGGTGTATTTGATGTTTTGTAAACTCTAGTATAACCTTTAAAATAAAAACATGTCACAAAAAGAAAAACCGTCAAATTTCATCTTTTGAGTAAAACTTAGACAGCTGTGCATTAACTAAGACCATATAATTGGCTAGTTTGAAAAAAAGAATTTTTAGGTTATATTATAGCTATAAAGAAAAAAGAATCGGATTTTCATGCTTATTTACGGCCTTTTTATGGTAAAGAAAAAAATAATAGAAAGTCATCTTATCATTCAATTGAAGGAACAGCGGGCTCTATTATAGTTAATAACGGTAGAGTAAACCTCTACCACAAAAAGTATCATGATTTTACAATGCGTTCAACTCCATTCAATATTTAATGTGACTGGACTACCTTATGAATTGTATCACAGGAAGTATTTAGCTAATTAAAGGACGTATCTTATATGGGTTTCCTCACTTTAAGGTAGTTAATTTTAACCATAAATTATTCAATGTCAACGTTAAATTATCTACTTTTAATATCAATGCGGTAAAACTACTAATCTGAAGCTATATCCAAAGTGGCTAGTGTTGCTTTGCAAAACCTACTTTCATTGTTTGGTTACTAGGACTTAATTTTAAGTCTTATTTATTCACGTCCTTGTTTGACATTACCATGTTATTTCATAATCGATAAGCTTTAATTTGGAGATACTATAAAAGTTGATTTAAGCTTATCTTACCATATTTTGATCTATAAAAAACGGTTCTCCAAACTCGAAATGTAGATTTTGGACCAAGGTAGGGTGGCAACCCGTACTCCCTGCTTGGTACCTACTGTTGCTTGATTTCTATTGTTCATACCGTACTGCAAACTCTGAAGTCAGTTATAAACTTATTTTCTTTCTTCTTTATCTTTTAATACAGTCAGACATACCATCAACACCACTAATATCTAATGAATGATAGCTGTAAACTACCAATCGAATTGTTATGAACTCAGGCTGTTGGCTATTAAGTCTATAGGTTACGTGAGTGTGTACGTAACGAGATGTGTTTGGGCCCGGCCAGGGCATGGACTGTGTATAGGCCGGATACGGCCCGTACACAGATAGGGCACGGTCCGTATACAATATGTATAAGGATACATGACGAGTTGGACATTGGCCGTGGATATTAGACTATGGTAACCTTTTTTAATCTTTTTCCATATCTTAATAGTAAATCCTATTTGATACCTACTTAGCTTACTATCGTAAATCGAATCATAATATACTATTAACGTCTTTTTTTTTTTTTCGAAAAAAATATTACCTATAATAGACGAATTAATGATGAATGTTAATGATTCTGCATTACACTTGAACATTATCGAAAAGGATAGGCTGTCGGCAAATACCCAGTTTTCTACTTTTATAAATATACTTTCAGCCCTTTCGAGACCAATTGAAACTGATATCTTTCTTTCATAAGGTATTATAAGCTCTATTACGTCGCCTATTAAATAATTATAATAGCCGGATTAATTTTTTTTAACTATTGACCTTACGTTCGACTTCGCTTAGGTCGTTGCGAAAAACTAATAACTCGAAATCGAATCAACCGTAATTCGCATTAGGTTTTTGCTGGTTTGGGGCGGACGAAAACGGTATAATTAACCGTAATTTAACGAATCCGCTTTCACGTAGACGATGATGCGTTAAACGATCGAATTTATATTAAAAGCGAATATGATGTAAATTGGAAAAGGTTGGTACGAGTTTCTTTATATATAAGGATGTTATACGGCGGCGGTAAAATAAACGGTTATGGTTTATTACGAAACCAGAGGATATGAAAGTAGGTATAGTATAGAGAAGTTTTTCGATTATATCGAAACGGCTTTCGGTAACTTCACCGCACGAACAAAATATTAGTCGAACTCAAAAACTTAATTATAAGTAATAAGAACTTATAAACACAATTGTACATTAGGTTTGAAATACATTTAACTTAAAAAAATGGCCTAAATTGGCCTTTCGCCGTAAAATATAACTACTTATGTTTCCACATATCACCATATATCTACGACAAGTTTATTATAACAGGTATGAATTGGATAGATTATATCGTAATTTTAAAAAAGTATTGCGAATTCGCCAACAAGTTCGAGTTTTTAAATTTAAAGCGACGTTTTGGTCGTTAATTAACGGGACCCATTTAAGGTTGACGGTCGGATAGTAATACAGTTATAACGGGAGTTGACGCCTTTTAAATGCTTTTGTCAAAAAGACGTAATAATCGCTGTTAGTCCTTTCGATACTACGGCTAATTATTTTAATAAACCTGTTGGATACACATTGAAGATTAGAAACAGAAAGCTATGTAAATAATAATAAAGGAATATGTTAAATTTACTTCGAAACGTTATATACGTTATAATTTACTAAATTATTTTTAAGGTGATTACGACTTGCCCAATATTACCTTATAAGTATATATATATAAACTAAGTTAAAAAGGTAAAAAAAGGTTTCCCATTAACGGTAACTGGAAAAGCCTAATTCCTAAATATAATCTCGTTTAAAAGTTGTACAACTTTAACGATATAATTGTAAAATCGAATAAAAAAGAGTTTAATTGAATTAAAATACGTAAAAACGAAAAATTCATTTTTATCTTTATACTTTTTAATAACACCTACTTTTTAAATACTTAAATCTATTTTAATTGTAATTATTATTATATTATGAATACGACTTCGATATAATGGTTAAGGTTAAAACAAATTCGGCTATTATATTTACGAAGGTTCAAAATAATATTAGGGTTCCGACGAAACAAGCGTATTACCTCAATACCTAAATTTTATATAAATATTAATAAATAGTCGAACTCAATATTCATATATATTAATCCCGGAATAACGTGGGATATAACTTTTAGAATACCCTAGATATAATATTAATAGGTAACTTTAAACGCGAGTGGAAACCGTTTAGTAATTTAAGGTTAAAAAGGTTTAATTATCGATATTATATTAATACGTCTTTAAATAGGAGATAAATAAAGCGTAATAGGTTCAGTTGTCCTCAAGTTAACGTAACTTTTGTACCGAAAGGTATAACGTGTAAGGAACCCGTCCCAAATAGTTTATATTATAAAAATTGACGAAATAACGCGGATTTTATAAGTAACAGAGACGACTACGGTTAAGGAAAAAAAAGGATTAGTCGCGTTTTTTTACCGGAATTAACAGAATTTCACAACCTATTCGATAAAAATGAAACTATGGCCTTACCTCCGCATGAAGGGAAAATCGATTATAATATCTATATTAAACCAAATAAGGATAATTTTTTACTAAAACGACTTTAGGAATCATTATACTCGATACTACGAAATTAACATTTAAAGTTTCGACAATAGGTTACGGAACTGGTAAATAAAAGTTAAATTCGGATAAGTTTTTTATTGGCAAGGACGTCGGTATTACTAATTCGTGAACCGGGAGGGGAATACCGGTTTTATATCAATTATCGGGCTTTAAATAAAATTATAAAGTAAGATTGTTTTACTTCACCTTTAATTAAAAAGACCTTATATATATTATCGAAGTCGATATAATTTACTAAATTAGATATTCGAACGGTATTATACTATATTTAAATAGCACCTAGGTAAGAGGAATTAACGGCGTTTATACGCGATTCAAGTTATTAAAGTAACTAATTACCATTTTTAAATTGACGAAAACACTGGCGAGGTTTTAATGATATATTAATTATATAATAACAAATATGTTCAATATTTTCATTCCTACGTATTTAAACGACTTTCTGATGTTTTTTTTAGGTATTAAATAAAATTATATAAAAACATTTGCGTAGTTTTAGGATGTTTTTGTAATACGGAATTAAATTTGGATTGAAAAATTGTAATTTTGTAGTTAAAGAGGTAAATACCTGTGCTTTATTATAACAGTAAAAGTAAGTAATCGGGCCGACTCTGAAAAAGTTCGGATAATCCGCGAATAAAAGTTACTACGTACGATCCGAAAGGTTCGAAGTTTTTTAGGTTTTACTTACCTTTACCGTAATTTTACTAGTAATTTTTTAAAGTTAATAGATTAATTCGTTCGCTTAACGATGCAGGATATTCGTTAAATTCAAATGAAATATCAGGAATAGGTATTTTAAACTTTAAAAGATACCTTTGTTATAGCCTCGATTTTGGCATATTAGGATTTAAATAGGTTGATAATAATAAAAACCGATTATTCGAAAACGAAGTAAAAAGGGTCTTTGTCGTAATAAAGTAAGGATAGTATTTTAAAATTAATAAATTACCACTTCATACAATTAACGGATACAAAACGTAATTATATTATTTATAATAAGGAATTCCTCGCGATAATATTTTATTTAAAAGCGTAATTTTTCAAGTTACTTAATATCCATATACCGTTTACGATTTTCAAGAACCATAAGGGATTGGAGGATTTTTTTTCGTTATGATTAAGTTCGGAACGCTAAGTTGGATAAACCGGGATCCTTTCCCTTTTTTAATATTACATAAGGTATAGGTCTGTAACTTAAAGCGCTCGCCTAGATACGTTAACCCGTAAATTACAAAATAAGCCATAGGTAAAAGAACGTTATATACGGTACTTTTAGCCGATTTTCATTATTATACTAACCATAGTATTAATGAATTTATATATTAAAAAAAAAAATTACGGCGAGTTAGGTGAAGGAGTTTAGTAAAGCGAAGGTTCAATTATTAAATTACGATGATATATATTTAGAAAGGGGGTTGGAAGCTTTCAGAAGGCCGTCGAAAACGTTATCGCCCCAGATATGGCCTGTGCCCAAGTCGTTATTAAAAATAACGTTTAGGGATTTCGGTACGGTAACATTAACGGTATCGCCGCGGGCCCGGCCCACGTTAGGCTCACCGATATCATGAACGCCGAGTAATTCGTTTATTTTCGACCCGGGTACGTTAGCGAAATTGTAAAACTAAAAAGTAACAAACGATCTATTGTATAAGTTTCGCCTTGAAGCGGTTTCTAAAAGCGTTAGGCTTTTCCAATTTAAAGTGGGATAATTAGTATAAATTATAAATTCCAAGATTCATTCGAAAAGGGTACCACGTTACCGTAATCGTTTATAATTACCGAATTGTAAATAATTAATGATGAAGTTATTATAATAAACTTACAACTCGTTTATTATAAGTTATTCAGGTAAAAACATTTTATTTCGCGTTTTCGAACTAGATTACTATGAAAAGGTGATGGTCGTAAATATTCGACGTTTTTATTAAATATATATGTAATGTAAAGAAGCGAAACCTTGTCGTACTTTACAATAAGGCCTACTTTAACTTTTCCTTATTTTCGACCGGTATTAAACGTATATTTCAGTCGACTTTATAGTCAACTTACTAATTACTTATAACAGCCGTCGATATTTACTAGTTATTACGAATCGCTTTTGTAAGTTTATTTAATTAGAGGTCATAAGGTCTATAACTACGGACATGTATACGGAGTGTTTTCGGAATATATGGTGAAAATTTTATGGGTTTTTAACTTTTATTATTCGCAACTGCGGTTCGGATTAAGTAAACGTATTTCAAATGAAATTTCATTCCATAATAAAAATCAAACAACTTTTATTTACGACGTACTATTTATAAATAGATAATGGTATTGAATGGATAGAATAAAAGATTTAAAAGTATTTATGTATCGTAATCGCCTTTTCGTAATAAAACTAAATTTCATATTGACCCGTTTATTGATTTGCGTTACATAACCAAAAGTTAACTATTACCGGGTTTAATGCGAATCTTTCGGTAAATAGGTACGAAAGATTACTAATCGCAAAGGTAAACGGAGATACGAAATCGTTAATTAATTTGGTGGGATAAGTTATTATGTTTTGAATTTTCATACACCATAGAACGAAACTCACCTGAACGGTAATAATTTATATTTAATAGCAAATGAAAACTATATCGAATCGTAAACGACGTCCGGTAAAACGATATAAAATAAGGGATTAGGTTTAGCTAAGTTTTTATAATATTAAAACTAATCGCCCAAATGAAAAGTTCGATTAACTTTATAGCTAATATCTGGCAGTTGGTATCTTGAATTTATTAAATATCGTATTAAATTTCCTTGATAAATATTCGCAATTTTATATAAATTTAATTAAACGTACAGCTTTAAACCCCTTTTATTCCTAAATTTTATTCGATATTTGTTCGGGGCTAATTTTAAAAACAAATGATACAAAGAAAGGTAAATATGAGGAATTTAAAGTATAAGATAGCCTAGCGGTAAAGACGGAGAAGGATAGAGTTCGCTATGTATTAATTAAATAAAAAGGTTATAATGAACAAAAATAGGAATGACTGGAAATTTATTAGTATATTACGGCCTTAAATAAATTCGAAACGGAATAAAAATATATTCGGGTTTACGATAACCCGATATCTTGACGACGTTATTAAACTTATATTAAGCGATAAATGTGAAACGAATTGCTTCTACCTTTGAAATAAAACTTTATAAAAAAATGAAATAAACAATTCATTTTTTAACGGGGTTATGATACATTAGGTAAAGCCGAATAAATATTACCGGATTATTTCGAATAACATCTGACCGTAAAATAACTTTTACTATATCTTGACGAAATTTTACCTATTTATCATCATTATCCTTATTTAAATTTAACGAATACCGGCGTTATTAACGTTAGGGACCTTATTACGTTTAACTTCGAACTTTAGGCGATAATAGGGGAGGAGAACGATAAAACGCATAGCAAAAACTGGTAGGCGTCGAAAAGGGAGATTGGTAGAAGATGGCTCATACGCGAAACAACGTTAAAAAGTGTGGATAATGCGAAGAGGGTCGGGCGTTAAAAAAGACTACTAACGGATAATATAAGTAAAAACGGACGTTAAAAAAGGCCAACGATGAAGCATGAAGTAAAGAGGGATAAGAGTTAAATAAATCTGACGATAAAGGTTAACAAAAAGTAAAACGAAAGGCGGAACGGAGGGAGTAACCTTTTGAACGGGCTATTAAAAACTGTAATACGTTAGTTTAGGCCCGGAAAACTCGATTAACTCGAATACAATCTTACACCCATTTGTGGTCGACTCGATTAACACATTTTTATAAAAAAAGATACAAACGAAATCGGGGATCTTATAATAAGAATTTGAACATTGTTCGTAAAATTTTGTAAGCCGTAATCTATATAAATTATAAAATATATAACCGAGGTAGTTATATTATTTTTGCCTTTTAAACCAAAATTATAAAAGGGTATTCGGAGGTAATTAAAAGGCATCGGAGCGAAAACGTTATGTGTTAAAACTCGGTTACTACAAAACATCCTATTTCGATAAACAAGCGATATAATAAAAGGCGATGAATGGGTTCGGGTTAAATAAGGACCCGGAAGAAAAAGGCGGTTGGAACTTATAACTAAAGAAATAACGGTTTATACGACCGTAATAATAGGATTTTTTTTACGCTCGAACGATATTATAAAGTTGGGTAAATAAATTAATTAACTCGGAAAAAGCCTCGGTAAAAAAGATTAATAATTCGTGACATCCCTTTGACATTTACGCGTAAAAGATAAAATATAATTCATATTTTAATTATAATATTTAATTAACATAAAGAAACACGTCAATCGAGTAAAGTCGTAAATAAATTTATTTCCTCAATATATTACGAAAAAAATTGAATTAACGGTCAGCTTTTCGTAAAGTCTTTTTGTAAGCTTTCCTCACTTTAAACTTTGCGATATACGCAATACTCGTATACACGATAAACTCAAACGTAAAATAAAAAAATAATAAAATTTGAAAGCCGGTTAATATATAATATATAGGTGCCTTTAGCTTATAAAGAGAGAAGTTTATTTTTATTTTTATTATTTCCGAAGATAAGAAGATTTTCTATAACGCGAAGGAATTATAACAGGTAATTAATAATAAGGCATTGGTATATTAAAGAGTAACATACCTTATAAGAAGGCTTATGTCCCCCTCCAAGGGTGCTGGCGGTAGAGTAACTAAGCCTAAAACTGCTGAATACGTCGGTTATAATAATGAATCATGTAAGGTAAAAATATGTAAACTTAAATAACTGGTTGGCTTATATAAAAAGAAGTAGAAAAAGTTATAATTAGGTAACTGATAAAAGGGGGAAGGGTGATAGTGTATAAAATAAAAGAAGGAAGTTTTAAAAGTTACATAAGGGCGTCCGTATTTATAAAGACTGGCTAATCGGATTCGGTAAGAGTTACGTATTATACGGGGCGCGTTACTAAATATTAGAAGTAAGAGCGTAACTTTACATGATGCGTTAATATACGCGTTATTTAACGCTGGCGGTAAGAAGGATGCTTTACATAGCGCGTTATGATATGTTAATGGGTGCGTTATATGGCGCCGGAAGTAAAAAGGATACCTTATTTGGCGTGTTAATGGGTGCGTTATACGGTGCCAGCGGCAAAAAGGAGGCTTTAAACGGCGCGTTAGCGGATACGTTATACGGTGTCAGAGATATAAGGTAAACCAGCCGAAGTGTTATACAATATAACAGGCGTAGTATTACCGGCTTACGTTCGACCCGCGTATTAAATGAATACGGCCCGCGTCTAGTATTTATTGAAAAGGGCGTCGTAACCCTTATGACATCTGGGGAAAAGGGGGTATATCATGTACTTAGGCCGTTATCCATTAAACCTATAGTTTACGTTACTATATACGTAACGAGATAGACCTGGACCCGACCCGGGCGCGAACCAGGTACAGGCCAGATACGGCCCGTACACGGATAGGACACGGTCTGTATACGCCACGTATAAGGGTACGTAACGGGCTGGGTATTAGCCCTACCTAAGAGCCCTGCATGTTGGGCCACGGTAGCTTTTTCTAGTCTTCCTCCGCACCTCAATAGTAAATCCCATTTGGTACCTACTTGGCTAACCATCGAAGGTCGGACTATAACAAAAATTGATACCAGACGTTTATTTTAATCGCCACTAAACTTTATTACATTTAACACTACTATTGCCAGTTATAGAGAGTTATCCTGCGACAATGATAACAACAGCTCTTATCTGTCACTTCTTCTTTCCATACTCTTTTAGCCATAGATAGCCTAGTTTTTTTATTGTTTTTTTTTAAAACAAACAGGCAATTATATATATTATTGGCCGATGAATTCTTACCTATTCCTTCAATATTCAAAACGAGGTATTAATAAGCTTTTACTCATTCTCCTATTATATTACCAATTATTACTGCTGCTACGTCGTGAACTAATAAGTTATGAAGGATTCCTTTTCTCTCGCCTTTATAAATTTCAATTCAATTTTCTACCCCCTTTCGTAATCCGCGCCAAATAATGTTATTAGCTGCTGAGGCCTCTGCTAAAGGTAGTATTAAGCGCTCTGCCACTCATTCTTTAGCTCAAGATAACAAGTTGATAAGCTTTTGTAAAGAGATAGATAAACGCTTTAATTATCGCCAAAATCTTATGAAAAGCATCTACAATCGCATTCAGCCCCTTCCTCGCCATGAAGATTGCAGTCCTCGTCGGCAAAAATAGACTCATTGTTTGCATCAGCAAGAATCGTCATATCTTTCTCGTCGGCAAGAATTGCTTTATCGTCCTAGTCGAAAAAACTTTTCCCCATCACCCTCAAGAGGAAGATAATCCTCGTTGTATTCGTGAAGACGATCAATGAGCTCGCGAGTAAAACCGAATTGCTTGCGAATATAATCGATAAGTTTAACGAAACGAACGAGATTATCCCTGAGACTATTCCCGCATTATTCAAATACCTTTCTAGTCGATCTTTTAATATTTTATAGAAACTCCTTGGTTAAAACTAAAAAAGGTGGAAATTTTCAATTTTAAGTACTTTGATTCCGCCGATTTAAGTGCAGTTATAATAGGTAAAAACGTGGTATTTAACGATATCAAAAATTTTACGCAAAGGCTTGATTCCTTTATAAACAAAAGCTATAAAGCCGAAAGTTAATTAATCAAAATATTTTCGATTCTTTTCCGAACTTAGCGATATACTAGTAAAAATTTTAATCAACTTCCTACAATCGCCAAAATATTTATTCGCAAGGTCTCTGGGGAATTATTAATATTGTATTACTAAGTTTACAATATACGCTAAACGAGACACGACCAAATACTGCAATTAAATTATTCGTTTACGCATTTTGTAAATGACAGGTATAAATTTAAATAATAATATTTCAACTAAAACAAGGTATTACGCATTATCGGAAACTAAAGCCAGTATAATATAAATTAATAAGGTGTTATGATAGATATCTGGATTCTATCAAATCTTAATATTAAATAATACTTTTTAGTTCTTTGTGACAATTAGATCGTATAGGAACATATAACCAAAGTTAAAGAGAGTAAGATGACTTTATAGTTACCACAAACCGCCGATTTTGATTTTTCTGTTTTATACCTTTTCAGAATGAAACTAAGAACCGTTACAATTTTCGTTAAAACCATTAAAATCCTCGTAAAAGGTATAAAGATACTTATCATCACGATAACACTTTCTACTACTTCAAAAATAGAAGGTACGGCTAGGCCAATAATCGTTACTAAAATCAAAAAGGAGACAAGTATTTTGAGAATTAGTATGCTGCGAGAATTATCCTCGCGAGCTAAAACGAGACCGAGATAAGCGTCTACAAAAACTAGACTGAGAAAATCGCCAATGAAACCATAACGCTCATTTACGCAATCGTAATCGCCAACGTAACCGTAATCGTTAACCTAACCGTATCGTCGGCGTAATCGCAACAACAATATGAATTTTAAAGCTAATAATAAACCAACCTTATAATATTTTCAAATACCCTTATACAGTTTCTTCGCGTGCTCAGCAAAAGCCTCGTTATGGTCTCAAGAATTCATAGGCAACATAATTACTTTACGTAATTCCGAACTCAAAAACAAACAATGTAGTTGTTACTTTACTTTATTCTATTCACTCAGCTAACTATTCTTTTGCTTTAAAACTTATGTGGCTTACTACTCGATATCCTTGCGAAAAATACACCGTTGCCTACGAAAATCCGATACACCTATCTATAATAACATCGTAAACAATATTCGAAAGTTCAATGTCGTAATTATTCGCAATGTTAATAATAAAACTGTTATGACTATAAAAGGCTATCAATACGAGCAAATCACTATTCGTGAGCGCGAAAAGATAGCTAACAAAGGCGATAATATCAAAATGTACCTTGATATTGGTGTAGGCAACAACTTGATAAAGATTCACTTTCTTAGGAAACACTTCTCAAATTTTGTTAATTCTAAGGTACCCTTTACAAATGGTATGATGGTTACCGGCTTTATAAAGCCACCAATTTATTTAACTTTCCAAACAAGATAAATATTTTAGGCTTTTAATTACAAAGAAAATGATATTTCAGAGCTATTATTCGAGACAACTAAAACTTAAGTTGTTATTTAGTTCAAAGCTGATGCGTTTCTTACGAATACTTAACTAAAGCTATGTAAACCCAACGTTTTAATATAATAAAACGTAATTTCTTTCCAAGACAGTAAATTCGACGTATCGTTCACTATTCAAAAATTTACTTTCAAACTAACAGTCCACGAAGTATAAATGGAGGCTACGAAGGCTATACATCCAGGCCGAATAATCCAGGTACCCGTAAAATACGTCGATTTTCCCAAAAAAACGCATTTTCATATTCACTTCTCAAAATCCCGATGCTTTAAATACTATGGTGAATTTTGTTACACTATATATCATTTAATTGTACAATTTAATTAAAAGATGTAAAAAAATTCTACATGTAACAAACTCAAAACAATAATCGAGTACGAGGATTTAGAATGCTTTGAAATAGATTGGAACGGTGTTTTCCGATCGTTAATCTAGACCAATAGGTTAACAATAGTCTCTTCATTAGTAACTTAACTTATTCAGGCTTTTTTGCGATATTATATAGTTAAATTTACTTTTCCTGGAATTTTTGACAGTAAGGCGCCTATTCTTGTATTAGGGGCTGAATTTAACCTAAGTTTTCATATAATTTTCACAACATTCTTGCAACGCATAAGTTTTTGACAATCTTCCATCGATTGAAAAACATCTACTTGTTTTACCCATATTACCTTTTACTTACTGTGGGCTAAATATAACTTAAAAGATATTGAATAATGATATTCCTCGCATACTCTCTAATTCATTCTATATTAAAATTCCTAACAATATACAAATAATTACAACTTTAAAAGGCACATATATTCACGCTATGTATATAAAATACGCTACAACCTTAACCAATTTATATGTCATTTCCCAAAATATTGAGGAATACAGGTTAAATGAAGGTTTCGGAAAACCAAATAATAAATGTATCTTTAGTAAAACATTAACAATAGGTCAAACTAAATCATCACTCGTATCCAGTTTTCAAACACAGTAAACAACTCTTATTATTATTATTTAACAAACTTCAAAAATGAAATTATATAAAATAATCCATTGGGATTTCACTCTTGACCTTACCAGTTTTCATTATTTAACACTCTATGCATAGCATTTGGAAAGAGTGTATTGTAGTAAATATCAAACCACTCAACAAATAAAGTATTCTGGATAATCACTTTCTACCGCTTCAAAGTCAAATCATCGAATCTTTGCACCAAAAAAGTGAATTTCTATAGAAAATACCACAAGAATCTTTTTTCAACTACTTATTCTCCCAATTTACCGAAATCTCTTTATTATAATCAACTATCCAAGGTTAAAAAGGGTCAAAGTAACTCATATAGGTTTCTGAAATTTACCATCTTATATAGAAAACACATAGACCAAACAAGTAAACTATTTCGATAATTTTACAAAGTATTTATCGACTATATGGACCCTTGACTCGATTAGTTCGAAGAACACTAACTGATTGTAAACAAGCACTCGTTTCATTTTCGCAAGAAAACTTATTCTCGTTACCCGATAATTCCTACATCAAATTCCAGTTTGTTAAATCATTCGAAAAATACCTCGATGATTTCAGTCTTTATACTACGTAAAACCGTACCCACAACTTTCACAAATTATTATACCTAGTAAAATTAAAAGAGATGAAAACAAACCTAAAAGCTACTGAATTGTTTATCACAAAAAGATCCTATTTCGCTTAACCATTGAATACGTTATAGGCACTTAAAACCAATTTACTCGCAAAACAGAGTTATAAAGGGAGTTTTAAAGTTAAAAATCGTAGTAAACGATAATATTATACGCAATTGAAAAAAAAAGTTTTAGTACCTAAACATTAATGTTTTTTATATAAGCTTTAGAAAAATATACGACCGCCTATGCCTACATTATCTTGACCACAATAGGTCTCTTTTTTATCCTAATTGATGAAAATTTTAAACTTGATTTTGGAGTTATATTCTTCTAGTTAAGAAGAATTATATTCCATGTCTTAGTTGTTTACTTCCAACTACAGAAGTTAAATATATTTTATTTCTAACCCAATATTTTACCAACGTTGAATTAAATTATCATTCTTTAAAGCTTAAGGTGTCATGCGTCGTTTGATATTATCGTTGCCTTCGCAAAACTTTCATTAACATTACACACTTTATTATAGTTCATAGGAACCATGAATCAACTAAGTAATAGTAAATCACACTTTATTAAAGGTGACTTTTACGTACAAAGTATATAAAAGACTAATTGATACTTTAATTTATTTCAATGTGTACAAATTAACAGTTATTTTTTTTCCCAAACTCTTAGATTTCATTTTCAATACCCTATCGAAGCTATTACCGCCGGAATATATGAAACTTTGGAGAAAAAATGATGTTTCTATTCTTGATCAAATATTAGATAACTACCCAGTAATTTTAAATCAATCTTAATTTGTTATACACTTAATGAGACCCACAATATCGAACGATCTCAGGTTAAGCTTTTAGTTCAGATATTATATTAATCCTGTACAAAAAGGTATTATATATATCTTTAAACTAGATAATAGAAACGAAAATGTTATTTCAACATTAAAAATAGATGTTGTAATATCAGTCAAACGAAGTACAGTCAAGCCAACTTTTCTTGCAGTAAAGTTGATTATACATACTGCAAATTGACTGTAGTTCGTGGGACTGTATTTCAAATGCAGTGCACTGGGTTCTCACTTCAAATTGAGACACAGACCAAAGCATTTGGTCATACAAATTAGTGTGCAGACCGGCTAGCGGTTTGCCAAACTTAGAAACAACACATCTTAATCAACAATATCAACGCAGCACCAGGTACTTCGACCACAATGATTCGATTCGACTATGTTGTAACGATAAAGACCTACCAATACTGCCGAGTACTTAGTAGGTTAAGTACAGATTGGCTAAGTAGAAGAAGAATATGTTTTTCTGTTGTTACACTTTGTTTAGGAAAGGTAAAGAAAAGGTTTTTTCGAAGGGCTCCTATACGCTATGTCAGTTTTCGCGGTAGCAGGTAAGTACGGCTTTTGAATTTTGTCAGTTTTCACGGAAATTCAGAAGCAAGCGATGGTATCGCTATTGACAACACTAACAAATCTTTATTAAAGATCCTTTTTAAAAAGAATTGATATTAACGGCTTTAAAGTCTTAAAGATTTCCAAGTCGGTAAGTTGGTAAACGGTTAAATTAATACGATTATGGTTACTATTACCGAGACTATTGTTGTAAATTTCAAAACATGATAAAATTTCATAATCTTTAACTTACAATAAACTAGACGATAAACTTATGACCTATTATTTTACACCACTCATTTTTTACCTATATTATTCAATTTTCGCATAGATGGCTTGGAAACATATTGAAATTTATACCTTTAACGATTACAACTGTAAAAAAGAATTTAAAGACCTCGGCGCCATTTTCAAAAAAAATTATAATAAGAACCTTTGGTTCACAGACGTCTACAAAGAATTGATTTTCAAATATCTTACTAATGTAATTTGATGTTAAATCCTTAATATAAATACTATTGAAAACATTTAAAGACCACAATTATTCGATGAATTTTAAAAATGGTTAATGGACTGGATTATAGATATAAAGATAAAAGCAGATAAGTAGGTAAAAATAAGGGCGAGGGCTAAACTGTATAACCGTGGTGTTGATTTTATCGCGAAAAAAAGAAAAAAAGGCAGATTAGCTTACATATTTTTCGAATGCGCTATATATGAAAACCTTCAATTGATTGCAGTTTAGAAAAAAAGGTATTTTTAATGAAGGCATTCCTCATATCTCTTACATACGTTCGTAAGGACCTAAGCCCAGATAATTTCATTAGAACCTTTTATGTAAGATTAACGATTTAATACCACGGTTCGTAAAGAATTGACTGAATTACAAGCTGGATGTCTTTAAGTTTACCAGTTAATAGAGCAGTGATCTAGACTTATCCTTTAATACTAAAAAGATTATTACTAAGTTTTTGGCGGCTGAAACCCTTAAGTACTTTTCTTCTAAGCCCTTTAACACATTCAGTTTCAGTAGCCAAACTAAGTGAGAAGTGTCTTTACACGCGAGCTTACTATAGGTACGATTATTAGCTGTTTCACTTTAAACTCCGCTAAAGTTAATTATCCTTCCTATTAGTACCAGTAACCTTAACCTTTTCCCTAGCTAAAGGACCTAAAAGGCTTATATGACTAGTATATTACCCCTTCCCCTTAACGTATTTCCATAAAAGATAAGGATCAAACGGCAATTATAACATTGATTAACATTTGAGAAAGAAAAGCAAAGTATGACGGTTAACCATATAAATTTTTTGATATAAAGTCACGAGCATTTTTAAATATATGCCATCATTAAGGATTAAATTGCCAGGTTTTCAATCGTTGTTTCCTATTATCCTTACCGTTTAAGCCAAGGATTACTACCTCCACTACCTAACGAATTGCTTTTCTCTTCGCGAAATATATGATGGCCTGAAAGTCCACTTCAAATACAATGTTAATTTTGCCCATTCTCACACCTATTGGATTATTATTCACTAGTTTTACATGTTAAATTACAAGAAAGAGTCGGAAAGCACAAAAGACCTCCTTAATTAAATGCCTAACAGGATGATATTTTGCTAACAAGTAATAGGGAACGTAGGAATTGGGAAAAGTACCTTACATTAGTAGGTCCGGTAGGCCTTTACGGGTTATATGGAGTTCTAATACGCCTTAGAATACCTAGATGTCATTCACGAAGGTCTTTTTGACCAATTATGTTCCTTATGAGCAATCGTAACAACTCAAGTCTCTAGTTCGACCAGTATATACCCTTAAGCTCCAGAATTTAGTAACGAGGGAAAAAAGCATTTTACTCATACCAAATTGATTCAATGTATGGAAAGCCCAGTTAATACGGTTAACAGAAGGCTCAGACCTCTACCTACTGAGAAGAGTATTCTTTTTCTTTGAGGTCTTAAAGACGGTAGAGCAAGTTTAATTTAAACGCTAAGAGATATTGGGTTTAAGGTAAACAGAACTATTAGTCAATACGTTACACTACCGCCAAACGAAAAGTAAAGCAGGTAATGCATTTTATATAGTTCCCCTTTACTTTGAACTAGGATTACGTCGATTGGATTAAATAATTTAAAGGAAGTAAAATGAAAAAGGTGGAAAATAAGCCAAAGATTATCAGCTGGTACGAAGATTCTAGTATCGGTATTAGCCCGAAAACAACGTAATAACTCGCCGACCTCGCCTTTTTGTATCTTTTTACAGGTGAAAAACCTTACCATATATATAACGATAAATATACAGGCCTTATATACCTCTTTAATATTTAAGATCTTTACGCGGAGTATATCTTTTATGTGAATATACCGGATATAGAGGCGGCACAGTATCGAAAAGAAAGCTATTTGTAATACGTCGCATTACGAAATAATATTCATACTATTACAGAATTTGACTATACGGATACAAGGAAAGCTAAGGTCGGCTTTAGCCATAAAAAAGTGCTATTTTTACTAGAATCAACGACGGTTAAGACTGTTAATAACCCTATTATTAGCAGGTTTTTAGATATTTGCAACGTTATCGATTTGAATCGTGGTCGAAATAACAGTAGTATTGTGTTGGTCAGGTAGTGGATATATTATTCTAGGTTTTGCCGACCGGTAGCTGGTCTGCACTATAATTTGTATAGCCAATTGCTTAGCCAGTGCCCTAGTGTGAAGAGCCGCGTACTGTACTCGACTTACACCCAATGCGGTAAGTCAATAAACAATATACTTAACTTGCGGTACATTCAACTTTACTGTAAGTAAAGTTGAACTACGGCACTGCATGAAGTAATATTCCAATATTATGGTATATGACAAAGACCTAAAGAAATTTAAAAAAGAATCGGCTTGCCGGCAGCTTAATAATGCTTTTAATATCGGAAACAGACTCTTAATAATAAACATATTATCCCTTTATTTTGAAAATATAGTTTTTATGTAATGCAAGCCTGATAAATATGATATATTATGAGAAATTTCAAGTATTACCAATTTAAACGAGGTAATTGAAATTGCTAACGGCTATATAACTTCATGAGATATTCAAGTTTGGTCATACCGAAAAACCTTTAAGTTTGATAAATATTTTAACGTCGATAACCTCCTATCTAAGCATATTTGTTCATATAACCCTTTCGAGTCAATCGTTAATAAGCGAATAAAATGGCGACGACGTTAATGATTACCTCAAAGGAGGATATATATTTAAGAGAAGGACGGAGATAGGGATTACAGGCCTAACAAGGCGTATATAATGGCAAGGGTATCTTATAAGACGAAGTTTGATAAAGAACTTGCCTCTAAGTTACGTGTCGAAGGCATTCTTTATATGCCAGGTAGGTCTTTTAAGAAGAGCGACTAAATGAAGATTAACGCCCGTTTTTTATAGAAGGTAATATAATTTGTACTATTAATGGAATTTTAAGGTCAAAATGTTATTATTTTTCAATGAAGGATAATTTAAATGGTTAAAAGTAACATTATAGATCGGTTGTAGAATATATTAAGGCTGATAGCTTAAGTATACGGTTATAGAAGTAATAATTGAATCCTTACTTCATAGTTTTTAATTTTTAAAAAAAATCTACCGTTTAATCGTCGTCATTGTTACCAGATTAACTATTAGCGTAGAAGGTTAGTTTACATTTAATGACTGAGATATTACATAGGCGTGTAGGTAATCTGCTACCCATTTTCAGCGGATTGTATTATTGAAACTGCTAAAAGAATCAAGGGATAAGTTTCCAGCCGATACAATAATACGTTGTATTAAATACTTATACGTATTGGTTGAGTTAGACATTCACTAGTTTTTAACGTACTAAGCCTATTTCAAAATGGTTTGGATAGAAATAATTTAATATTTAACCCATATTTATTAATTATAAACGGAAAATTCTTGAGTATCGTGGTGAGGTAAATTAATGATACCTTTTTCCTTAGGGATATTGGGTTCATAACGGCGGAATAACGTGTTATCAAAAAATTAGGCTTTTAAAAGTATAAGCTAATCGAAACGTTAGTAAAGTGTTGGTAGGCCTTAGACGTTGCAACGTTGTCTATTCTAATTGTAGTTGAAGTAACAGTAGTATTTCAGTATTCAGATGGTGGATGTATTATTCTAGGTTTAGCAGACTGCTAGCCGATCTACACTGTAATTTTTATGGCCAATTGCTCAGCTCGTGCCCTAGAATAAAGTGCAGCATACTGCATTCGACTTACACTCAATGCGGTAAGTCCGCACAAAGCAATACACTTGCAGTACGGTCAACTTTACTTTTAGTAACATTGACCTATTACATTGCATGCAATACTATTCCAACACTGGCAGCTTTTTATTTTGTGCCTGCACGCCCGCGTAGCTCGCCATCAATTGGTATCAACCTCTGAATTCTTTTTTCAATCTGCAAGCCAGACCCCTGTCAATTCTAATTAATTTGTAATAAAATAACCTTAATTACAGCTCCTTATGACACTTTTCTCTACCTTTCCGAAGCTTTCATTCTTTAAATACCGTACATAGATCTTTCGTTACAGACCTACGCAAATTAAGTACGTTACTAATTACGTATATTTTACCAGTAATTCAAACTATTATCATCGCTACCTTTATTATTACCCTAGCAGTCTTCCAGTTTACAAGGACAGCCGTATTTCTCTACGTTACGTGCCGGGAGATCCACGAATCCCTCGATTCGTATGTTTAGCTTATTACTATCTGCAAATCTTTTTAAGTCTCCTTTGAAAATAGCCTTAGTTATAATATTAGTAGGGTTATCTTTGTTATTAATCCACCAAACTTATCCATTTTCCGGGCTTAGTATACTTTCCTTAACGCTATTATGTCTATCATCAGGCGTTTTTCATTAGTCGTGCCTAGTTTTGATAGGTTTTCGTAAAGGCTTCGGAAATCGGTACACATCACCATAGGTATTGATAGTAATCCCAATTATTTGATGATAATCCTTAATATGCCGTTAGTTATCATACCTATATTAAGTCCTACTATTATGCCATAGATTTCCGAAATTAATAGACTGCAAATTACGCGTTTATAATTAACAGATTTCTAGTATAGAAGGTTTTTGGTAATCGTAAATTGCCTTTTCTACTTATCCTTATAAAAGAATATTATTAGAAAGCCGATTTACGATTGAAGGTTAGTATTATTGGCAAATGACCCATCCTTAAAAATTATTAACTTCGCCCTCGTTAAATTTATAAAAACCATGTTAAATTCTCTTTTTACGTAATCTATTTACCATTCAATTCTCTTATTTAACTTGTCAAAGTATTTATCTTATAGTTATTGTATCTATTCTGCAATGGAAAGATTTTAAGATATATCCGGTTAACATAGCGTAACGATATAGGCCGCACAAGCCCTCTATAATAAGTATCTCTATGCCTTTACTTCGTTGGCCTTATCGAAAATTGTCAGGCTTATAGCTTACCCTTTTTAGTATAGGCTAATGTAAATACCGCTTTTAGCCTTAATACCATAAATATGGAGTGACGATTCGTTAAAGTCGAGTTATATACCTTTAGTTAACGTTTTAACTAACTTATACTTTTAAAGGCCTTACATTTCGATAACACGTTGTTCCGCCGCTATAAACCCGGCATTGCCGATGAAAAAGGTATCGTTAGTTTACATACCCACGATACCAAAGTCTTTGCCCTTTGTAATTGATAGTCACGGGTCAAATATTAAAGTTTTTATATCTAGCCTGTTTTTAAAGTATACCTGGTACATTAAAAACCAGTAGACGTCTACTTCAACCAATCTATATAGAGGCTTAATATAACGTATTACCGTACCAGCCGGAAACTTATCCCTTAGTTCTTTTAACAGTTTGAATAATATAATCCGTTGAAAATCAGCGGCAGATTACGTATACGCTTACGTAATATCCTAGCTATTAAGTGTAAACTAACTTTTTACGCCAATAGTCAAACTAGTAATAATAGAAACGATTAAACGCTAAATGATCTTTTATATTATAGGCGATTAAGTAAGGATTCAATCCTTACCTTTATTATCGTATTCTCAAACGATTAGTCGTAACATTTCGTACGGCCGATCCGTAATTTTACCATTAACTTTGTATATTGTTTTCGACTTAAAAATGGTAATATTCTATCCTTTAAATTACATTATCGATGCAAACTATATAACTCCACCTAATAAAAAGCCGTCAATTTCTATTCAATTACTTTTCTTAAAGAGTTTACCTTGTATATTAATAATACCTTAAATATGTAGCTTAAAGACAAGTTTTCCATCCAGCATTTTTTTTTTCAAATACCTAAGTTGTTATATATATCCTATTAGGCTTATAGTACCCATCGCCATCCTCCTTTTTAATATATATCCTCCTTTTGAGTTGTTGTCCACGCTACTTACTTTGTATTAACTAGTTATCAATCGATTAAAAAAAGTTATATTAGCTAATTTATTCAACTTAAAGGTTATCGACGTCAGGATTTTTATCAAACTTAAAAGGTCTTCAATACAACTTAAACTTTATTACTCGGAGAGTTACAGGGCTGTAGTCATTTTAACTACTACTTTTAATTTAGTAATACTCAAGATATTATACAATCTATCATATTTATCTTTCTCGTTCTACTTAAAATCTTTACTTTAAAGGGTGAGTAAAAGTATGTCTATTGTTAAAAGTATGTTCCTGATATTAAGGGCATTATTTACCTAACGGCGTGCCGATTTCTTTCTTAGTTCCTTTAGGGTTTTTTCATATGTCGTAGCCCGTTTCTAAGTGTTTGACGAAGGTGACGACATATCTATTATACGTAGGTAAGCCCTAAATATTAGCAAAGTTGGTACAAATCCGTTAGGGTTAACGGTATTATTAAAACCTTTTACACATATTTAAGGCCGTGCCTTTTAACTTGTAAAGCCTTCAATTTCTAATATAGAGATATCGTAAGACTTTCGTAAAAGGGTGTATACCCTTTAGACCTTATTAATATCTTAGTAAGCTTTAATAGGAACTTATTTGTACTAAATCCCTATTAACTTTGAATTAACTTAAAACTTTATCGTAATGAAATTGTTGACGATATCGTAAACTAGTACGTTTGGTAGGCCAAGGTACGTGTTAATTTACAAAGTGCATAGTATCTCCTATATTTTCTTCCCAGCAATAATTTTAAGAAATTTAACATCGTAAAAAGCCGTAACGGAATCTATAACGTATAATACTAACTTGCTGTCCAAGTAAAACATATCTATAAAAACTTACGAGTTAATGTTTCAATTTTGATTTAACTTAAATTTAAAACTTAAGAGATCTTAAAAGTATATTTGGCAGTGGTGGCAAAGGTGCTGAACTGATTCCAGTACTAGAAAATAAACGTTTTTGTCACCAACTATCTTTAAAAACTTATAGAGCTTGTCAGTTACCGGGTAATTAAACCTACGATATAATGAACGAAATTTTGCCTCCGTCAAGTTTAACACCACTGCTTCTAATACTTAAATATAAAACCAGAAATACCACTGATTGAAACTACGTGAAAACCACTTACCGGCTTTAAGATATATTGACTTATTAATCAAAACGTTAATGTTAACACCGAGGATCTTTATATCTTGGAAGAGCAGGAGTAAAGGTGTAAGAGATTCCATAATATAAAAAAATAGGTTTAAAAACAGTCTTAACCGTCGTCGATCCCAATTAAGATAGCTCTTTTCTAAGGCTAAAGCCAACCTTAACCTTAACAGTATCCGCGTAGTCAAGTTTTGTAATAGTATTAGTATCCCTCCGTAACGTAATATATTACGAATAGTCTTTCGTTAAATGCCGTATTACCTCCGTATCCAATATAATCCCTTAAAAGACTTATTTCATGTAATGATCTCGAATAGGAGAAATGTGTGTAGGGCCAAGGTCTTTATTGTCGTGGCGGCGGATGGGTTCTTCGCTTATAAGGCGGTATAAAAATACGTGATCGGCTAATTATTATGTTACTTTCGAGTGAGTACAAGTAATAGTACCAGTATCTTCATTTTAGCTAATAGCTTTTGGCTTATTTTCCTCCTTTTCAACTTCACCTCCTTCAAATTGTGTAATTCGCTTCATATAGTCCTATTTAAAGGCAAAAAGGTATTACGTGTAGTACATCACCTACCTTACGTTACGCTCGACGTTAGTGAACCGTATTGACCAACAGCACTATTTACCGCAAATCTAATATCTTTTAGCGTTTAAGTTAAACTTTCTTGATCGACTTAAAAACCTTAAGGAAAATGGATACTCTCCTCCGCAGGTAAAGGTTTAGACTTTCCATTAACCGTATTAGCCAGGTTTTTCTTACCGTCCATTAATATAATACAAATTAAAATAGTCTTTTTTTCGCGACCAACTTCCGGAGATTAAAGGTATATATCAGTCGAACCGGAGACTTGAGAAGTTACAGTCGCTAGCGAGAAACGTAATTAACCAAAAAAACCATCACAAGTAGCATCAAGGCATTACAAGGCGTATTCGAATTCTTTATGGCCTATAACTGCTTATTGGACCTGTTAAAATAAAGTATTTTCGCCAAATTCCATGTTCCCTATTGCTTATGAGCAAAACATTAGCCTGTTAATCACTTAATTTAAAACTTCCATTTTACTTTTGGATCTTTTTTTGTAATTTAACATGTAAAACCAGTTGATAATATTCCAGTTTATGTAATATTAGGCAAGATTAACATCGTATTTGAAGTGGCACTTTATTCTATTATAGATTTCGCAGAAAGAGAAACCATTCGTCAGGTACCGGAGGTAGTAATCTTCGGCTTAACGGTTAAAAATACTAGGAAATAACGAGTTGAAAACTAGCAATTTAACTTTTATCTGGCGGCAAATGTTGAAGAATAGGCGTAACTTGACGTCGAAGAAGTTATACGGCTTACTTTTATACTTATTTTTTACTTCTCAAATCATGAAGAACATAATGACTACCGTATAGTCCGTATTCTTTATAGGGATGCTTCGAGGAGAAAGGGTAATATATTAGTCGTAGGAACCTTCTTTAATTAGATGGTAGAAAAACCGAAGTTATTACTAGTGTTAGTAAACAAGATAATTACCTATAGTCGAGTTTGAAGAGGAAAAACCAGTTATCGTACCCACAGTGGGCTCATGTGTAGATCCGGTCCTTCCTTAATTTGGCTACTGAAACTAAATTTGTTGAGAATCCTAGGAAAAATGGGCTTGATAGTTTCCATAGTGGGAGACTTAGCGATAATCCTCTTGTTATTAAGGGGTTTGACGAGGTTTATATTTTATTAACTAATAGATCTTATAAATTTCTTCCATGCTTACTTATTTAGGTTTAGGCATGTTATTATAAATGTATGTGTGAGCGTCAAAGGTTACTATTGCCAGTAAACTTTTTGCCCTTAACTAAAGTCTATTAAAGGTCTTTATTTGTAACGTATTCGTAAAGTAAGTTAGCCAAATTACTTTCTTTTCCTTTCTTCGTAAGAAGTTCAACTTTTCGAGCTAATAGTTTAAGCTTTACCTTTATCTTTATTTGCCTATTCATCTTTTTCCACATATTTAAGCCTAAATCGCGAAACCAATCCTAAAAGATATCGAAGGCCATAGATCCAAGACCGACTCTTTCAGGGTTTGAGTCGAAAACGAAGTAGCCGATTGCGTTAGCCGGATACTCTGGTGTAAAGTCTTTAGTGAGATCAGTAAACCAAATCTTTTTGTCGTAGTTCTTTTCAAAGGTGATTTCGAAGGTAATAATTGCCTCGTTTCTAACGGGATTAGTTATGGTATCGATTTCAGTGGGTTTTAAAGCCATTATAAAGATTTAACTAGTGTAAGGCGTGTAGGGTGAAAGATTTGGTGATTTTAAACGTATGGGACTTGGTGTTTTGGCGTGAGGTCGCGCGACGTGGCTTTCTTGGAGCAACTTAGTTATTCTTCTTGTTTTCGTTCCGGGTAGCGAACTTAACGATTGACTTGGCGTAGGAGAGTAAAAAGAGTAAAGTAGGGCAAAGGTTTGGTATAAGAGGTAAGGTCGAAAGTCATTATTAGTGGTGGAGGTTATTTGGTGTAGGGACTTAGTCGTTTTTTCGATTTGTAGTAATAGTACCTGTAATAGCAATTAACTTAGCCGTTTGCCAACTTGTTGACTTGGTAATATTTAAAACTTTTAGCAGTCAATCTTAACGCTCTTTAGAAAGAATTAATAAAGATTTTTTGGTTATTTCGAGTAACGATACCGTCCCTTACTTATAAACTGCTGCGAACAACTGCACAATCTATAGGTCTTCCCTACTTACTGCCGCGAACAACTACACAGTGTATAGGGGCCTTTCGCAAAAACCTTTCCTCTACCTTACCTAAAAAGGACAAAACGTAACCGGAAAGCAGTTTTCTTCTTCTACTTAACCAATCTGTGCTTAACTTAATAAGCACTAATCAGTGTTGGTAGGTCTTATACGTTATAATGTTGTCTATTCGAATCGTAGTCGAAGTAACAGTAGTATTTCAGTAGTCAGATGGTGGATGTATTGTTCTAGGTTTGATATACCGCTAGCCGGTTTACACTGTAATTTGTATGGTCAATTGCTTAGCCTGTGCCCTAGAGTGAAGTGTAGCGTACTACACTCGACTTACACCCAATGCGGCAAATCCATACAAAGCAATACACTTGTAGTACGGTCAACTTTACTTGGAGTAACGTTGACCTACTACACTGTATGCAATACTATTCCAACATAAAGGGTATATAACTTAATTTTAATAAATCTTCAATTCGTATCTATATTATTTAGAATGAAAACGGAACTTATATTAACATTCGTTAAAAGGAGTAAGTTATAAATCTAACGATTATCAATAAAATCGACAAGGTAAAATTACAAAGAAATTTAGAGTAAAGGGCATGTACGGCATATATCGTTACGTTATGTCAACCGAGAACTTTATACAACCTGTCCATTATGGTACAGGAATAAGATCAATGAGATAAGGACTTCAACAAATGAAATAAAAGGGTTTGGTAGCAAATGAACTATGTATAAAGAGGAATTAATATGGTTTTTGTAGATTTAACGAAGAAGAATCTAATAAGTTTTGTTAAAGGGTTATTTGTAAGTAATATTAACCTGATATCATAAATCAACTTTTTCATAATATTTATTAACGAGTACAGGATTAAAGAATAATTTATAATTACCGGAAACATTATATATTGAATATCCGTTCAATTTAAGCGTATAACTCAAAGAGTAATAGTTTTAGAAGTTTATGGCACAATAATAGGCTTTAATATCAGTGTAATAAATAATAGTATATTAAGGATTGTTACCAAATTACTAGGATTACCTCCTATACTGATGGAGATATATATTAACTTCTGAAGCCTTTAACAATATTTATTAGAACTGGGTACGACAAATGAAAAACGTTTAATAATAGAAGTAATAGCTTGAAGGGGGGTAAGCGAAAGCCGAAAAATAGATGAATTCAGGGAAATTAACGGCAAAAATGATCCTGTTGACCCAATGATTAAGGCTATGCCTAAAAGCGCCTTAGAAAGGTTTATAAATAGCAATACTCTAACCATACGAATCAAAGGTTATGTGAACAGCCCGGCACGTGATGTGAAAGAACAGGGTGGTTCTGACCAATTTGAAGACTACCATGAGAGTAACATCAATTGAAAAGGTGGCAATAGCAGTAATTTGAACTACTGGTAAAAAATACGTAATTGGTAACATACTTGATTTGTATAAGTTTGCGGCGAAAAATTTGTACACGGGAATTGAGGAACGGAAGTCTCAGAAGGATAAAGTAAATGGGCTACAATGGGCCATAATTAAGGTTAATTTCAGTATAGATTGATTGGAATTTACAGGGTTCTAGTTTATGAATCGAGGAGGGGTTTCAAAGGTTACTATCAATTGATAGCAAGCTACGCTAGCGTGCAGGCACAAAATAAAAAGCCGCCAGTGTTGGAATTACAGTCAAATGCAATACAGTTATATAAACTTTACTTGTAGTAAAATTAATTGTACGTATTGAAAATTGACTACAGTTTATAGGATTTGAATATACTATACTACAAGTGCAGTACAGTCGGTACCTACTTCAAAGTGAGGCATAGGCCAAAGCGTTAAGCTATACAAATTAGTATGCAGACCGGCTACCGGTCTGCCAAACTTAGAACCAACATATCTCAATCAACAATACCAACGAAGTACTAGTTACTTCGACCGCAGTGATTCGAGTCGACTACGTTGCAACGATAAAGGCCTACCAACAATATGTATCTTTAATTTTAAGATTTCTTTCTATATATGATTATAATTATAATCAATAATACATTTTTGGATTGTTAACCATGTGTTTATGTTTGTCAATATTAATTTCATGAAGTTTTTTAACGTCTATTATATAATTGTCAATCGTAACCTTCTATTTTCATAGCTCGAAAATTGATTATTTGGTTTTTATTCTATCCATTTTATTAGAAAATTCATTATCTACTCCTGTTTCGATCTTTATTACTGCTTTATACTTGGCTACATCTTAATTATTTGAGAAAATCTCTTAAGTCTTTCATTAAGCTCGCGAGACAATACCTTGTATAAATTGATAATCAATCTTACGTCTTTTGTATTAGAATTATGTAGGGATTTTATAACTGTGGATTCTATCTCTTCATCAAATAATTTTGAAAAGTATTGGCTTATAACTTATACTATAGTTTAATCTTTCAGGCATTATAAGTTTCTTTTAGTTTAGTTATCAACAAAATTCTGGGGTTTAATAACAGGTTGTTAGAAACAACTAGGAAGCCGTGGCCTGCTTAAACACAAAGGAAACGAAAGAACGGAATCCTATGTAGAGGAACCAAAAGACCTGAACGTCTGGAGGCGAAAAGAGCTAGAAACGATAACGGTTCTTTGCGATAAGGGACAATCATTACTATCTGTTTTATGAAACATTCTTAATAATAGAAATATGAATACACAGAATTTTGTAAATTCTAATACTATAAAAGCATCTTCAAAATTTTCAACAATACTATACGTTCTTGAAATATAAGAATATAAAAATCTTAGTAGTAAGAAATATGACACTTCAAAATGAAGTGAAATAAAAACTTAAAGATAGTCGAACAGGTATTGAAAATACTATAAAAATTGTATTATATAAACTAAAACATGGTAAAATTCCTTCAATGTACTTGGATAATAGTTCAACATATATGTATTATAATCCTCATGGATCTCAATCATCATGATCGCAACCTTGTACAAGTAAGTACTAATATAGACAGCTGAAATAAGGTATCATCTCACTCATTATCACCTTATACCTTTTGGTATACTATTTACTTGTGCTCCTACCTAGTGCTCTATTGGAAAACTTTATCTCCAGAGTATTCCTAATCTCTAATGTTAGCTCGTGTTTACAAACTATATCTGTCGTACTTCAACACTGTTTTTGACGCTTTAAATTGAAGTGTCCACTTGAAGGGATAGGAAATAATCGGAATAAACTCATAAAAACCTAGGTTTACAATTTTAAATGCAGTGTTCAAAACCGCTAAAAGTTTAGTTGCCTTTCGCATAATATAGGTTTAATCTTGGAAAGGAACCATTAAGACGAATAATACTTAAGCTGGTTGTATTAATTAATACAATTTCTTTGAATCAATCGTAAAATGGTCTACACAACAAAAACAATGCGGACGGCTTCTTAAGTGTTGAATATATGATTAATAGAGGGGTAATGATCAAGATGACAAACCTGTATGGGAATATATTAAGGCATGTGTTATGGTACGACTTATAATGGTAAGCCAAGTAGGTGCTAAATTGGGTTTACTATTAAGATACGGTGGAAGATTAGAAGAGGCTATCGTAGCCCACCATGCAGGACCTATAGGTATGGCCAGTTTCTAGCCCCTTACGTGCCTTTACACATGCCGTATGTGGATCGTATCTTGTCTTTACCCGGACCGTATCCAGTTCGTACCCGAGTTATGTCCGGTCCGTACCTATATCGGGTCCGGACCAGATACTACCTATCCCGTTTCGGGTATAATTACGTAATCTATAGACTTAACAGCCAATAGCCTAAGTTTATAATATACACCCCTTCTCCTTATATATTATGAGAGTTACGGCGCTCCACTCAATAAATATAAAGCGCGAGCCTTATGCGCCTAATACCCGGGCTGAATGTAAGTCGGTAACGCGATGTTCAACGCGTCGTATAACGTATTAGCCGGTTTAACCCTAGGCTTTTGGCGTCGTATAACGCGTTCTTTAGCCTTTTCGCAGGTGTTCTATAACGCGCCCGTAAGTTAGGCGTATAATGTATTTTTTTTACCGCCGGTATCGTATAAAGCATTGTATAACGCGTTAACCGATCCGACCCTAGGCCTTCGGCATCGTATAATGCGCCCTTTAACTGTACCACGGGTACCTTATAACGCGCTTATTAATATTCCATGTAATATATGCTTTTTATCGACAGTATTGTATAACGCGTCATGTAATGCCGCACTTCTATGTCTAATACCGTATAACGCTCCTTATATAATACGTAATCCTTATCGAATTAGGTCCACCAATCCTTATAAATACGAACTCCCTCGTAACCTTTAAAATTTCCTCTTTTTTCCTTTTATAATACCACCCTTCGTTGCCTATGGCCCTTTTCATAACAATTTTACTACTCCCTTTATATATTTTAAGTAATAATTGCGATTGGAGTATATCATTTTGTCTTTCTTTAATTCGTCTTCATAATAGACGTTTATAATAAACCTTGTTTAAGTTACGTTATTTTCAACGCCCTTAATAAAGATAATGAGGTAGTTATTAAGGTATATTACCTTATTATATACGAATACATTATCGTTAACTACTTATTATAACCCCTCTACGTTATAAAAAATCTCCTTGTCTTTAGTAATCACGAAAATGAAAATAAGTTTTTTTGGATAGAAATTAAAACCCTTTACAAATTATATATGAATCGCCTTTTTAATGTTAGTATTGTTTTACTTGCGTTCCATTTTATCTGGCGTAGGGATATTATACGTATCGAAAGATTTATAGAAAAAAATAAATTTATATAATAATTTTATGTGTGATTTAATTGTAAATTGATATATTTTCGTAATATATTTAGAAATATGTTTAGTTATGACTTTACCTAGTTTACGTGCTTTTTTACGTTCATTGGTTATAATAACCGAAGATAAGGGGTATATTTTATCCTACAAATTTCAATGTTAGGGAAATAACCTGGGTTATCCACCATTTTTTACCTTCGCTTTTTTAAAATTGATTAATTAATTTATCTAGTTTCGCGATGTTGTTCGTGCTTAAGAAATTTTTATTATACCAGTCGTATAAGCCGTTACCCTTTGAATTATATGTTTTCGTCGTTTCCTTTCTTTGGGTCCGTTATATTTTAAAACCCTTTCGTTACCTTTCATTATATCTCCTTTTTATAAAGATAGGATATTTTTAGCCGACCGTACCTTAATGTATAACGTTTTCGCCTAGGCCATTTTTAATTACCGTTAAGTACCCTTTTGTAATTTTAATGAAAACAGTCAAAATAATATAGCTACTTGAACTATATTTTTATAAATAATATAGGTTACGGCTTATAAAATGTAATGAGGGACGTTTAAGGTTTAATTATATGATCCCTAATTTTATACGTATTCATTTATCAACTTTAATTAAAAGCAAATTAATCTGGCCAACAGTGAATAGACGTAAGATCGTATCCGAGTCGACCACGTTACCCAGGCTTAAATTAATACATTGTAATTTTTAGTAACTCGTTTAAAAGGTAGATTTCCTTGTCATACTTTTGTCTTACTTTCCGTTAACTGTTATCATTAGCTTTTTTTAACGCCCGTTTTTCCTAAAGTTATCCGTTATCGCCGGCGTCCCCTAAGGTCTATTTTTCCTTATATTATTCGTTATCGGCTTCCTTTAACGCTCTTCACTTTTCACGTTATTCGCCATCCTCGGCGTTACTTCATATCCGTCCCACTTTTTAATAGACCCTTTTCTCGACGTTAACCGGCACCTGTAACGCCTGTTATCATTCCCTTTTTCAGACGTTACTTAACATCCGGAATTACTTATAATGAAGCCTCTAACGTTAGTAAAGCAGGTACTCATTATACCGTAAAATAATAATAATAACGAACAGGTAAATTTGTACTACGTTATAGTAAAAGTCGTTTTATAATCGGATATATATTCGAAAAAGTTGGGTAAAGTTTACCTAACCTTATTAATTATATTATTACTTCGTTTAGTGATAAATTACCCTTTCTATTCATAAGTAATATATTATTTCGAGGTTGTAATTGGTTTCCCCCATATTTATCTTTTAACTTAAATTCGATTTTAATGTCGAAATACCGCGTTATTATAAATCCGTATATCTCACTATTTCCCCTTAAATTTATTTAAGGATACGGTATATTAATATTTGTTTTTGTAATTCTTTCTATGACTTATGATGAACTTTTTACCTAATTAATATAAATTGAAACCCGTTTTACCCTGTTTTTGCCACGAAAATTTCTTAAATTATAAATTCCTCGTATTTATGCTTTTCCATGTCGTTGACGAGTAAAATTGATTTTGGGCGAATATCGGATAAAACTTACGGAAAAAGGAGTTCGAAGTCGCCCGTTGAACTAAATTTATATGAAATATGAAGTATTTGTTGAAGATATTTTAAACGACATTGACTGGATTTGAAATATTAATTATACGGTATTAATTCTAAAACTAATAGAGATTTTTACTTAAGCGATGATGTTTAATAGTAAAAAAGCTTAATTAAACCTAATCTTCTACCTTATATCGTTGTGCTAAACGTCGTTTACAATTCGTCGCCGCTTTTATTTATTATGAAATATAAGTTATACTTGTTCAAGTTAACTTATTACCTTTATGTGAATAAGTTGAAAATATAATAACTCGACTCGTTAAATTCATAAACGACTTCATATCCCTTTTTAACTTCGAAATGAGTAACATTTTAATTTAACTGTTTAATACCGTTTTTTGTTTATAAATATTACGTTGTAAATAAAGTTATTCGACTTTTTCCAAGGAATATGAAGTCGTTTAAAATACAAATATTTAATTCAAATCGTGATTACTAATAATAAAAGCTAGAAATCTATAAAATTCCAATTATATATCCTAGAAATGTTCCGCATACGTATCGGCAATTATAAATTATATAACCTTAATGTGCATATTATTGTATACATTCATAGATTATGAATATTAATATATACCCTCATACATAATATACATAGGCTAAGTAGCAATGTACTGTATTGCAGGGTGCACTCCTGCAGAGTACACGGTAATGTATCACACTGCAGGCTGCATTCTTGTAAGATGCAAAGTGCATCATTTATAGGTCGGTTTGGAATGGTCATTTCAGACCAACGGAAATGCATGCATCGGTCTCAAAGAATTATTCCAGAGTGATACGCTTTTGGTGAATAACTTATAAGCTCTTACCTATAACGTACATCTATAAATACTTCTTCTTAATAATCCTTTTACTTTATACTACAATTACCAATTATTCTGATTACTCTTTGAAGACCATATATTTACGTAAATATTATAAGTTTAAAACCTTACCCATAATAATTAGTATCCAACTCGGTCGATTATAAATAGCTTAGGGAAAAAAAGAAAATATACGTTGAAAACCTATAACAGGATATTGTAACGGTTCCAATTATTTGTATTCCAATACTTCGTTTTTACGAAAATTACACGCCGACGTATACAAAAACTATAAATACTAAGTAACTTAAAAAAGAAAAACTTTAACATGATATTATTAACCTTTATCTGGCGTTTTACCTGCTAAAAGCTCTGTTACACTATTATTAACCCTCATTTAGCATTTTAATGTACCTGGTTTAAAAAGCGTCTTATTATATATGAAGTTACATAAGCCAAAACCCCCAAGTTTTGAAACCCTTCGTTAAAACATATTTTTTAACGAATTATTTGCTTTAGAAAAGCTATGATTAGTTACACATAAATAAATAACCAGATCTCCTTATAAAAATCGGTTATATATCAAATATCCAATTAACTCCTTTTACTAAATTTTACGATAACACGCCAGTACGGATGGACTACCATACCCCGGAGCATATAACAACTCGATATTTTCCTTACCTTACCTAATTTTCTACATCCACCCTATTTATTTCAAATTTGTTTATATTCGATTTATATTTTCTAAATTCAATACCTATAACTTTTCAAGTTTTCCTAACCGCATAACTAGTATAATATTTCTAAAGATGATAAAACAAGTTCGAAAAGATTAATCAATTTGTAATTTCGCCCGATTTACGTATCGTTTAAAATTTATTCGTACTAATAAACGCTAATGAATACTATTCAGACCGCTGTAATGAATTTATTTGCTATATATTCACCAAACCACCCTAAGATTTAAATATATCTATATATAATACGAAATTATTATACTTAAATACATCGTCCAAATGCCTTGAAATAATCGCAATCATAACCTTAAATTTAATATTACAAAAAAAGACTAACGATTCCTTTAATATCCTAGCTAAATATATAGGAATCAGAAACGTTATAATACAAAAGATTGACCTGGTATTTTAGGATAATACCATCGATTTAGCAGTTAAAGAACTATAACCATATATTGCAAATACATATATTTTAGCTATTGTATACCGTTATTAGGAGGAGTAAATCTAAATATCTAACTTACTAACCGAATTCCATAACAATTTTTAGGTTTGGACGTTGGAAATATGACGAAGGGTAAAACCCTATTATTATCAAAGCTTTGCAAATCCAATTATAAACCAGAGGAATTAATGGTTAGGAGGAAAAAATAGGCGCCTTATAAAGGCTTTATTCGAAATAATATAACTTACCGACGTACCAAATTAAAAAGATAAAATTTTATATCTTAGGGGCTTCATAAAATGGTATTACCTTACGAAATTGAAAAGAATTTTACTAAAATAAGGGGAACCACATATCAAATAGTACAATCCATACCTGAAATTAAAAATAGGAATTACGAAAAAAAGAACACTTACGATCCTTATCTATTACATAATTACAATACACCCTTATACCAGCCCATATCATAACGAAAGACCGAATACAAAATCACTTCCTAAACGTAAAAAATAACCCGATCAGCTATAATAGAGTCGGCTGAAACTCAAATAACAATCCGACCAGCCATAGCAAAATCGGCCGAAACGAAAATAACAACCCGCCCTCAAAATAGAAAATTAGCCGAAATACAAAAGACAAACCAACCCAAAAAATAGCAAATAACGCAAAACGCCAATATGTGTTATACGGACTAATAACTTTTAACCACAACCCTTAATACAACCTTTTACCAAATTGCTTCTCTACAGATAAAAACGACCTTACCAAATTAACCAATTTTACTAAGCTATAGGATAGGGATAAAAACTATAACGGCGGGTCATACCATATATTAGATAATAAGATACACTTTGTACTTAATACATATAAAAAACTGGATATTAAACCATTATAATTTCACGTTTTCTTACCCGATACAATTTTCGAATAAGTTAAGGAATAAGAAATATGCCGCATTATAAAAAGAAATTTATTCGTGAAGTATTACAACCTTTTGAAATCACAATTGAATACCAAAATGAACTAAAAGTTTTACGATAAGGATTAAATTAGTACGATATAGGAATTTATAAAAAAAACTAATAAGGAAATTCCGATGAAAACCTTTAAAAAAAACCTTACCGCTTTATTAACAAGGTTTTAAAAATACCAAATAACCTTCGGATCGGAATATAAAGGCAATAAACTGTTTATTTAAAAAGTAATAAAAGCCTACCGTAAAAACCCGGATTTCGACCTTATACTTTATAAAACGAAAAGAAAACTTAAAAGACTTTTATACAAACCTTAAAACATCGCTCAAAACCTTTATACGCCGATAAATAAGCCTTAAATCAATATTAGTAACAAATAATAATAAAGGTAAAACCCAAATTACTATAATAAACCTTACTGAAACAATTTACCATATTTTAACCAGAAAATTCAAAGTTTACCGAGGCAAAAACAACGTCTAAAATACAGGTCCTAAAAAGAAAACCCTAATAAAAAAGACAAAAACGATCGTTTAAAAATGAAAAAACGTACCGAAACTATAGCAATATTTACGGAAAGATATACGGCGCTTTACAGGTTTATAAAAACGGTACATCATATACAGAAAAGTCGGTTATTAGTTTAGTCACGCTGCAAGCTGCACTCTTGCAAGACGCAAAGTTTATCATACATGGGTCGGTTTGAAATGATTATTTTAAACCGACGGCAATACGTGGATCGGTCTCGAAGGAGTATTCCAGAGTGATACGCTCTAGGTGGAGGACTTATAAGCCCACACCTATGGCATACACCTCTAGATGCTTCTTGATGATCACCTTACTTTATACTACAACTACCAATCATTTTAATTACTCTTCAAAGACCTTATGTTCACGTGAATATTATAAGCTTGAGACCTTACCGACATAGATAGTATATTTAGATGGCAGTACATTACGCTGTAAGGTACACTCCGGTAGCATGCACGATAACAAGTCATATTACAGGCTGTACTCTTGAAGAGTATATGATAATATGATACGCTGCAGATTATACTCTCATGCATGGAACGGTCTAGAAGCAGGTATTCCAAAGTGGTACGCTCTGGGCAAGGGCTTATAAGCCGTCACCTATAGTGTACAACTCTGGATACTTCTTCTTGGAACTAAATATTTTAATATACAACAATATCAATCATTCTAATTACTCTTCAAAGACCTTAGTTCACGTGAACCTTATAGGCTTGAGACCTTACCGACACTAATTAGTAGCCGACTAGGTGGACTATAGACAGCCAAGGAAACAAGAGACAGACATAAGTTGAATACCTATAGTGGGATGCTATAGCGTTCTCAACTGCCTATTCTTTAACACTACGACTTATAAAAACTATACGGGAGTATATAATTACGCGAGAGTACCAAGAAACCCGAAGCGTTACAAGACTATAAGATCCGAAGTAACTTTGAGAAGAACAGCCCTGTCCCGTCAACCGTTAACTTGTATTAGCATTCTGAACAAAAAATACAGGCCCTTTTTGAAGGGCGTCCTATCACGCATCAGGTCACGTAAGCCAAAAAACACCAAGTTTCGAAACCCTTCACTAAAACTTATCTAAATTTTTGACAATTTACACTATTCGCTTTAGCAAAGCTAAGATCGGTTACGCACCAATGGACAACCCCATCGCCCCAACAAAATCGATTACATACAAACAAACAATCCGATCGCCTGAGCAAAATCGGTTACAAACCAAGCAACCAATCGATCCTTCCCCCAAGTTCTGTTACGGCACGCCAATACGGACTAACCACCAAACACTGGATCACTCAATCAAATTCCCTTTACCCTGCCCACTTTCCCACGTTCGCCCTGTGTATTCTAAGTTTAGTACCTGCAACTTTCTGAGTTTTCCTAGCTGTTTGACTAGCGTAGCGCTACTAAATACTAACAAAACCTTGTTGCATTCGCTTTGATTAAAATTAATTTATATTAGCAAGCATTATTAAGCTTTTTCCCGACCGTTTTAATTATTTGAAATCTTTTGGGTATAACTCTACTACTCTTTTCGAAATATCATGGCTTCATTAATAATGGATTTGAAAGAGGTCAACAAATTTATGGAGTACCTCTTCACATACACGTTGTTTCGCAACAGTATCCTTAAACATTTGAACCTTAACCTTAGGGATAATAAAATCGAGGTACCAGTGGAGGATTTAGACCTGTACGGTAAACACCTATGTTACGAATATTATTTTCAACTATTACAGTGGCAAAATTGAAGGACGCGATTTATTTGACGATTTCAGGGAAGAATTACGAATTAGACGCTAAACATGTGGCGAATAGTGGATGGTACAATTGCAAGAATCCTGCGAAAACAATTACAAAGCAGAGGTATTAATACACCTGGTGGAAACAACAGCCGTATTACTTAAGCCCTGATAACAACGGCCCAACTTACACAAATGCCAAAGTGTATAGACGAAAAAGTGTTATTGGTAAAGTTTGTGGAAGGAAGTTACCTAGAAAAATGCCAGGAACGCCTACTTAAAATAAACAAAGATGAGGGAGTGCTGAGAAAGAAGGAGGCGAAAAAGAGTCAAGATACGTAGTTTGGGCCTCGATTCTAAGAGAAAGAAGGGCTGGCTACGTATTCCTGACCACGACCTCAAGAGAAGAAGGGGCCTAGTACGCAGTCCAGACCATACCCTTAAAGGAAGGAGGACATATATATACAATACGAACCGCAGTAGGGAAAAAAAGGAATACAAGAAGAGGAAAAGAAGAAAGGGCTAGGAACACAATCCAAGCCACATATTCAAGACGAGGAAGGGCTACGAAAGGAAAAGAAAAAAGGTCTATGTGTGCAGCCCAAACTACATCTTTAAAAAAAGGAAAGGCTAGGTACATAGTCTGGACCACACCTACAAGGAGGAAAAAAGAGGCTACAGGAGGAGGAAGGGCCAATCTACCACAAATACAACTTCCAACCGACTACGAATCACAAGATCTGCCGCGAATACAACAAACGCACCGCTCGCTCAATTCAAAATCGGCTACAATTACAGTACCTATACCGATAGTATCAACAGAATCGACTATACCACACCAATCCGAGCTGATATTTCAGGAGGAGGAATGGCCAGATGCTTTATACGCAACTGGACCCCCACAAGAAAACAAAAACGCTCTTATTACCACTAAAATAAACTACTTAAAGTAATATTTCACCGCTTTCACCTACGTACAACGCCCTGAAGTACGTATTTAAAACATGTGCATTACTTTCGACACTTGTTACGACTATCGACGTTATTAGGAGGGTCACGTGACCTAATCCGCAATATTATTGCTCCACTAAGCAAAGAAAACGAAAGGAAAAGGAAAAGATTTTTTTTTACCTAAAACGAAGAAAAAGAAAGAAGTTTTTCCTGAAATAATAGCATATACTACTGTCACTATCAACTGAGAAATATCGTTACTAAACGATTAATACTGACCGCATTACTTATACTGTTACTACTGGATTACAAACACGAACCAAAGCTATACTGTTACTACTAGATACGGAATGCATAAAGAAAGAAAAGATTTTCTGTGTGGATATTATTATATACATTCATAGATAGTATATTTAGGTGGCATTACATTACACTATAAGGTACACTCCTGTAGTATTCACGATAATGAGTCATGTTTTAAGCTATCCTCTTGCAGAGTATATGATAACATAACATGCTGCAGATTACACTCTCATGCGCGGAGCGGTCTAGAAGCAGGTATTCTAGAGTGGTACAATCTGGAGCGAGGGCTTATAAGCCCTCACCTACAGCGTACACCTCTGGATACTTCTTCTTGGAACTAAATCTTCTAATATACTACAATAGAATCATTTTGATTACTTTTCAAAGACATTAGTTCACGTGAACAATATAGGCTTGAGACCCTACCAATAATTAAGCTAGATAAACTTCAAAAGGAGATTCAAGATAATTAATAAATATTGAAAGGCGTCTTTAATAACTGGTAAATTAACTATAATGTTGATGAAAACATACGTTTAATATCGATTTAGGATAGAGAGGAGTTAAAGCAGGTTTTATTATAAGGTACAACGAGGTTTCATTCCGTTATATGACGTATATATTCGATATAGCCGATGAATATTTACGACTATCCTTTTTGATAGTAATTTCGTTGGAAAATACAAAACAAAATATTTTTATTTAAAAAACCTATAATAGGTAAATCGTATGTTCACGATAAAACTTTCGTCATTAATAGTGTTGAACTCGATAATGATAAAAAAATACGGTAATATAATATACCTCACGGGTTTGTTCCATAATTCGCGGTTTATATTACTTATCCTATTATAGGTAAAAAATAACTAACGCATTCGAAAACCGTTAATATACGAACTTTATATAACGGGTCGTTTGTTACTTTTTAATTTTATAATTCCGTTAATATATCCAACTCTAAAATAAGGTAATCACTTAACGTTAACGATACCAACAGATTTAGTGTGGGCTGGGTTCGTAATAGTATTATCGGTTTTATCGTATTAAAACCTCTTAGCTATATCCCCGATAACGACTCAAGAACTGGCTGGGCCCAGAGTGGTACCGCTTTTAACGGTCCTTCGATAATTTTCGGCCTTCCTTTAAAATACATACCGTTGTGATTTAATAACCAAGTTTCCGTTTCACCGAATTCATTTATATAACCCGTCGCAATTTGTGTTCTTTTAATGTATATATGTATTAATATTATATTTAATATAGAAATGAAAACTAGCCAAAAAACCCGCGCGCAGTATTTTTCAATTTCGTGTTTATCTTGTAATGTATCGGTTAACGTATTTGGGCGGGCGCCTTAAATTTTGAGCCTATATCGTAGGTGGTATTAGAAAAGCGAAAAGATTTGAGCCTATTAAGCCTAGTTTTTCAAATTTAAACGTAGTAAAGAAGAATATTTCAATCCTTTGTAATCCGTTAAAATCGTAAGCGGTATATGGATACTACGTAATTCGAACAACTACGCTTTTAAAAAAAGTATCACCGCGAAAAGATCCTTGTCGTAAATAATATAATTAGGGTTCACTATTTTTGATCGTATAAAGTGATAATCTATTAGCTTTAAAATATTATCCTTATCCAGTTATGATAATCACCCTTTTAATACCGTTTCCGAATAGTCGGTTTCCATTATTGTTAGCTGATCTAGTTCCTAATATTTTAAGATCAGGGCTATAATCAAGAGATATTTTAAAATTTAAAAAGCGTTTTCCTTCCGCTTCGTTTAAGCTTAAAGAATCATTTACTTTGTTAAACGAACGAGACAATCCGCCAACTCGAAGAAATTACTAACAAAATTACGATATAAATTGGCAAAACTTAAATAACTTCGAACTTCTTAGATGATACATGGTAACTTTTATGAGAAAATTACTCAGATTTTCTCGAGGTCGGCCCGAATACCTACCTCAACCGTTATAATAAAACCTAGGTATTTTAATTTTTAACTATGAAGTCGCATTCTTTCAAGAGTGGAATTAGCTCCGCTTAACGAAATCATCCCAAAACCATACGAACTTTCGCTATATAATCTTATTTGGTACCCTAAAAAGGGACTAAAAGGTCGTTTAGATATATTATAAAGAAATTGTATAAAATACCTGCTGTTATATAATTAATATATTGTTAGAACGTTATCGGCGTTCTCACTGGAATACAAAGGGTAATTAAATATTGAAATAACCCGAACCGCGTACGAAACGACATTAATTCCTTTTATCCTGATGTGATTCGAATTGGGTAAAAGACCGTTGTAATATCCAATTTCGTAAGTTATATCGGTTTAGATAACGTACATAGGTTTTTCATAATTAAAGGTAAGGGGAAACGATTATATTTCGTCATTTAATTTAATACCCGATAATCGATATAAAATCGTTATCCCTTTTTCGGTTTGAAAATAAGTAATACCGATGTTATAGTCGATAAGAAGTTTACTCAAACCTAACCCTTATTCATTACCTCCATAACTTGTCGTCGAAATTTAAAGAATTGATTTTGTAATATCGAGTATAACGACTTTCAAAGTCTTTTTAATAAAAAAGGATGTTTATTCGATTTAATATAAATATAATAATTGAGTTTCTCCTTATATAAGGGTAAGTTTGTAACTTATTTTTGATTAAATAGGTCGCTGAATTTTTTGAATTTTAGTAGAAAACGTAAGTAATCCTTTTCCTTTTGAATTGTAGTCGTCGCCGTCGTTTATAAAATCAGCGTTATTTCGCAAAGGTTTATAAAAAAAAACTAATCAGGACGAATTCCCCGTACGTTATACCTTTTAGTATAAACGCTTTACCAAATCGAAAGAAAAAAACCGAACCTATTATGCTTCTTATATCTCAGATCTTAAAGCGTATTATTACTACGTTGATAATTAAGCCTCCTTAACTATAAATCACTAAACGATTACTGCTAACGTTTAAAATTACCTATTAGTCTGGTATCCAAAGTATTTTGAAAAATTGTATCCTTCGTTATTCCAGGAATATTATATATTAATATTGAGTTTGATTATTTATTAATATTTATACGCAACCAAGCTATTTAGGTAATACACGTATTTTGCCGTTACCTTAATATCCTATCGATATTTCGAGAATATAATAACCGAATTGACTTTGTCCTTGACTGTTATATTAAAACCTCGTTCAAAATATAATTATAATTAGAATTAAAATTAAGTCAAATATTGAAAAAGTAAATGTAATTAAAAAACCTAGGGATAAAAACAGATCTTTATTTATACGTATTTTAATTCAATTAAATTCCTTTTTATTCGATTTTACAATTACGTTGTTAAGGTTATATAAATTTTAAACGCAATTGTATTTAGGATTTGGGTTTCCCTCGTCGCCATTAATAAGAAACCTTTTTTTACCTTTTCGACTTAAACCGTATACATTTACGTAGAAGGTAATACCAAAAGGGGTTTGTAACCTGGTTTGTAGTAGTCCAATAAATTATAAAGTATGTAACGCTTGGAGATAAACTTAGTTTAACGTTCCTTTACCATCGCATACGTCGCTTTACGTCTTTGGATTTAAATATGTACCGAACGAGTTTAATAAAATAACTAACCACGATATCGGAATAATTAGCCGCGATTACCCTGATCTCTTAACAAAAGTATTGAAAAGGCGTAAACCTTTACTATAGCCGTACTATTATTCGAACGCTAAATTTATACGAAGTTCGTTAATTAACAACTAAAATATCGTTTTAAATTTAAAAACTTTCATTTGTTGGTAACTTTACAGTATTCTTAAAGGTTATTAAGTAGTCTACCTAGTTAATACCTATCGTAATAAATTTATCGTGGAAACGTAACGATACGCCAAAACGTAAATTGTCATACCTCATAGCCGAAGGCTAATCCAAGCCGTCTGTTGAAGCTAAAAGTATTTTAAACCTAATAATGAAACGTATGTATAGGTTTTTAGCGTTTACAACCAAACCTTCTAATTCAACCAAGGCCTTATTCGCGCGGTAAAAATCATTAAAAGCCGCCTCAATATAATAGAAAACTTTCCTATATCATATATACCCTCGTATTCTTTGGTTTAGTAATACGTCGTAACCTTATACTTTACAGCTACCTTGTAATATCCCTATAGGTAAAGAAACGTATAGTAAACTTTTTCAAATTACATTTTATCCGCTTTTAGTATAAATTGGATTGTTTAATGTATTGCCGTCTATGTAAAAGCATATTCGTCGAATCATAATTAGTTGTATCGTTTTCGCCTACCTTACGCTGGTAAAAAACTGTGGCTAATCGCGGTTAATTCGGCTTTAAATTACTAAATCTTCGTTATAATTTAAGGAAAGTTAAACGTAAAGTCGATAATGAAAGTCGATTAGCCTAGTTATTATAATTACTTCATAGTCAACGTAATACAACTTACGATATTTTTAAACGAGAAATATCGGTTTAAATTGGTTTTAAAGGTGTCGAAAGTATATTTATAAAGGTAGAGAAATGGGTATTTACCGACAGCGTATCTTTTTCGATAATGTTCAAGTATAACGTAAAATTATTAACTTTTGTTCTCCATTTGTTCATTATAAATAATTTTTTCAGAACAAGAAAAAAACATTAATAATGTTATAATACGACATACATTAGTAAGCTGAATATGCGTTAAATAGAGTTTATTATTAAGGTACAGTAAAAGATTAAAAAAAGTTACCGTAACCTATCGTGTAAAACCTATAGGTATAACTAGTACCTAGCCTGTTATATATCCTTACACGTGCTGGATACTGCCTATCCCCTTACGTGCATAGTTACGTAACCTATAGACTCAATGGCCATTAGCCTGAGTCTATAACAGCATGTGTATTTTAAATGAAGAAGTATGAGAATAAGCTACCGACTATATTATGAGTTAAAATTATTATATACACGCCGAGTCATCTATTTAAGAGAAACAATAGAACTGAAATTAAAAGTTTCCTTATCTACAGCATGATAAACTTGCATTATTAGCATTATTTCAAAAATGAAACGTAAAGACTTCTAAACTAAGAATAATCCTCAACATTAAATGAAAAATTACGAATGGAACACACGATAAGTAAAAGTTGAAAGCTTAAAAATATTATAACGAAAGAAAAAGTTATATTATTAATTCCCATCATATGTGTCAAAATATCATTTGAGGCTGGATCGTTGCAATTGATTCCAGTTTAACTATTTATGTAAGCAATAAAATTAGAATTCATAATCGTGATATTAAGCCAACGTATAGGTAATTTACCTTGTATTCTGAACGGATTATATTGTTAAAGTTATAAGAACAGCTCTAGAATGAATACTTTACTAAAAAGATTATACGTTAAATTCAATCATTTTACAAATTGATAAAAGTCGTCATTAATTAGTTGCTTATATACCAAATATACTAAAAAATGAGGTTTAGTATTAGAACTTTAGTTTTACTTAGATGTGGTAATTTCTAATAATACAAGGTTTGGTATAATTGGTACATAAACTCACGCTAAGGTTTTCCTCGGTACCGTTGAATTAGTAGCAGCGGTGTAGTAAACTTATAAGAATTCACGCTTTTCAAATGTTTAAATTAATCAAAAAGTTGATTGAAGTACCGTAACTAGACTTCAATAGACGGTAAATCAGTTATTATATCATTGAAAGCAATCGCGGAATTTACTCAAACCTTTACTAATAGGAATAGGCATTGAATTTAGTAAAGACCTAAAAAATTAATAATATAAAATCGTAACATTGATTAAAGTAAATAATTCGCGCGGTTTATATCATTATAATATATTAATCCAAAATATGTTATGATCTATTATTTAGGGGATAAACTTATAATTTCTTTAGAGAAAATAAGATAGGTTAAATAAACGCGTAAAGTGGGAAATAAATAACTTGTATCAAGATATTAATATGATATCAATAGATTAGATGAAGGTAAAACAACGATTTTTACCGAAGTTTTTTTTATGAATAACGCTGATCTAATTTTTCAAATCTGATTCCTTATAATATTCGTGAACAAACATTGATCTGATGGCGAGTGTACAATTAGTAGAAATCTTGTGTACCAGATATTGGTCAAATGTAAACGAAAAATACTAAATGTATTAGTTGTTAAAATTTACGGTATCATAACAAAATTCGATATCGATATGTTGACCGATAGTATATTAAGGATTCTTATGGTATAATTGGAATCGTTTTGTATAGTTACAGTCGCTGATATCAACTTTGAAAACCTGTAAGAAAGCGTTTGCAAGATTTGAACACGTAATAAAAAAACGTTCATAATAAACATTATAATGTTAAGGGAGGTATACGCAACTCAAAAAATTGACGATTTTTGATGAATTAATTGCAAAGATAACCCCATTGATGTTACAATCAAAGCTACTGTTGGAATAGTAGTCAATGGCAGTACAGTCATGTGACTGTCCTAATTGCAAGTTGACTGTACTGGCTGCAAGTCAATTGCAGCAGAGTACCCAATTCAATGTGGGGTACGGGCCAAGCAATTGCACATACAAATAAGTACGCAGAGCGGCTAGCGGTCTGCCATACTTCGAAGTAACACATCACCAATTTCAATGCAATACACCAGTTACTTCGAGCACGATTCGAATCTACTACGTTGCGACGATAAAGGGCTACCGATTGCTACACTACACGACGGCATAAAAAGGTTTGTAAATAGTAATGAATTAATTATTTGTATCGAGGAATATGTGGACCGGCCGGTAAGTAATGGAACAAAATAGGGGTACCCTGGCAAATGAGAAGATCACCAAGGTAATGTTCATAAAAGGCTTACTTAAAGTTACTGGTACAAGGTATAAAATTGGTGGTGCATAAATTGGTGACGAAGGACTTGATTGTGGGGATGGAAGAAGGTGATGTTTGAAATTGTGGAATGAAGGCTTGTCATTAAAGTGGAATTCGGTTATAAAAGTAATTAGAATTGGTGAAGTAATGCCGATAGGGATGGGAGGAAATTCTGACGTTACCGTTGATTGATGATCGATTACATTGGCTCGCACGTACAAAACAAAACGTCGCAAGGGTTGGAATGGCAGTTAATTGCAGTACAACCAAGTTGACTTTATGGATTGTAAGTGTACTGTATTGACTACAAGTTGACTGTATTGGCGACAAGTAAATTGTAGTGTGAGGTCCAATTTCATTTGGGGTACGGGTGAAGCCAGTTGCACATCCAAATATTAGTGTGCAGACCGGCTAGCAATTTCCCAGACTTAGAAGTACCCGATGACCACTTTCAACGTAATACACCAGTTACTTCGACCACGATTCGAATCGACTACATAGTAACAAGAAGGACCTACCAACAGCCCTGTTAATTCGGTTCGTTACCCCAATTAACTTGTTGAATTCCAATGTTAGTGTTGATAGGCCTTTGGACGTTGCAACGTTGTCGATTCGAATCGTGGTCGAAGTAACAGTAGTATGACGTGGTCAAACGGTGGATATGTTATTCTAGGTTTGGCAGACCGCTAACCGCTCTGCACACTAATTAGTATGGCCAATTGCTTCGCCCGTACCCTAGTCTGAAGTGGGCACATACTGTACTTGACTTTACAGTCAATACAGTCAACCCACAAAACAACACACTCAACTTGCAGTCAGTACAGTCAACTTACTTGACAGTATAGTTGACTGACTGCACTGCAATTACTACTGTTGCAACACTAATGTTTAAGCAACAGTGAATTACAGTAGAAAAGTCAATTATACTAATAGTAAGTTTACTCTACTGACTGCAAGTTGACTGTATTATTTATGGGTGTGACTGTAAGTTAACTGTCGTATGTGCCCACTTTAGACTAGGGCACAGGTGAAGCAATTGGCCATACAAATTAGTGTGCAGACCGGCTAGCGGTCTACCAAGCTTAAAAGTAACACATTACCACTTTTAATGCAATACACCAGTTACTTCAATCACGATTCAAATTGACTACATTGCAACGATCAAGGCCTACAAACACTGAAATTGATAGGGGTCTGGCCGACGAAGCGAGGAGGGACTTTAGCGATTATTACAAATTAGTGGTTAACCATGCTGGCGTGTACGTACAAAACAAAAAGTCGTTAGTGTTGAAATAACAGTCAATTGCAGTATAGTCAAGTTAACAATATTGACAGTAAGTTGATTATATTGATTGTAAGTTGACTGTATTATTTTTGGGTTGACTGTAAGTAAACTGTAGTGGGTGCCCACTTTAGACCAGGGCACGGGCCAAGCAATTGCCTATACAAATTAGTGTGCCGACCTGCTAACGGTCTGCCAAACTTCGAAGTAACACATCACCACTTGCAATGCGATATACCAGTCACTTCGACCCAAGATTTGAATCGACTACGTTGTAACGATAAAGGCCTAGCAACAAAATCTTGGGTTTTTAGCCCTTGAGTCTTAATATACCTATTTGATGGAATAGTGTTCAAGTGCAATACAGCCAAAGTTAACTGTACTGACTGCAAGTCAATTGCAGTAAAGTGCCCAATTGCATGTGGGGCACGGGCCAAACAATTGCCCCTACAAAGTGATGTGCAAACCGGCTACCGGTCTGCCAAATTTAAAAGTAACCATCCACCACTTGACCACGCAATACTACTATTACTTCGTCCACTATTCGAATTGACAACGTTGCAACATCGAAAGACTTATCAGGCATGGCCTATTAACACTGATTAGTGCTTGTTAAGCTCAATATATATTAAATCGGTGACGATTTATGCAATTACAAAGTAATAGAAAGATTTTTACAATGGGCTTTTACTACCATATCAATCTATATGGTAGGAAGTAAATAATACATCCAAACTACATTAGTCTTTTCGGCAGTTTAGAAATGGCGATGGTATCGCCATCAGCAGAATACCAAGAAATCTTGATTAAACCTTTCTTAAAGATAAACGTTGCGACTCATCATTAAATGTCTCAAAATTATCAAGTTAGCAAACAGCTAAGTTGATACTACTATAGATACTACTACTATAAAAAGGATTAATTTCTACGGCTTTCAACTACAAATAATAATAATAAACAACCTTCAACTCTATTTTCTACAACAAACTTTACTCTTTATACCAACTTTTCTCTTTATACTACTCTTTCTCCCCCATATATTACAAAACCATAGATTAAATATAGTAACAAATATAATAAGGACTCTATCCTGAGCGAAAACACCAAAAATCGCTAAGTCGCACTAAAAAAGCTACATTGTATAATTTAACGTTAAAATACTAAATCCCTATATTTTTAAATCATCAAGTTCCTTTATCTAAACCACTAAACTCCTCTATTATCTCAACGAATGTTAACTTACTGTAAAGGGACTGTAGCCGGAGCTATTGCTTAAGGTGGTCGGATTCTATCTATAAACCTCGATAAAAAAGAAGAAAGAGAAGTTCCTATTAGGGAGCGACTATAGAGCTAAGATGGTACAGCCCTTTCCCCAGTCATGTAATGTGTCTTTAAGCGGCTCTTTCCCTACTCTAGAGATTGCAGGAGCAAGTAGAATTACCAGGGTTAAATCTTTGGTAAATACTAACTAGGCATTAGCCTATAACATTACCCCTAAAGACACCCTTATCGTTCCTTCTCCTGTAATTTTTTTTTGTAATATTGTAGTATAAAGCTCCATAAGTATACGGAAGGTACGTATGCTCTTTAAAAAAATACGGTTTCGTATAAAAGGCACTAGGCCAACGTTACGAAAAAGGGGCTTTAACGCCTTTCCTTTCCTATAAATAATCCATAGAATCACAAATGCAAAAGATAAAATTTCTGTTTCCTCTTAACTTTTAACTTTTTCGTGTAATAACGTCAATACTTACAGTTACCAGTACAATACTTGTTTGTTTTACGATCTCAATACTCCCTTTACTTATTAATGTTACGATAAATTTTCAATTTGCCACCAAAATAAATAAAGCCATTAGAAATATGGATTATGTGCTCTAAAGCTGTTCATTCTTTATTAATGAGTATAAAGTTCCTTACCCTAAAGGCTATCGATATGTACCCTAACGAAACTCAAAAACATACATGTTTTGAATACGTTTATAAAATGGCGTATAATCTTAGGAAGTTTTGCCAAGAGATTAAGAGTAAATGGTTTCAATAGCCGTAAAGTAGTTATTAACAAGTAGCTAAATACTAGAGCTCGGTACCGCTTCTATTCCGTTAAAGTCACGGGTCGCAATTCTGGTTATATGTATATACCGTTTAATTTGAACCCGGATATAAATAAAGTTATCGAAGAGTTATCGGAGGCGTATTTGGTGTTCTACTTTTAGGATCGGAGTAAGTTCACGTACCATAAACCGCTCCTTAAGTATTAACTAGCGGCTAGCAAGCGTGTAAACTTAGGTAATCGCCGCCAAAAAGGCTATAAAGTTCCGTTACACTATGTAGAGTAAGGTCGATACCCGAGGCGGGGAAGGKTTTATCCCCGCCACTCCTATAATGTCTAAGGGTCTATGGACTGTGTAGTTGATAAACGAGAGACGTAATATTCAGGTAAGTTTTTTATAACCAGGTAAAAACAAGGGGAAACATGGCTAACAAACAACTAAAAAGCGTTATTAAAAGCAATATAAAATGTTATTAAGGTTTCGGAGCGTATTAATATTGAGTTAGGTCGTATGAATCCTAAACTAAGTTAACTTGTTAAAATAGGCCAGAAAATTCTGGGTAAAGATTCGGATTAGGATTTTAAAAACATGTTTAAATAAGTAGGGGTCCAGTTATCGTCGTTTGCTTTTCGTCTTTTTCAATATTAATACGTTTGGTTAGTATTTGTTTACTAAGGACTTATACATTGTTTCGTTTGGTAAAATAAAGTGTTAAATTATGCCCATTTACAAGCTAGGCGTAAGGGCCTATCTTAATATTTAACTGGTTTGTGATACGATTCGAAGATATCGAATACCATGGTATTGGAAAAATTTAAAAGCGGTTCTTATATTAGATGTATATAGTCTACCTATTTAACCAAAATTTGCTGGTTTAATTCATTATAAAGTCGGGTACGTTCGATTTGGGGTTTATTATGGGCACGTCATATATTTTCAAGTTAATATTTCGGTTTCGTTTTATTATCATCATCTTAAATAATTGTAACTTGCAGTTAAAAGTCTCAGGTTTACTAATTGAGAGGCAGATCAAAAGCGATTTGGATAAGTTAATTTATATGAAATTAAGGATATTTCTCACCTGGTACGTTAAGTTTAATAAAGTAAAAGTTGATTATACGCGTTACCTAGTATTTATTATAATGTTAATTTAGCTTTTTAGAGAATTCGTTTAGTTTATGGTTTTTAAGGAAAAGCTAGACATCATCGTCGACTTAAAAACGATCTGAGGGGGAACGCCGCTTATTAGCGGCTTCCTTTATACGCTATTACATAGCCGTTATTATAGCTTATACAAATTCTGTAACTTCGCAGATGCGTTAAAAAAAGTTTTTAGCCCTTACGCATAATGTTGTTATCGAAATAAGAAAATATTATACCAGTTAGATAGGATTAATGTAATAGCTATAGGTTATAAAAAACGGGTTAATACCGATGGTTGTCGTATCCTTATTATTAAGTGCTAATTAATAAATGGGTAATAAACGGATTTAATCGAGTTATATATAAACGACGAATAAACATAAATACATAAGTACTTTTTAATTTACGTGTTCGGTTACATCGTTAGTTTCGGGGTAAAAAGAGGTGTTTCAGCGTTACTCCACCCTAGTTAAGTCGTAAAATCGTTTTCAAAACTTATTGGTTCAATTCGAATCATGGTTATCAATAAACGTTCGCGGAAAATCATTAAACCGCTAATAATAACTGAAAAATCGTTTCGCATAAGCCTCGGTGTTTATAGTGGTTATAACCTTAAAAGTTACAGCTGTATTTAAGCGATTCGTAATAACTATAAGGTAGTATAAGTTGCCTTTGTATTCCTAAAATAAATTAATTACAAAGTTGACGGAAAACTCTTTTTGAAACCGTTCGAAAACTGAAAGGAGTTTGTGATGCCCTCTTCAACGGTGTCTACAATAGATTATACAGCTATAAACATCGTAATTACGGTAAAATCGACGGACCTTACAATATAATCCCAATTAAAAATACTTTTAAAAGGGATAGTAATAATAACGTTGCGACTTGGGTAGGCGGTAAGGAGTGAATCATAGATAACTTAAATTAACGCGGTAGTAAGCGGCTTATGGATAGGTATCCAAATACGGTTACAAAACTTTGAAACTCTATTTTCGTTTACCAAGTATTTCAAAATTAAAACCTTTAACGGACGGTTGTCTTTGGTACGGATATCCGTTAAAAAGTATTGGTAACCTATATGTACCGTACGTACCAAGCGAGGGTAAGTAATTTTATATGTAATAACGGTATCCTAATAAATTTAAAGGTCAACTTTGGTAAAAAGTTCACGATTTTTTAAAATTAATTAGTTGACGACGGTGAACTAAAAGACATATGTTCACGGGAATGCCTTAAAAGAAGACTATTCAGGGTATAACAACTGAAGTTTTCGGCCTAGGTAACGTGGGTTTGAAAGGCCTTTGGAAATATTCTAATCTCGTCATAATAGTATATTGGGTTGTACGTAGTTCATTACTTTATTGTATACTAATCGGAAACAAAATTACGAAAGGCATTTGAATTCGCAGATTTGTCGTTCGGAAAGCCGTCGTATCGTTATAAAGTATTTTAGGTTTTTGGGATCCGTTAGAATGATAAACAGGTGCGATGTACCTTGAAACTTCACAATCCATATTTTTAAACAACTTATAATCTCAAGTAGCTTTTTATTATAGATTTAGAAGTTATATTTGACGGGAGATAAACAACGGGAATAATATGTTACTAGGTGTAGGTTGTTATAGTCGTTGTATTAAAGAAAATAGCCTCCTAAGGCCTAGTCAAAACAATCGGTTTCGAGGAATCCCATTAGGCGAATACGGGTTCGGAAAAAAAGTGAAATATAAGTTGTTCGAAAATAGCTTTTTCTTTAAACCTTTAAATAAATAAAGAAAATTTACAGGTCAATCGTAATGATAGTCAGATAATCATCGAATAGTTACGGATAAAATAACAATAAAAATTTATAAACCTTAAAAAGCCTCGTATTTCCAAAACCGTTGTAGGAGTCGCCTATTTCCGGAAAACACGTAAATTTTCTGGATTTATACGGATGCCGACGCCAGCTTCAATAACGAATTCTACGTATTAAATCTTTCAAATACCGAACTCGTATTTAAAAAAAATATTTACCTTAAGTTTCACAGCGTTTCATACATTAAAGATTTGCATAACTTTAGCTATATGGTCGTTCAAGATACCGTTAAAGTAAACGAGGACGTCTTCAACGTAGAAAAAAAAAGAATTTGAGGAAAAGGCGTAACAAATTATTAATATACCGTTAAAAGATAATAGGGGCGTTAAAAAAGTCTATAGGAATAATAAGCTATTTAAAAAGACCAAAACGTATACAAAATATAGTTTTCTATTTATTTCCCACTTTAATACGAAACTTGTAGAAAGTCTTTTTAATATATAATTTAATGAACTATTTAGTTTACGAAATATTTATAACAGTCTTTTGAATAAACAGGAACAGGTAACAATCTACTTTCGTAATGATATTAAACTTATGATAATTAACACAAAATCGTAACCCTTTCTCGGGTTTCTTAACGAAAAAGATTAGAGCACCTGTTAAGGAGATGTTTATTCGAATATTATCTTAATTAAATAATTCGGTTAATGTTTTACGTAATACGAAAAGCTTTTTACGTGATATATCGTATAAAGAGCCTTACAGTACTTTTAAATGTTAGCTTTAGTTATTAGTATAAAGGGGAATTTCGTAATTCACCTTAAAACTGTAAAAGTTTAGTTTATCGTTGAGAGCTTTATCGAATAGGGGTACTAATTCCCTAAGATTAGTAGGAAGTTTATCGTAAACAGTGATAAGTAGTTTTGGGGCGAGTATTTTGTTAATATTTTCGAGGGAGACGACGACGAGTTATATGGTAACGGCTTGGTCTATACGGGCTTGTCGTAAGATAACATGAAATATAATGGTGCCGACCCCTTTCGGTATTTTCTAAGCGGACGCAAACCCTTGCTCCTAAATACGATAGTTACTGACTCGCCCTAAAAGAAATATAAATTTTATGACGTCGTAGGTAACTTATTTGTATTCCACCTGTAGTTAATTGAAAATAACGTTATATTATAAGGAAGAGAAGAAATAAATTGATATCGATAACGGTATTTATCAAGGTCGACATTTAAAAAGGTTAAAAAGAAAATAAGTCGTAAGAGGAAACCGGGAGTATAAAATATAATTTTGTTGAATTATTGTAAAGGAATCAAAAAGCGAGGAAACTTTCAACGGTCTATAAACTAGTTACTTGCGACCTTATAACATTTATAACCTATATTTACTAAATCGTGAATAGAACAAATGAAATTATAAAGTAAATTCATTATAAACAGAAAGTTATTTAAAAGTTGAGACGAAGTCATTAGGTACAATTTAGGTTCTGCTAACTTTTATACGCGACGATACACAAAAGTTATGTTTTTTCCTCTTCGAAATCGATAAGGTCTTCGATCGAAATAAGATTGATTTTTATAACAGCTTTGTCGTTAGAGCCGCTCGTGCATTACTCTGGATTCTATAAATAGGAACCGATCTGGTAGCCGACCCTTTTATAATATAAATAAAACTAGAGGTCCTTATAGCAGGAAAATTCGGTGTAATTAACCTAAAAAACGCGTCGCTTAAAAGTGGCTTGAAAGGTGTTTACGCTAGTTATAATAATATCGCCTTAGTTATTTTGAGCGGACGTATTACCGCCATTTTTCTCACCACAAAAGGCGCCTCCGGTAGTAATAATACCAGTATCATCGTCAATAATGCAGAGGTTATAAATGCACTCATAGGTAAGTTAAACGCGAACAACCTATTTCTCGTAGTTGGCCAGTATATTAAAAGAAAGTAACGTATTGGTAAGTGTATTATCAAAAGCTTTTTCAAAAATAACGAGTTTAATAGCGAATTTCCAGATTATATCGCCGGTTTTCGCGAGTAGGGCCTCCTAAACGTTAAAAAAACGTAAAATCGTTTACGAGCTTTTTACTTTATATTCATAAACTGAACGATAGTTGTTTCAATCGCGTCAAGGTTGTAATAGTAAGCATAAAACATAGCTATAAAGGCGTCGGAATCGTTAGTACCGCCGTCGTCTTTACGGGCATAATAACTTTTTATAACGGTCTTCGTAGGGACTTTTAACTATTGGAAAATAGCGTAAAAGTAGTTTTCTTTTTATACCGAAAAATTTCCAGTCTTGACGTAATTTACGTATTATCGTAAATTTTTATGCCAGAAATCGTAACTTAATACTGGAAAACTTAATCGGTTAGTTAAATAGTTTACGTTTAAGTCGATAACGCCCGTTAAAAGGGGCGTCAACATTGTAATCGGAGTTAGAGAAGTCGTCGTTATTTGGAAAGCTAACGCGGTCTTTAGTAAAAAGCGGTATGATAGTGGCATCGTTCTTGGCATATGTAAAGGAAACCTTTTAGGAGGGAAGTTAACTCGAAAATATAGGCGTACCGGTAACTTCAAACTGCCAAATTATATTCGTTAGAACGTTTAACGTATTATTGTTTTGTTATTTCAAATATAAAACGTATTTTCGATGAGCTTAATCCCACTCGATAAGTTTTAAACGTAAGGTGTCAGTAAAACGTTTATATTAAGTCGTAAAGTAATCGTATTAAGCTGTTAAAGCGTTTTAGAGCTACTTTCGAACGAGTGCGTTAAGGAATTGTTCTAGGGATTAAGGGTCTAAATTCGGTGAGTTGGAAGATAAAGACATGACCTTAAACTATAGCCGCTAAAAAGCAACTAAGATACCGTCGGGTAAAGAATTGAGGTTTATATGTAAAGGAAGTGTAACCAGAACTATCGCTTAAGGTGGTCGGATTCTGTCTATAAACCTCAATAAAAAAAAAAAAAAGAAGTCTTTGCTAGGGAGCGACTATGGAACTAAGATGGTACAGCCCTTTCCTTAGTCATGTGATGTGTTCTTAAGCGGCTTTCTCTCAGCTCTAAAGTATCGCAGGAGCAAGTAGAACTACTAGGATTGAATCCCTGGTAAATACTAGTCAGTCACTAGCCTATAATACTTACCAGTTAGAACATCAAAATGAACCATTAAAACCGAATAAAGGAAATGAAAACTATTCGACCCCATTTTTGCAAAAAATACTATAAAGATATCTTAAAAAATATATTGATAAAACCCCAACTGATAAGTATTAGATCAAGTTCGTTGGCTACTATATCTTCAACTAAAACAATAATGAACAGTTTGATTATAACGTTCGCATCTTTTAAAAGTTTCGATATTTTCCTTGGTGATTGATTTATTAATATGAAAAACGAACTTGAAAAGATGTTAAGTGCAAATAAAAGGTAGAGGTCAACTGATGACGAATTTGCAAACTAAACAAAAACTCAATTGAACTGGTAAACCCTTTTCTAAAGTTAGCTAAACTTAGAAAATACACTTAATATACGGATCCTTAGAACCTATAATATAAAATAAGAAGGGTTAACGATTTTCAACGCTCTTAAACATGTTTTGAAGAGACACCGCCCCTTAATCCCCAATTAGGTTAAGCCTTTAACCCTGTTAACATTAATATTTCAGATGTATCTAATGAGGAACCTATTGATTTTCTTGGTTATTCAGTTCCAACACGTAAAAGCGCAAAATATGCGCTGAGTAAAAGTAAAGCATGCAAAGTAGCAGGTACTAATGAGGCGAAGAGAATTGATTTCAGCATTATTCATCGGTTAATTAATAAGAATCTTCAAGCTTCCTCAACCCTTCAAAATTTGTATCAAAATCATGAAATTATTCAAATTCCTTAAGGTTGTCCTTGAAATCATCAAATTCTTTGAAACGGAGCTTCTTATGATAGATACACCTATACACGTAAACCTTATTCCATATCTTACCATATAACTTTACTCTTCAGGCCAGGCGATTTGCAACTATTCCCATTATTGAGACTCTAAAACACTGGAAAATACTATCAACGAATGGAACGATTATTGTAACATTATCACCAAACTTATCAAAATAGTCAATATTGTCACAGGCTAATGCCTGGGCTTGTAGTTACCAGTGATCTAGCTCTAATAGTTACTATACTCTGATGATACTCTGGAGTCATCCTGTTAGATGACCAGACCATCCATTTTCTGTAGCCTATAGCAACTCTTTAGTAAAGATTTCTTTCTATCTCCATTTATCGAGAATTATAGACAGTATTCAAGCTTCATCAACAATAACTCTGGATTAATCCCTTTATATATGATCCTCAATTCTTTTTCCCGACAGTATTTAAACTAATGGCAAGTAATTGTAAGTTAAAATTATATCTTCCAACTTTTTAAACCTAGACCTTTAAGTTTCAAAATAATTCCTCAACGTATGCGTGAAAATTAATTTTAAAATGATTTAATAATATAATACAATCAATTAATTACTTTATATGAACGATTTACTGAAATTTTACGTATAAGATTCATCAAGCGAAACTATGCCGTTCGTAAATATACTTTGTATAGAAAATCACGAAACATTGATATATCAGCTGTAATAAAATAACTAAAGAACAACATATTAATCACGTGAACAATTCAATCCAGTAACCTAAACTCATTATCTATACACTTAAGTTTTTTAAATAAACCCTCCTTGAAAGGGGTTCCGCTTTCACGTTACCTACAAATAACGTAACTACCACGCTTTCCCTCACCAGGATCCGCGCCGAGTATTACAATAATAATAATATATTCGATGACATCAGCTGTTAATACATTGAATACCCACCCTTCAACAAACCGATGATGAGAGCCGCTAACTCAGTTAAAGGTATTAATATTGTCGTTTTACACCAATTCATTAAGCAAGATCGTTAGGCTTTCAAAAACCCTTAAGTACTTATTGCCTTTTAGCAATTTAATCGCCAAGCTCCTTAAAACCCTTCCTCATTTAGGTTCGCTTTTATACGAAAACCTATTACAGATTCTATTATAAGACTTTACCCCTCAAGTCAGGCGACTAGTAATACCTTTAACACCGTACCTCGAATTCTTTAAGGTTTAAAATTCTTGGAAATACCATTTAAAGCTGGGATAACTATCGCGACCTTTTTTCCAAAACTTATCAAAATAGTTCATATTAACAACAAGTTTTTTAAGGATTTTGCAAAGATTTAGAACGACGTAGAAAAGTATAACAAGAAGTCCTACAACCTCCTAAACTCCAAAATAATACTCTTTTTGAATATCTACAAATGAATAAAGCTTTGATGTTTGTGTTTCCATTTACAATTCCCCGAAACCCTTACAAGGTATGCTAGGGATTATTACCTAACTTTCTTTACTAAAATTATTACATTTCGCGAGATTTACAATATAATAAAGGGTTACTTTGAATAACACGTTCACCTCGCATAATATTTTATAGATTGAGCTATAACGCGGTGAACTATAACAATGGCGAAGAAGAAAAAGGAGCCAATATTAATGGAAGTTTTCAATTAAATGTTTAATAAGTTAATATTATATTAGAAAGGAAAGGGAAAAACTTACTTTGTTGAAGTTATATTTCGCGAGTAGGTACGGGTAGTAGTTAAGAGTGTTAGAGAATTTGAATACGCCTTAAAACGCCAAAATTCTACCTATGAAGGCTTCTTTAGTTAGTTACGCTCCTTTCTTTCTATTGTAATAACGCGAATATCAAACTAGTTTGGTATATAATCCTAATCCGGAAACTTTATCAATGTGGATGAAAAAGACCTTACAGTGATTAATTACGTCAACCGGAAATATAAGCGCTTATAACGCTAAAAGTTTAGCCTACCGGCTATAAATTAGAGATAACAACCACGTTAACGCCAATAAGGCTAAGATTTAGGTAGACTTCATAACTATAAACACTATCGTCATAATGGTGATAAAAAATGTTAAATTTATAGTAAGTTTAGTTACTGGTTAATTCAGTATGTCTTTGCCGAGCTTAACAATAGAAAGGTAATATACTATATTTATTACCCTACTGCTTTTAAACATGATTATTTAGATCAAATTAAAAATTTTGAGGGAGAAGAGTAAATTAATTACTTTAATGTCATTAAACAGATTAAATGGCACGAATATAATGCTCCTGGTACGGTTTAATAATTAGCCAACCACGCCTTTTTATACTTTTTGGGTGGTAAAAACCTTAACCTTTGCCTTAACTAAGCTTCTAACCCCTTATATACATTTACCCTTCGCAATCGTTATGCAGACTACACGTTTGAAAGTATTATGCTAGATATAATGGTAATAAGGTATTTAATGGGAGGCTACTTATAGTATATAACATAATAGGGGGAAAGAATTTCAGATTTTGAGATTAATTGTTACGACGTTAACAAAACTGAAATTAGCTTTATCTTGGGCTAATAACTATTGTTATTGGAGATAACGGTAATTGAAACTGCTATAAAAATGATTGTTTTTTAAATATTTAAATTCTTTACTCTCTTCTTACTTTATTTCAAAGATATAAAGACTCTCAATATTATTGTTGACGTTAACGTCGATGAACTGGTTATAAACAGTCAGAAGTTTCCACTCGCCTTTAAGTGATGGTATCTATGATTTTGTATTTAAGGCCTGAAAGTAACGGTTTTAAATTTAACGAATATGGAGATACGTTAACTATACTAGCGTTTTGACCATCTAGCCGTGAACAGGCTATATAAAATCTAAAAATCCATGGAGTATAAAGATATAAAATACTTCGCTCTAAAAGCTAATAAAAGATTTTTCGATTATAACTAAATTTATACCTAAAGCCCTTATAAATTTAAATTTATATCAAAGAACGAGAATAACATTCATTATAAAATCTTTATTAATATATTCTACTTAAATAATAATATCATTTTTTACGTCGTTAACTTCGTAACCTCGTTTTACAAAGCTAATTTTTGAAAGTCGCTTTCAACGAAATATACGTAAAAAACGCTAAATATATAGTAGATTGATACGTGTCTAGGCCTACCTAATATCATTGTTCTTAACATCAACACTAACTTTACTGCGGCGGAGTTTTATAAAAATATCAAAATAATAGGTATTTAGTATAAATAGGCGTTTGTAAAAGTCTATTAAAGTATTGGAAAAGTTAAAAGGGTATACGTAATATTCCTTCGATTATATAATATTCCTTTGTTAGTAATTGGAAGCTTTATAAATTCGAAAGTACGCTTACAAATGGTAGTAAAAGGCCTAAATGATACTGTAGGCCTTAATGGTTTAGTACAAACTTTATTAATCTTTGAAGCGTATCTTTGTCTAACGAGTGAATCTCCGCCTTTGGAAAATACTTAGAAACGTACTACGGCCTATAATAAAACTTTAAGGAAGCTGAAAAGAGAATTGTCAGGCCGTCAAATTAATAAGGCGTATAACACTAAGAATGATCTTTTAACAATCAACGTACTTATTTTGATGTTATAAAGTAAAGTTATCGTATAGAAAAAGCCAGGTACATCACAAAACCTGTATAAAATATTCAATATTACGAACTCTGAAGTAATTGTTAAAACTAATAAGGGTTTCATATCCCTTCTTATTACTCGAATTAAACCTTATATTAGTTTCATTAACGATACGATCCTTAAGTCAAGCGACTATGCTAATATAAACCTTTTCTACCTATTATCAATAATCCAATACAACCCCACCAGTGCGAACGACCTTCTAAATAAACTTTAAAAAAGAAAAATATACACTGGGCTGTATTTATAATATTATCTAGGTAATCAAAATAATAATAATAATAAGAACTTAATATTAAAGCTCCGATCGTAAAGAATAATGAAAGCTTTCGGTAAACCTTTTAAGTAAAGCGAAAAAGTCGAAATTAACGGCCTATTAATTCGAAGAGTTATATAATTCATGTTGAAAACCGATTTTAACCTTGAAAACCTAGACTTTACGCTTGTGAAATCGAGGATTATTTACAAGGTTAAAAGTAAAATTACAGGGTAGCCATATGAAAAATTACGTTTAATTACTTAAAGATACGGTAATGAAGGTAAGGAATAGATACTTACGTAGTCTCTAATGATTGAAAAAATGAGTTAACGTTTAGTGGTTACTTAAGTAGTAAATTTACTAGCTAAAATTAAATTAAGTTTATACTAAATGACTATAATATAACGTAAATTTACACGTAATTACCAATAGATTTACAACGGATCCTATGACTAAAACTGTCACAGTAACTCCGTGTCATTTATTTTTTAGACACAGTAATATGATATATTAAACTATTATGCGAAATAGTTTAAAAAAATGTTTATTAGTTTTCGTTTTTTTAGTTGTATTTTAAAGTCCGGTTAACGACAAAGTCTTGAAAATATGATATTTATTTGTTGAGAACATAAGAAAAGTATTTCGATATGGTATAAATATAAAATGAAGATAATATTTTTGTCGGAACAGCTAACCTTTTAATGTTCGAATTACTGGCGATTAAAGACTTTAAATTTTAGAATTATAAACCGATAACAACATTAACAACAAATAGATAACTTAAATTTAATAGATCGTTAAGTCGTATACTTAATATTATTACCAGTTTTAGCTTTTGTTAAAAGGAGTAGGACGGTATTTTAGCTACAATTAACAAACCTAACGAAGCCAAAGCTTAACGGTACTTGAAATAGCGTATTCAAGGTAACTATATTGTCGTCTTATATTAACCGAAAGCCTTTCAAGATCTATTTATCATCGCACAAGTATAAAAACCAACGGATAAGAATTTAAAACGGTTAATTAAAAGGTTCTTGTAATAAATATATAATTTGGATCGCAGCATTAATATAATCTCAATTAACTTGATAGGAGCCAAATGAATAATCTATATAGAAGGGTTCTTTGTAATTAATACCCAGTTATCTTCATAAATCGGCTTTCAAATAACCCATAATAACTAAAATGAACAAAAAGATCAATTTAGTATAGTTGGTGACCTAAACCACTAAATCTCCGTTAAGTGTAAGAAAATTATACGAAACATATTCAAATCGAAGGTATAGGGTATAATAACAGGATTTAACATAGGCATAATATTATGAGAAACCTTTAATATTATTACCAGGTAGTTAAAGATTTCTCTTATCTCGATGGTAATCTGTACCGATTCGAAAAGCCTTTTAGAATACTTTTTAAAGCATTGAACCACTAGCGAAAAACGCCTGATAATTGACTTAATAATACTTCTTAAAGTCTACGAAAGAAAAGAGATTAAGGAGTTCCGATGGATCGATGTTAAAGACAATTCTGTAGACGTTATAATAAAAGTAATGCCAATTAAGACCTTGGAAAGGTTTATAGATAGTAATAGGCTGATTATACGTATCGAAAGCTACGTTAATAGGCCGCTCAGAAAGCCTAAATTATGTAACGATGGACAGAGATATATTGGCAAACTAAAAGACTATTGGGGAATCAATAGTGGTAATTTGTTCAAATATAACGGTTGAAGTAAAGGCTTATGAGAGCCTGTGGCGAAAGAAATTTTTGTAGGAGTTGATAAACTCAAACCTTGGAGTGGTGGAATAATTGAAACCAAATGTGGTCAATTTGTATGCAATTGGATGCAATTTAGTATGGAAGTAAACTGTAATTAACAGGGGTCTAACTAAATGAGAGGAGACAATCCAGTGGTAACCGGAAAAGATTGGTCAGCAATACTAACGTGTATGCACAAACTAAAAAGCCGCCAGTATTAGAATAATACTATATATAGTGCAATAGGTCAGTTTTACTTATAATAAAGTTGAATATACTGCAAGTTAAGTGTATTGCTTTGTAGATACTTACCGCATTTGATGTAAGTCGAGTGCAGTACGTTGAACTTCACTTTAGGACATGGGTTAAGCAATTGGCTATAAAAATCACTATGTAGACCAGCTAGCGGTCCGCTAAACCTAGAATAATACATCCACTATCTAACCACGCAATACTACTGTTACTTCAACTAATCAAATCAATAACGTTTCAACGTCTAAAGTCCTACCCATATTTATCAAATTTATGATCAGATACTATATTAGTCTAGCGAACCTTGGTAATAAATCATGCGAAAGATTTTATAACGTTCGAAGTCATTCAAGACTTAGCCTGTAAAACGTTTTTTTTTCGATATAAGCGGAAAAATACTTTTTTCATTAACAATTGATAATAAAATCTTAACTTATACTTATATCGAAATATAACGTATAATTTAACTTATAAGACGTTTTATATATAATGAACTGTTAGAATCGATAACCAATTATAATGATGACGACTTTTTTGGTAACTGGCTTAGCTATGATGACTTTCAGAATTTTCGTATAGACAGCGATGTTTGAATGGTTAGCGGGTTTAGCAATAATCGAATAATTCATAAAGCGTATTTTTCGTTTTATTACTCGTAAGGATAACGTCTCTCTTTACGAATAGAATGCAAAATACTAGATGAAATTATTACAAAATTCATAACATTATTTACAATATACGTAATTAGGTTTGTTTAAGCGAGTTAATATTTCTATTATAAAGACTACCTTACTCGTTTAAAAGGACAAAGTAAAGCGTTTAGACTCACTATAACTTTAGTCGGAATGATTAATATCCTCCGATTCTGATTATATATTATTAAGATATTGATGCCGATAGTTATATTTTCGGCAAATGTCGCTATCGCGATAGTGCTTTCTACAGTTGCTACTAAGATCATCGTTGCGACGCTTTTAACGATACTTATTACAAACCTCGCATGGTTTACGATCATGATCGTGAACACAATAACTTCTTTTACAAGGTTTATTATAATACTACTTTTCTGCATTTATACAACCTATTTTGTTTATATTATATTTTTTTTCTTTTCAATTACGCGGGTTGAAATTTTTGCGGTTATTTTAAGAAATGGACGTGCAGTAATAGTTTTTAGTCTCAATAACTAATAATAAAATTACCTTTCACTTTTTAATTTAATATATATATTCCTGAAATCTTTACTTTTGATTTAGTAATTGAAGGTTTTATTAAGTTCTTAAGATAAGTGAAATTTGGATATTGATTATGATTCCTTACTAATTCTCTTTAAATTTATCGAAAATATCTATGATTCGCACGTACCTAAACTTGATCTTACTGTGTTTATGGTGGCTGTACTCGTTTTTCATAAAATCTCGTAGGGTAAAGGTTAATATTCAGAATGAATTTATAACAAAACTTTAATTAATATCAAATTGATATGTTAGTATGTTTATAATGGCTTTCTAATATTAAAAGGTTAGTTTCAGCCGTTCTTTATCGAGAATTTCTGTGTTTTACCCAAAAATAGCGAAATCTTATAGCCATATACCAAATAGAAACACGATCTAACCTTTTACTTTAGGACTAAGTTTAATGAAGCTTTCCAAACTCGTCTAAAAGCTTTCAACATTAGTGAAGATAATGTTATGACATATTGTAATAATACACATATTAAAAGAATTGTAATTTTCCGGGCTATACATGTTTATCACCTCCCCTTTTAGGCAACGAGAAGCATTGAAGATTAAAACCTAAAATTCCAGAGTAACCCAATTATTACTTAGATGTTCAGGGTTACGAAAATAGGGTAAAAAGTTGTGAAAACGAGGGTTATAAGTGCGAGGCCAGAGACCGTAAACGAGAATGCTCGTTCCTCTTCCGTATAAAAGCCCTAAAACAATTTATCATAATTTCCCAATAGTTCTACATTTTTTAATATAGGCCTATATTAATTACATCAAGACGATTATTAAAATTTGTATTTATTCTGGTTATCCACTACTGTCAACGCTTAACTCATTTTGTCTCGAAAGAAGGATCTATGATGGCACGATAATTAACTGGCGTATGATAATGCGAAGAGTCAACTAACGAAAGACTTGAAATAGATAGAGGAATGCTTATAGGGGTGAAATGCTTTTTAAGTTTGTTATATGTAATGGGAGGAAGTGTCTGATATTTGAAAGTGATCCAAAACTAGAATACATAACTCACGTGTATTTATAAAGAATTAATGATGAAGAAAATGTCGGCGGCAGCGATAAGTAGGCTGCGGCAGCGCTGAGACTAGTAACGACGGCTACAAGAAGATAATGATGGCGGCGGTAAATAAGGCAGTGGTAACGGAAAAAATGTGACGACGGTAAGAAAAGCAACGACGGTGAGAAAGCGACGACGGCGGCGGTAACGGTGGTAACGAAGGGAAAAAGGGGGTCGGCAATAATGAATAGTAATATAAGAAAAGGTTGAAAATTGTAGAGTTGAAAAACAAAAGAAGGAAAGAAAAAGAAGGTTTAGCAGAGTAGAAGGATTTTTTAACTTTGTTTCTATTAAGTAAAACTGGTAACTTTATTCCTCTTCGATTTTATCTTATTCAAACTGGTGAAAGGGAAATATCTGGCGCTTTTTAGTTTTTTTTTTCTTACAGCTACCAATTGTTGGTAGGCGTATAGGGCAGCAACATAAGGTTGAAATAGTATAGTATTCTGAAGATAAAAAAGGAAAAAACTAGAACTACAAGTGATGCTCAACGTAACTAAGCATGTATACACAGACACATGCATTCCTTACTTTCCTTTCCATCTATGCTTTTATCTCTATATTTGTTGGAAAACAGAGATTAAAAAAATCTGATAAATTTATAGCCAAAAAAAAATCATGCCGATACCATAACGAAATCGTCATCAAATAATATCCTTAAGAAGTTCATTGGTACTGTAGCTTTAGACATTTCAACATTATTGATTATATTAGTCGAAGTAATATTAGTATTGTATAGTCTAGTGGTAGATGTATTCTTCTTGGTTAGCAGACCGTTAGCCGGTCTACACAGTAATTTATATAGCTAATTGCTTGGCACATGCCCCAATATATAGTAAGTATATACTATAATGGGTTCTTATCCAATACAGTAGGCCTATAAACAATACACTAAAATTGTAATTAGTAAAGTTAACTTTACTTTCAGTAAAGTTTACTTATTGCACTATAATTACTACTATTAAAAGACTGCTGGCATTTATTTTTGTATGTATACACTACTGTAGTCGACGAAACTTTTCCGGTTGCTACTAAATTAAATTCTTATTAATTATTCGGACCTTTATAAATTCCAATGAACTTTCGTACCCAAATTTATTCTAATTACATCTAATTATCTCATATTACTGAGTCTTAACTTTACTTATTTCCCTATACAAATCTTTCGACACAAACTTATACATAATAGTTTACTGCCACTATTGAGTGTTTAAATCCACGTAAGTTAAGCCGTTTTACACTTTAGTTAAACTAAAAAAGGTTAACTAGGCTATTATGTCCCTCACTAGTAACCATTCTAATCAATATGAGTCAAGTCACCTATTAATCTTATTTAACTTACGTATATTAACTAACCCACACTTACCCTCCATTTCATCGTATCACTTGAAAAAATAGTTATTAACAGCTTTTTGTTCTCGGCAATATGACCATTTACCAATATATCCTTGTCCGCTAACACGTAACTTAACCTAGATAAGTCATCTGTTAACGTACCGCTTAATGCGTATAATCAACCTATTTCTATTTATAAACAATTTTAGGGAATTATTTAACAATAACTTTATTTTACAGTTAACAGAATTATTCCTGCCATTTATCTCTCGGAATTCCTCGATTTACCTGCATTCATAGGCTTCACTAAGTATTATTATATCAATTATTAGACGCTTTTCACTAATGATTCCGAGCTTGAAAGGTATTCGAATAGGCTCCTCAAGTCGGTATGAATTACCACGGAGATGAAAGGAATATTTAATTGCGTATTAATGACGTTAAGATTTTTTGACAATTCAATACCTATATTAAAGTGAATTATTATAAAATAAACCTCTGAAGTTAACATATTACGTTTAATCCTCTTACATTTGACGAAAGTCTAGTAAATTAAGTTACTATTCTTGTTATAATGTTTTCACTCCTATCTTAATTGATGAGGGTTATCAAAAAGCCGACTTGAAAAAATAAGTTTATATTATTTATAAAGGAGTAGTTTGTGAAGATTATTAGCTTTTCTTTCAACAGGTTAATCCGGACCATATTAATCACTCGATTCAAGTTCGCATCTACCATTGTAACCTTTCATTTAACCATTTAAATTTTTTTCATTTGGTAGGTTTTACGTTTATTCCTTAATCAACAAATTATAGGAGACTTTTGGCTAATATCAGATGTCGATATAGTTTTCACGAACGTGTTATTCCAAGTATTATTAAGCCTTATTTACGTTAGTTTTTTTTTAATCATAGCAAAGTGACGCCACAGATCTTTTGGATAAAATTAAATCTGGTATTGATATTGATTATGCGGATTAATAATCCGTTAAATTAAACATAATTTACATTTTCCAAAGTTGTAACCGGTTTATAATTCCCGAACTTGAAATTTTGAATCGCTAATTATTTGTATACCATAAAGTTAGTAGTTTCGACTAAAAAAATTTCGTTCATTTACATGCCCACCCAACCGAAGTTTTTCTTCGACGTTATGAAAAATTATAAGTTGCATATTAAAAGCTTGATAATTAGCTGTAACGTAAAGTATAATTCATAAGTTAAAAATCAATCAACGCTTACTTAAGCTATTACGTCAAGTGATTAAACACATCGTATTAATACACCCAAAAGATAAGTGACATATAATTCCTATGTTTGGTTTAGTAAAATAATCCGTTACAAATCGGTTGCTAACTACATGTATCCGTACATTATATCACAGCTATTGAGGGTAAATCTTTCCTTGGTTTCAATTTAAAAAACTTTTTAATAAAGAAATCACTATAGACTGACTATTCTTTTGTATCGTTAATGAATTCGTAAGGATTTAGGTTTTAATTTTATTACCATATCATTAAGAGATTAAACGTAACATTTCGTATTACCGCACTGTGGTTTTACCTTCAATCTCATATATAATTTTTGACCTCAAAATTGTAAAGTTTGAGTTATAAAGGTTAAAGTCGGCTTAAAGTATAAATTGTAACACTTTTCGAGTTAAATAACCATCAATTTCAACCTTCTTGCTTTATTTAAAAGGTTTACCAAAGGTTTTAGGAAGGTTTTGCATCCGGAGCTTTAATAATAAGTCGTCATCGTTTTTCCATTTTCCATTTACCTAATTAATATTGTAAATATGGTCTAGTATATATTTCTTGTCCCTAACGTTTCCTCTTCTTTGTAGTTTTCCGTGCAAACAGCGTTTTATAAGGTTATTGATAATAGATAACGAGGGTTTGTATTAACTTCTTTATTTTTTTTGGAGGTGTTTATTGCTATCTTTAGTTTCTCTAATATAAGGTTAAACCTGGGTTATACAGAATGTCACAGGGCTGTTAATAGTTTTAATAATTATTTGAGGGTTGAAGATATTTAAGATTTTATATAAGGCAACTGTTTTTACACAGCTTCCGCTATATAAGAACTTTTTTCTTGAACGGAAGAGTAGATACATCGATTATCGTAAGAAAGTTTCTAGTATTAAGAGTATTATTGACTCAATACCGTGTGTATTCCTTACATACTTCGTTTTATACTTTGGTGTAGGCTATAGTTCTTTTTTGAATACTTACTAACAATATAGATTCACTTATTAGGCGTAGATAATCTCCAAGGTCTAACAGTGTTGATAACTATTCGTAAAGGCTTACAATATTATTCAGGCACTTTTACGATATGTAAAAACGTATTTTGTGGTCCGTTGAACTTCCAATCTCCAAAGTAAGAATATAGTAAACTCGGTGAAGTAGTAAGCTTACTATATCGATCTTCCTAATGCTCCAATAGGCTTTAATAGACATCTATTTATACTTAATTTAAATTATTTCAACATCTTCTTAACACCCCGCTACCATAAAGTTGGTATTAGTATCGTAAACAAAGAAGTCAGGTGGGCCTAAATACGTATTAATTTATAACGTTTTTAATATTTCCCACTAATTCTATGCTAATAAAGAGTATAGAAACTTAGCTTTGTAAGAAGAGGTTAGAAAGTTAACGACATAAAATTAGGTTTATTATTTAAGTAAAATACGTTAATAAAGATCTCATAATTCAAGTATTCATATTTTTTTAGTATAAAATTGAATATTTATGGTGTTTTAGTATACGTTTGACAATAATAGCAAAGTTTTTCCATAAGTTTCAAATTATAGTATTTCACATTTTTTTATCCCGTAGAGTTCAAAACTTAATACAACTTATGAATGGTTAGATGGTTGAAGCACCGGTATAATTAATGTATTTTTAACTCTATAAAATTGAATACTATTACCCACGAGCTTAAAATATAAAATTTTAAATACTTCTACTGAAAGACGAAGGGAAACATTAAGCCGTTTTTAACTAGCTTATTAATATTAACGTTAAATTTTATGCCAATAGTTTTGATATTCTTGAACTAAGAGATAAAAGGAGTAAGTAACTGAAAGAAAACGTAATCAGCCAAATAATAGTCTAAATTACCGTTAGCTCTAATAACATTTTTTTCTTTTTGCATAGGTCGAACACAACTTTTCCCTTACCAATATCTTAATGATCGATTTCCGTAATCATAATACTTTCCGTTCGTAACACTATATACTGTAAATAGCCTCGCATTAAGTATATTACTGCCGTTGGGCCCGATATATTACCTGAAAACGTGTAATCTATGCAACAATCGCGTAAATTAAAGAAATATAAAGAATTTTAGGCTTAGTTAAGCGAAGGTAAGGGTTTTTACTATTTAAGCGGTATAGGAAGGCATAGTCAGCTAGTTATTAAGCCGCGTTAAAAGTAATATTGTTATGCCATTTAATTTGGCGAGGGGTATGGTCACCGTTAATCGTTCTTCACCCTCTAAATTTAAAATAAATTTACGTAATTTTACCCGAAAGCTATAGAGTATTAGATATATTTTATTATGTATTTATAACTACGTTTCGGTAAATGGTAACGAGTTAACTAATAGTCGAACTTGTCCTAAATCTAACCGCTTTTATTATTATTATTACCACGATAGTTTTTACCGTTAATACGTTCGTTGAAGTTATACCGTTATAAAAGCTAATATAGTTATAGCTTTAAATTCGAAACTATCCAACTAAATTTTAAGCGTTAAGTTTGCCTGTATTCATGATCCATATAAGATACCAATACGCGGTCTTTTGTATTAATATTGCGAAATTCATCAATTAAGATGTATATATAAATCGAATTTAATATACGTGTCATCATAGTCGCAAACAAGTACTTCAATCAATTTAAAAAGCCTTTATAGGTAATATCTGGGCGTTATACAACGTATTTAAAATCGTTAACGCCCATAATAGCTGCCTCTACCTATTATCGTAGCGTGGTTTCACTAGCGTAGGCTTTCCTTGTTACTTGCTACCATAACATTAGCTTATTGAACATCTAATTTAAAATATTTATCTGTATTTCCTTCTCTTTCTTTTTTGTTATTATTGTCATCCACCTTATAGTAGCCTAATTAGTATAATATTAAGACAGGTGGATATCGTACTTAAATTAATTTTATACCATCATAAATTACACGAAAAGCTCTTACTTAAATTAGAAAGGTTAGGTTATAATTGTTGATATATATTGTAGGGATTTTAGGAAACAGTGAATCGAAACTAGAAAAAGTGACTTTCATTTACTTATAAATATTTAGTAAAGATATTATCTTCGTGTTAAATATGTTGTAAATCTTCACATTATACCTTTTTGTATCGTTTCAAAATTCGGTAAAATCCGTTAAAAGTTTAAAGTTAATATTAACTTTCTTGAGAGGCTTAAAAAAAGTTTCGATAGTTATCCCAATCATCATTCATTTTTTTGGTCAATTTAAACCTTAAGGATTACGAGTTGAGATGGTGGAGATAGTTGCTAATAGCCTAGCTCGATGGATGAAGTGTTATAGTAAGACCTGTAATAGGCTCGCGCATATAAGCGTACCAGCTGTAAAAAGCTTCGCCTTAAATAACTTGACGATTTTAAGTAAAATATGAAGGGGTTAAAAGGACTTGACTGTAAAAAGGGTTTTAAAGTATTAAACGATTCTATTCAATTGACCGATGGATAATATCAACGTTAATATCTTTTGCCGTGTTAGTAACAACCGTTACTTTGCGCGCTTTATCGCCGCTAAAAACGTACTCTATGCTGTCACGTCAAGATACTCAACTGCTGAGTAAATCATCAGATCCTTCATCGTCAGCATAAAAAAAAGTTTAATTTAACTAAGGATTGAAAGGGGGTCTCTTAATGTGCATATAAAGGCATTAAACTACTTTGACGCCCTTCTCCTTAGAGCATGAGTCTTAAAGGCATTCCTCAAGTTATATCAACTCGGAAAAAATCTTTATCAGCTTAGAGGTATTTTTTTAATACGTATATCCCCCATCGAATAAACTTTGCCTTTAGCTTATTTTTAACATATTCTTAAATCTACCCCCATATATTCAAAGTCCAATCATAGAAAAAGTTTCGAAAAGTTTGAAAAAAGTTTTCGTCATAGTCGAGTTCACCATCGTTTTAATAGAGAATAAATTCGCCTACGACAATTAACTAATTTTTTTTAGTTAACTATTCATCAATATCTTATCTTAAAAGAGTTTTATTATTATCCTTATTTAAGAAAAATCTCAAAACTTCAATTACTTCTCTTTTAATAAGGTCGTTGTGAGCTTTATAGTAAGGGTTTACAGTAGCTATCTTAATGTTTTAGCTGGCGTGAAGCTTGATAATTTAACCTGAAGTCTTTCGATGTAGCGTTCTTAGCGCAACTCCGTAGATTTCGGTGTTTTCCCTAAAAGCAGCGATTTTAACGAAAAGATTAAGGTAGAGACGACGAAAAAGGTAGAGTAAAAGCAAAGGTTTGGTGTGAAAAGTAAGGTAAAAGGTCGTTTGTTATTGATAAAAATCGAAGGTTAAAAGTATAAGCCGTAAGACTTGGTCGTTTTTGCGGTAATAACACCCGTAGTAATACTAACTTAACTGTTTGATAACTTGATGATTGAAGACATTTTGCGGTTAATCTTAACGTTTTTCTTCAAAAAGAATATAGTCAAGATTTCTTGTTTTTTTATATATTAATGATACCATCGTTACTTTTATACTACCGTAAACACTAACTCAACCCAAAGGTTTTCTTTACTTACTACTGTAAAGACTGACACAGTAGTAAAAACCCTTCGCAAATTTTTTCCCTCCACCTTACCTAAACAAAGCATAATATCCGGAAAGTAGTTTCTTTTTCTACTTAGCTTATTTGCACTTATCCTAATAAGTACCAATTAGTATTGATAAGACTTTAGACGTTACAACGTTATCGATTTCATTGATCGAAGTAAGAGTAGTATTATATAGTTAAATGGTAGATATATTCTTCTAGGTTTGGCCGATCGCTGGCTGTGCTACACATTAATTTGTATGGCCAATTACTTGCCCCGTATCCTAGTGTTAAGTGAGCGCATAGTATACTTGGCTTTTAGCCAATATAGTAGACCCATAAACAATACGTTCAACTTGCAGTCAGTATATTCGACTTAACTATAGGTAAAGATGACCTATTATATGGCAATTACTACTATTCAAACATTATTCAATAATAACAGACTAACCATACGTATTAAGAGTTATGTTAACAATCCACCACGTAATATTAAATCGTGTATTACCAAATAAAGGTGCTCTGGAAAGCTAAAAGTCAACTAGAGGAATAAAACTAGTCGTACTAATCTGTTTAATTAACATAGTTGAATTTAAGGTTCACATACATTTATAACGAAAAACTTGTTTATAGGAATTAGTAGAGCGAAAATTCGGACCCGCAGGACAAATTGAGGCAATTAAAGTCAATTTAGTGCTTAAAGTGATAGAAGTCTAACCAGTTAACAAAAACGTAATTTAGTAATGACCAAAAAAAACGAATCGTCCATACTAACTGACGCGCATAAAATAAAAAGCCGCCAGTATTGGACTGGTCGGAATTATAATACAATCAATCAAATTTACTTACAGTCAAATTGAATAAACTAACTACAAGTTAAGTTTATTGTTTTGTGGGTTTACTATATTAACTGAAAGTTAAGTACAGTATACGCTCATTTCACACTAAAGCACGGGCCAAGCAAATAGCTATACAAATTACTTCGTAAACCGGCTAGCGGTATGCCAAACCTAAAACAATACATCCACCACTTGACCACGCAATACTACTGTTACTTCGACCAATTCGAATCGACAATGTTGCAACGTCTAAAGCCCTACCAATAGTTATTATGTAATGATAACAATAGTTTTTATATAATTATTCACTTTAAATTAATGGAAAGATTTTCTTTCGATAGTGGTATGAGTAACAAAATCCGTTTATGCCATGTGCACATGGTTGTCTCATCGATTAGTATAGGTGCTAAAGGAAGAAATTCGGCCCCCCTTCATGTACCCCTTTACAGGGCGGCAAATGTTGAATCCGCGGCGCAAATAGGCTTTAGGTCGCAACGTAACCAGCCGTACGGCTTGACTAGGGGAATTTATGTTACACGGTACTTTAAAGTTTTAATTTCAACGATGTCTTAGTAAAAGGGGTGCATTTTTCAATGTACGGTGTGACCCACGACCATATGGGTCTCTGCCCTTTGGGCACAACAACGATATCACCCGCAATAAAGGCCCTAAGGTAGGGATGTTTCTCATGAGCAGTTGCTATTATGAGGGTTCTACCCGATGTATTTAAGACCACCTAGGTTGCGATTATTCACGCCAACGTTTACAGATTATTGTGCGTTGCAGAACCACTTTGTGGTGCCCGGGGTTAGGAAACATTATTAAATAAATTAATAGATCAGCACATGACTCGTGCAGTTACCCTGACAGGGATGCATTCTATCCCTGTCGGCACCTGACAAGGGTTTTTTCTAATTAGTATAATTCCGTAGTAAATTACATTCATTGAAAATTGTATTTTTTCTGATTGGTTTATTGTTGAAAATCAGGAACCTTATTTATGTATTCACGAAACCATTGAAGACGTAACTTGAATTTGTCAGTGCCGATTGCACGCCAATGAAGTTGACAATGTAGTCAACTGCACTGCATGTGCAATAGTCACAACAGTTTTACTTTTGAACGTGTGATG